>CM060181.1:9145000-9627500 GCA_030549775.1 Tamarix chinensis | reverse complement strand
GGGGGACAACCTAGGCTGGGTGGTGGAGCCGGCGGCGGCGGTGGAGGAAGGAAGAAGTGGAGAGGTGGATGTGGAGGCTAAGGGAGAGGGAAGTAAGGGAAAATGGAGGTGTGGGGTGGTAGGGCAGGATTCCCTGGTTGTTTTGGGGGTAAAGGCGGCGGAACTGACGGCAACCGGTGACGCGAAGGGCGGCACGGGGTCGAAGGGTGCTGTTCGGGAAGGTAATTTCGCACGGCCGGGGTGGCTCGTGCAGGGTAGGACAACAAAGGCTAGTGATTGGGTTGTGTAGAGGGCGGTGCAGAGAGCATTTTGGTGGTCGGAGTGGGCGGCAAAGACGGTCGACGGCGGAGGAATAGTTGGCTAAACAGGGGGTGGCGCTCGGTTTGGTTTTCTGGGTTACCAAAATCAAAACCCTATTATGGCAGCCTTCAGGGCTATTTATAGGCCAATCGGGAAGGAAAAACGACAAGGATTCATGGCAGAGTAGGGGGCAGAGTTATGGCTCTCTGTCCGGCGAGAATGGTCGACGTAGGTCTTCGTGTGCAGACCATGAGATGTTGGGGAGAGAGAGGGATGGCGTGCAGGAGAAGGGAGGAATGATTCTGTCAATATGGCAGGGAAGTCAGCAGGGAGGAGAAGGGAGGAATGGCCGGTGTGGTTGGTGTGGTCGTTGCAGGCTTTTCCCCGGCATTGATTTCGGGTTGCAGCGTCCGGAGGTAGAAGACGAAGTGGAGGGGGTCGGACCGGCGGTCCAAGGGAAAATAAGAAAGAAAGAAAAAGAGAGGAGGTCGAACCGGCCTGGAGAGGAGGAGGGAGTGTCGCGGGGAGCTAGGCTGCGTAGGGGAAGGGGGAGTTGGGCCAGCGGGCCGGCCCAGGTCAGGGGGAAAAGAAAAAAAGGAAGAGAAGGAAAGGAAAGAAAAGGAAAAAGAGGGGGAAAAAGGAAAAAAAAAGAAAAAGGAAAAAGATGGGAAAATGGTGGTTGGCTTAATTAATATAATTTGGGATGTTTAATAAAATATAAATATTAAAATAATAATTAAATTCTCTTTTTAGGTTAATTTAGGGATTTTTGAAAGAATTTTCTTAAATTCCATTTTGATTAACAAAACACTCTAATTTTCTCCAATTAAATTATTTATAAAGTTTATATTAATTTGAAACTATTTTATCCTTCTTACTTTAAATAAAATAATTTATTTAATTAATTTTCAAAATAAAATCCTTAATTAGCTTAAAATACCTAAATTCCTCCTATTTAAACACTTATAAATTTCTTCTCGATTTGCCCTAATTAATTTCCTTTTATTTAATAAAATTGAATCATTTAATCAATTTTAAAATAAAATATTATTTAATAATAAATAATAAAATTAGAATTTTTGGGACATTTCATAAACGACCTAAATAATCCATTAGAATCATAAAAAAGTAATAACAACAACCAAAATAAAGAATTCTACCTAGAAGCTTAATTACCCAAAATATGGTAAAACTGCCATTAACAACAACAACACATTTAAGCATTATAACACATCAAAACTTAAATGCTATTATTATAAATTAGTCTAACAATTCATTATCTCGAAGATTTATAAAAAAATAAATCCAATATCAACACTTTCCAACCACTTGAAAACCTTGCACCAAAAATCATCACAAACCATCAAAACACTTCAAAAATACAAAACAAAACAAATAAAAGGAAGATTCAAGTCTATAATGGATTACCCTTACTTTAAATGATTTATTAAATTAATGGAGAGCTCAGGAATATTTTCCTTCAATATATTTAATTTTTGACACTTAATTGTTTAGTAAAAAAATAAAGAGCTAAAAATCAAGAATAAAGAAGTAAAAATCAAAACTAATGCAAAATAATGGAGGAATGACTTGGGGTTAAATTAGTATGTTATTGGGAGCTAAAGGCATTAAATTATAAATAATAAAATAGGTTGTAAGAATTTTTGGTTAAAGTTTAGGTATTTCACAACTTAAAGGAGTTTTATGCATATTATAATGGAAAATAATAGAGAGAGAGAGAGAGAGAAATCAGACCAAGAATGGAACGAAATTCTCATGGTGAAAAAAAATTTAAAATTTTATTTTAGATCTTTTTTTGAATATAGGAATTATTTTTAGATATTTATGGTAGGTTTTGTTTAGAAAAAGTTGAGTTTGGGGCTAATTATGTCTTAACTTAGTAGAAATCTCATAAAAAAATCTAAAAATATTTATAACTCATTTTTAATCCATATTTGGCTTAAATATGCCAAAATATAAGTATCCTTGAATTTTGGTAAAATTTTGCTCTCTAAAATGCTCATTTCAGGGCTTAAAATGCAAGTAAGGTTTAAGAAATGGTGGTGAATAATGTTTTTTTCTCAAAAATCTACATTTAAGATTTTAAAAAGGCCTAGGAGAATAAAAAAATCAAGTAATTAAAATATTATTAAATTATAAAGGTTTTAAAGAATTTTAATGGCCAAAAGTGTCACAAAAATCTTATAGAATTCAGAATCGTAAGAAAGGTTAAACTATAAAAACGAAGCATTTTAAAAACGTTACGAGAGTTACAGGAATTTAAAAATATTTTATTGGAAAAAGATAATATTTATAATAATAAATACATTTTATAAAATTGGGGTATTATATTATCAACCTCACCCAAAAGGAAGGCTTGAAGATTAGCTAAGATATCAAGCTTTAAAAAAGCTTCAACTAGGAAATAAGAAAAATTCAACAAGTGCTCAACTCTTTCTCCCAACAATTTGGTATCTCCTCCCCCAATACAAGATATATCCCAAGTAATGGTTCTTTCAGACCAATATATTAACTTAGAAAATCCCACAATAAACCCTCCAAATCTAGGTCCTCTCAGGAATCACCCTCATACTACAAAAATTTCCAACATCACAAAATAGCAATCTCGCTAATTTTCTTCTTCTTAATTCTTCTTCTTCTTCTAATTCTTTTAATTCCTATAACAAATACATTATATGCTACAAATGTGGTAGGAAAGGTCACATATCTAAGCATTGTCACCTCAACATGCAAATTCGAGAGCTCCAACTCGATAATAAGACCATGGATAAGATTTAAAACCTTCATATTGACTCCTCATATGCTAAATGTCTTGCATCTGAATCTCTGATCACTCCGAGCCTAATATCCAAGAATATGAGACTATCTTCCTATCATCATCTTCCCCTATGACCAATATTATAATTGAAGCCCCAAACGCATAAATTTCTTGACGAGAGATTAAAAGCTTGTGCTTGAGGTTATCCAACGCATCTATGACCCCTCCAAACTAAAGAAATCTCTATAGAAAGAAGAAAAACCAATATTTTACTTCTTCAAAACCTCATCCATTACAACAACAAAAAAAAATACATACGATCTCACAATCATTCTCTAACGTTAAGAAAAATTCAAACATTCTTCCCTCATAACTCTTAAACTCTAGAGAGAGATCAAGGAAGTAAAACATGAGCTAAAAATAACCCAAAAAAAGGAACAAAATAAGGGTGGCATTATATAATTCCTCCTCTCAAAGAGAGATTCTCATTCACAAGAAGATTTTGAGGAAAAAAATTATTTAGATGAAAGCAACTAGTCCCTTTAATATCATCTTGCCCAAAATATTTTCTCAATGTTCTTAAAGAAATTATCCCCCATAAATACATCATCAATATTGTATTCAAAGTCTCCAACAATTTTTAGATCAGTATTGTATCCCTCTTTGATACAAGTGTCGATCTTAACTACATCAAAGATGGTAATATCCTAAAATGCTTTCTTTCATCCTCCAAAAAAAAAAGACTATCTACAACAAATAGCTTCAAGCTCTAAATCAAGTATAAATGTGAGACCAAATATTGACCTCCTAAGTCAATAAATATATTAATATTTGTTTTGATGGTAAAAAATGCATTTAAAGGTTTAACTTATTGTTTTAAGTGTGCATGAACTACAACAATTATATGGATGTCAAACCACACTTATTTTAACCATCAATTAAGTGCAAAACTTAAAAGGAAAATCAAGTTTTCAAGTGCACTTAATCAATCCTTCTCTCAATTTCAAAATTTAATAGAGCATTCAAATTTCAAAGTATAAAAGAAGATTTTGTGAAGATACCTAAAGGGTCAAGCACTCAAGATTTAACCTATAAGTCTTAGGATTTTTAGTGTGAGGTTGATTGAGAATTTGTACTTTTATTGGTTTTAAACTCCAAAACCTTTTTCAAATTTTTTGTTCCAATTGAAACCAATCAATTGGTTTCAAAACCACTTAATCGTCTTGTGTTTACAAAATAAAGACTTTAACCTTTCAAAAACCCTAGCAAATGATTGAATGGTTAGATAAATCGATCAATTGGTTTACTTAGTAAACTATGGGTTATTTTTTGGAAAAATCATTTTTTCCTTTACTTAAACATGTCAATTGGTTTCCTAAAACCAATCAATTGGTTGTTATAACCGATTGAATAGTTTTTACTAACTAGGCTATAGGTTTAATTAAGTGTAAAACTATTTTTTTCCTTGGTTTAAATACATTGAGTGGTTTTATCAATCACATCAACTAGTTTTCTAAATCATTCACCTACTCTTATATATTCAAAGGACCATAAAGCATTAAATTATTTGTCTGGTTCCAATAACTGATTGACTAGCTTATGCAGTGATAAATTTGTTATTCCAAGTCTAAACATATTCTTTTGGTTGATTATACCAATCGATCAAACGGTACCCTAAACCGATCGACCATTCCCTAATGTCTAATTTTTTAGGTTGTGGTATATATACCATTTATTAGGTAGAATAAAACATAACTTTTGATCTGTCATTAATTGCATATTCAATTCTCTACTCACTCTCTTGCAATTAATTCTCATCTCTCATTTTCAAATTAGTTTTATTGAGAAAATCTCATAAGTGTTTCTTGATCACTCAACCAAGATAGAGTCAATAGTTAATTGTTAAATATTATTATTCTAACTAAGGGGTTCTGCAATCTTTGTGAGGGTTCTTGTAATCACAACACCCTTCATCAAAATCCAATACTAAGGGGTTGTGAGAGTGTGTATATTTTTTGAGAATTTTAATGTTAGAATCTAAAGAAGATAAAGATGTTAAGCTGTAAATCTATCCCATAGAGATCATCAAAGTTGTAGATCCATAAACCTAGGAGAATATCATCAATATATTCATCACAACATTTCAAATATCTAAAATAAAAAAATTGCAGTGGAGGCAGGGAAACCATATTTGGTTATCTTAAACCACTATAATTCGTGTGTCAAATTTTATATTTTTCAATTATAATCCATTAAACCCTATTCACCCCTTCTAGGATCATTTCACCTACATTATTTCCTATAAACTCAAAATCAAATCCACATACCTCATCACTCTTGGTGTCATCCACAACATCATTCTTGGAACTCATTTCATAAACCTAATTACCCCTTATCAAGTCCACTATGTGGGTATCTCTTTCAAACCTAGAGGCACAAAATGATTTCCACTCTTCCTTAAAATTCTCGGAACAAGAAATTTCAACTTTCTTAAAGCTAGTTCTATATACCACAATCAGGTAAACCTTCTTTTCAAAATCAAACAAATGCATCTCAATCACCTTAAACAAAGTATATCCATATCCCTCTCTAGAATCCAAGCATAGCTCAATTCTAGCACAATCAAACAATAAATCTCCACCTTCCAAAAAAATTGAAAAGAAGGTATGCTCTAACCTCCCAAATGCTTTATGGTATAGAAAACAATATATCGTTGACCTTCCTCATGAAAATTCCTTTCTAGAAAAGAACATCCTAACAAAAGATATACCTATTCATATGTGAAAATCATTATTGAACTAAGATAACTAACCCAAAAACTAAGGATCAAATCTCTAAATCATATTATCTATGGTCTTCTACAACTTTCTATGTCAACTAACTATATGAAATTGAGCGAGGAACTCCTAGACTAGTTAACAATTATAAACCTTCAAACAACGCCCTCAAATATATATGTTACCCAATCCCAAACCAATTTTACCTACTTCAAAAACTCCACTCCGACCTTATCTTTTCAAAGTCTAATATTATATCATACTTTTTGAAAATAAAAATTTCACCAGTAGATCAATAAAAAAAAATAGCCTTTTCTATTTCTTTCAAACAATATCAATGGAGCATTATGCCATTTGATATTATAAAAAAAATGCTCCTTCAAAATCCCAAAGGGTAATGAATGATATATTCAATCCTTATTTAAGATTCTACACCATTTATATTGATGATATTCTTATCTTCTCAAAATCCATTAACTAACACTTTAAGCATATAAGAATGTTCATTTTTGCTATAAAAAGAAATGAGCTTATTGTTTCAAAATCAAGAGTGTCCTTATTCCAAACATGAATTTAGCTTCTTAGTCATTATATATCTAAGGGTATATCACCCCCCATAGAGTGATCTTTAACCTTTCCCTCAAAATCCATAGACAATTTTTTTAACAAAACTAAGTTACAAAGGTTTTTAGGTAGCCTCAATTATATTCTCAATTTCCTCCCTAATATCAACTGCCTTGCCAAACCGGTCCATGAAAAATTAATGAAAAACATTTTCTCATGGACAAGAAAACACACAAAAATTATAAAACAAATCAAATCCCAAGATACGAAAATTATTTTTCTCCACCTTGTTGACCCAAACCTCCTAAAAAATGTTGAAACATATGCTTCTAAAATTAGTTATGTTGGCATTCTAAAATAAGCTCATGCCAATAATGAATAAATATTCCATCTCACCTTAGCACACAAAAATGATACACAAAAAGGAAATCATCTTCATTATTTTTATGTCCAAAAAATTTAGTTTGATCTCCTCAATCAAAAATTCCTATTAAGTATTTATTGTAAATTTCATAAGAAAATATTACAAAAAGATGTCAAAAATATTGTTTCAAAATAAATATTTGCTAGATAAAATACCATTTTATAAATCCTTAATTATGATATGAAATTTATCAAAGGTGAATAAAACTATTTTCCTCATTTTTCTAACCAGAGAATTCATTTAAAACAGAAGCTACCTATGCCACCCCAAAGAAAGGGCAAATTATCAACAAATCTAGATCTTATCATAGAAAACCTTATCAAATCATGGTATGAGATTACCATTAAGGATTCAAACCAAGCCAAAAATCCCTTTAGCAAGCAAAAATGATGTGCAAAAATGGATCAACTTTCTATCCAAATCCCTAGAAGTAATCCTGGCATTATAGCAAATCATTTAGAAGGTGTGTATCGCAACAATGGGTAGAATTCCTCCCATGTTTTAAAAATGGATCAAGAAGGGATTGGCTTCTTCTTCTATTCTAAAAAAACCCTTTCCAAAATTTAAGTTCAAAATTATCTTCTACATATCTAGCAATTATACCATCCCCCTCTTCAAGCATAAGTTGTGTCAAAACACAAGGACTTTAAAAGTTGTATGAATATGTTATCAAAATCCTATTTTCCGGCTATTTCAAGCATTGAGAAAGAGTATTTCCATCTTGAATCACTACAAACTCTTAAAATTTTATTTTTCTAGATAGTTTTACAAATCACGGGATTTACTAATACCACAACCATTTTATATGGCAATTATGAAAAATATTAGTTTTGTTTCTTTCAAACACTTCTAATGAGCTAGTATATTCCAACTTCAAAATCCATCAAATCTTACATCCTTCATATTAGGGAAAAGATCTTGATTCTCTAAAGTGGACCCCAAATCTTAGAAAACTTTCAAAAAGTTCTCCCTAATCTATAATTATTGGGATTACCAACAACCCTAGTATAATGCCTTTTTTACTCAAAACAAATGTAAAAGTCATTTCCAGCCAATCTTTTTCCAAATTTTCAACATTACAACATTTTCAATAAAGTGTTGGAAAGACTTCGGTTCATCATAAAAAATATTTCTCTCATAAGTCAAAGAAGCTCCAAATTTTTTTACAGAACTTTTTCAGACCATCCATCCCTAAAGACAAACAGCTCAATCCCCTCTTCCACTTCTATACAAGGTTTTATGCACATGGATAATCTCCTTGGAAGCCAATCACCATACCATTGATGATATCTCAAATGTTGTTAGAAAATTCAAAATAAAATGGTGGAGGGAATTCCATGCATTCAATAAAATCTCAAAATAACTTGTTTAACATTAAGCCAAAACGCAAAATCTATTCAACCAATTTCCTAAATTGTCCTACAAACCAATCCTACATAAACACATTTCTTAGCCTAAAAATCTCACGCGACAACAACCTTGAAATAGCAACCCTCCTGGAAGAATATCTCTCCATCTCAAGAGACATCTATCCACCTAAACAAAATATTCTACAACATCATCTTCCTTGGAACCAAACATTGATTATATTGATGATAATGAAGATGATTGCTATGGTATCTTTCCCTGGTTAAGATTTTTTTTTTAAAAGGAAAAATATTCGTTTAGCATATAATCAAAACTATTGATACAAGATGATGGAAGCAATTACAAAAAGATTGTCGATGTAAATAACAAACTATTATCAAAATCATAAAATCTTCTATGGTAAGAAAAATCATCGTAGCAATAATTATCAAAAGTAAAAAAAATAAAGGAAGGCAAAGTAGCTTTTAGCATTTTGATGCAAAAGGAAAAGGAAAAAGTGACAACACATCTTCAACTTTCAGTGGAAAAGCCAAAAGGCATCTTGTAGCTTTCAAAATCATCATGATCATGCTTTAAACCTCAACCCTATAAATTAAAGACTCAAGATTAGAGAAAGGTATCAGATTTTCTTTAAAAATTTTCTCTCTAGTTCTCTTCTCTCAAAACTTTGTAAGCTTATATGGTAAGAATTATGAAATTTCTCTTGTATATCTTATAATTATTCAATTCTCAATCTTTATTTGTAATTTCCAAATTCTCTCTTGTACTATTCAAAACTATTATGAAAATAAAAACATCACAATCTCTTGATTCTTTCCATATCTTTTCTTTAATTATATATCTTCCTATATGTATTATGATACACATATAATAATCAAATGATATTGTTAGTTGATTTTAACGAAGAAAAATATTACATAAATGTAACACCCCTAAATTTTGAACAATAAATTTTATTTGAAGATAATATGAAAGCATAATAAACATAAAACAGGGGGATATCACCACCACATCAACCATGGAAGATGTGTGATCATCACCTAATACATATTTGATGCAAGGTAAAAATGGAACGAAAAATAAAAGAATGCATGCTCTAACAATATAACAGTAATGATAATAAAGATGTGAATAATATAAATAAGAGAGAGATTTGCAATATTCAAATACAAAGGCAATGACCACGTACTAACTCACGTTATCATCCCCAACATACTCTAGTTGAGGATCATAACCCTATAAATTATCTTCTACTCGCTAAAACAAAATTCGGATCATCATAGTGACCACACAGATGTAGTATCAGTACGGTGAAATATTGGTAAAACAAACAACATAAAATATGAAAAGGGCTCATATTGGACATTGAGGTCACTTAATAGTATGGTATAAAACATACTTAGATAAATATAACTTCTAGACTCATGAATATGATATAATAAAGCATGCTCGCATATGAATCATGGAAGAGATAATAATTCAGATCATGTATTAGATTAATACAGAAGAAACCATATTACTAATCTTCCATTTAATGACTATAAAATTTCCAATTAATAAGATATTTGGTTCAACCGTATCTAGTTATCCACCATGAACAGAAGTTATGGTAGCATAACACATCCAATGGGATACCACACCCACCACACATGATCAAAATACATCAAGGGGCTTTTCTTCAGGGATACCACATCTTCAATGCATCTATCATGAGGGATAACATAGATTGGGATACCACATGTACTTAGAATACATAAAGGGCCCTTGTACTGGGTACCTCACCCACCATACCTCAAGTGCATTTGCTAGAGGGATACATAAAATTTGGGATACCGCACCTACATAAGCAATGGACATACGAAGTAGCAAGCCAAGCTTGTACAGGGATACCTCACCCACCTTATATGGACATCGATGCCATAATGGCTTGCTATAGTATTATCCTATACCTCAAAGATATACGCATATCCCCCTACTGGCCACACCTCGGTAGAAAAGAAAATAGTTACTAAATTATAAGATAAGAATACAGGGCGAATCACCTTCTAACTCCCAGTTAGCTACCTCGAGAGTCAAAGAAAAATGTTCGAATGAAATCTTAATTTCCATTCTTAATAATTATTAAGTGATATCACAAATCACAACTCAATTCCATTCATTACTAATTAGGTGTTTCCAAGTGATAACACAAAACATAACTCAAGGCATACAAGCCACCAAATTGAGTGTTTAAAGGTAATGCCAAACATGAGCCAACAAGGCATCTAAGCTATACCACAATATTCACCATTTTTTTTCCTTAGTTCCGATTATGCAAGACTAAGATCATGATTTAATGTCACAATTTATTGAACAAGTTTAAAGATAATTCTCAAAGAAAGATCAACAAACAAACATGGAAATATCATGCGAAGCCATTCAATTGGTTGATAGGGTTAGTTGAATAATCTAGTTGAACTAAACTCAATGAAATATAAACAACACGGCAAAACCAATCGACTGGTTGGTCTGACCGATTGACTATTCATAAAATCCAATTAATGGGTTTTACTGAGACAAAAACCACTCTTTTCTCAAAATAACCAGTCGATGGGTTTGTAAGACCAATTGAATGTTCACGGAAATAGTTGATGAGTGCTCAAACTGATTGATTGTTTATATGAGCTAGTTGATATGTTCATCAAACCGATCGACTGTCCACGCAAACCAATCAATGGCTTCGACCAACCACTTAACTATTTTGGGTAAAACAACACCTAGACACAAATAAATCACACTTAACAAAATCATATGATTTCCTGCAAGAATCCTATCATGCTCCTGTGTTGTAAAACACATAAAAATTCACACTCTACAACTAAATTACATGTATACATTGTAGGAAAATCGATACACTACATGTTCATGCAAAAATCATCAAACTCAAGCTGAATCAAGGTTGTTAGAATTGGAATTCTACCTAGAATTGATAAGGGTCATCAGAATTGGATCGTAGAATTGGATCGTAGGATCATAAGATCCTACAAATATCATAAAAATATGACCTAGATATACTTGTACATAATAAAATCCTATAATTAAAGTTCAAAAACACTAAAGATCTCATTCTTAAACCATTATTTGATCCCTAATTAAGTTGTAGCAAGACAAATTATTGATTAAATGCATACAAAAAATATTTTTATATGGACTAAGCGTACAACAAAACTAACAATACCACAAAAGAAAATAAAAAGGGTTATTATAAACTAAATATAAATTAGTAAAAAAATTCTCACAAATTTAATATATTTGGTTTACTCTAAATTTAGAGTTTGGACTTTTGGTAAGTATTTTTCTTTCCGACCATTGATTTTGTTATTGTCTCGCTTGTGCATTCTTCGTATTGATTGGTACTCAATATATAGTATGTATAAAATAATAAGATTAAGGCTTATAGTTAGGGAAGAAATATAGTGAGAATAATATGAAAAATAGAATTTTAAAGTAAATAGATAAAAACATATTATAGTCGACATGTAGAATCATCAGATTCTACCGATCCTACATGGGATTGTAAGATTCTACCACGATTCTACTACTTTAAGATTCTATCTAGGATCGTGGATCGTTTAATGACTTTTGGATCGTAGAATCGTAAGATCCGAATCGAGAGTTTAACAACTATAAAATGAATATCAAAACATTCATTATAAGCTCCAACTCCAAAGGCATAAACATTCCACATGCTCAAATTAAAAGACTTAAAAATACACACACATATCAAAATACATACCAAGAAAAAGAAACCACACTAAACAACACAATTCCTAGTCATATTAAAGATAATGATGCTTTACCTCCAAGCAAGGTCTTCTAGCCTTATTTTATATTCGTTTAATAAACAAGTCAAGATTAAGCATGAAAAATTTAGGTTCAATCTCATTTATAGTGTAAAAGCTCACGAGCTCACAAGTCAGCTCGACTTAGCTTGTTAACAGCTCGGCTCATTTATAAACAAGTCGAGCCTGAGCCTTATTTTTAGGCTCATTTACATCCATATGTAGAAGTGGAAGAGAATATAACAAAGAGAAGGGATGAGGTGTGAAGCATGGAGACTTTAGACTTTGGTTTGGATTCTCTAGAAGAAGAAGAAAAGTGTGGGAAATCAAAAATGGAATGTTGAAAAATTGAGGTGGGGATGACTAAGCATAAAAGGCTAAAACAAAAGACTAGAATGGAGTGGAGTGGTATTGTAACTGGTAAGTGGTAAATAATCGGAGCAAGTACGAGGATGGGGACTTCATACCTATCACTACCCTGAACATGAAACAAACCCCATTAATTTCGCTTGAATCCAATCCTAATTCCCAAAACTCATCCTTGAACCCGAATTCGACCGAAAAATCCCTGACGGAGCCTTGTCCCTACAAGAGGGAATGGCATCCCTATGGTAGAGGTAGGTAAGTCAACAGAAGGTGCAAGATGGCCTGGATTGTGTTATGGTTGCAAGAGGAGAGAGAAAAGTGAGAGAGATGGAGAGTAGATGATAAAGTACATCAAAAGTGTATTCGAAAATTTTTTAACTAAATAAAATCATAAAATGATAGAAATAATGCAAAAAATAATATAAATGCACCAAAATATGCATATTAGCACAAACAAACTCTAATTAGAATTTTTCATAAGCATTGGAAAGAGAATCAAAGCCAAAGCAGAAAAGGATTAGAAATCACAACATAACTAGTTGATCGGTTTAGACAACCAATTAAATGGTTATCTCAGAAATTAAAATAGGAGCCCCTTGTTATATTGGTCGATCGGATTGGAAAATTAGTCAGCTCGTACATCTGAAATTACAATTTAACCCAAATTTCAAGCCATCTTCAAAACCAAATATAATTTCTTTTATATCAACATAATTTAAATACATTTTAAATAATTTTATGACATGGTATTACAATAAAAATTATATAATTTTATTTTTTGAAACTACTTAGTGATTAAAATTGAGTAGAAAATAATGTAAATGCAGTTTGCAGAAAATTTTAATTCAATAACGATTGGTACAATACAAGTTTGATGAAGAGTAGATATTACATTATGTTATACAAGTGCGCACGATGTCATTTTAAAAAAAAATAACATTCATAGTTCCTTAATCAATAATTGAGTTGTTGCTTCTAATATTGACAATATTTGATAATCAAAATGATATAATATTAGTAATTCACAATAGAATGATATATTAGAAACTAATAAGACAATGGAGTTAACAATAATAACTATAATAATTTAATGAAACCGCCACCATTATTGAGTAAATGAAGATAAGAAAAGACAATGGCAATATCATTAAAAATTAATGAAGTTATTTATTAATCATAATTGGTGTTTATGTGTATATAAATAAGAAAGAAATATTCAATTAAATTCAATAATTAAAATGAGATATATGTTCTATTTGGAACAACTTGCCATGAAAATAGATAAGCTAAAAATTGGATAAAATATGAAAAAATTAGATGAAAGATATACAGAAATCCAAAAGAGTTTTTTAAAAAGCGAGTCTTACATCTAAAAAAGCTCATTCCCATACAATGCTATGAACAATTAATTTTTTTTTTAAAGTTAGTATGTAAAGCAATTTTTTTACCAAATAGATTTTTTATTTGGTAAATTAGTTAAAAAATAACTAAAATTATCGTATAAAATAATGATAAACAAATAATATAATTTATTAAATAATTATTGTATATAAACTTAATATGATAGTGTAATATGAGATAAAAATCTTTATTAGAGGTGAAAAATAGATAGAATCCTTATACAATGTGTAAGTCGCTTTTTCATGATGAGATGTGCCAATCCATTTTTGTAGACTTTAGGTTAGTAAATTTACTATGCTTGGTACCCCAATTTAAATATATTATTACTTCATTGAGACTCCAAGCCTTTTGTGTTGCATATTATTTTAAGAACACAATATATATATATATTACTTAGTACATATTATCACTTCATGAATAAGTCTTGTATACTATTACTATTATATCCTTGTTAATTATCTACTGACGGTGACGGTTGGCCACCAACTAATCTTAACTACAATTAAATATTCAATACAACTAATGAGTTTATAATAATATTGGTAGTCAAAATAATTTAATAAATACTAAGAATAATATTCACTATAATTAATTAATCAATGTAAAAAATATTAATTATATATGAAAAAACAAATTAATAAGGATAGTATTTATTATAACTATAAATAAATAATTAATAAAATATTAGTAATAATAAATATAGTTAATTAATTAATATCAAGAATATTAATTTTAATGATATATAAACTGCTTATAAGATTAGAATTAATCATAATTATAAATAATAAAGTTGGCTATCACTATAGAGATATAACTAAAAATTACTTTTAGTATTTATTAATTATAATCAAGAAAAACATTATCAATGTTTATTGCAATAAAAAAAACAAACATAACTAATCATAATTATAAATAATAATCAATAAAAATATTAATTATAACTTTAAATAGAAAATTAAAAAGAATAGTATTTGTTATAATGATAAGTTAATAATTTATGATAATAATATTAATCATAATTAAAACATAATACTACTATTCAAAACTTCGCCCGGCTTGCCAAGGCTCCTTCGTAAACTAGCCTTTGCTCATTTGCTCAATCGGACTGGACCTTCGTTTTAGCTATGTAGTTTTTGTTGTTTCTGGCAGCTTTATCTCCCCTCCATTCCCAAGTAATGGGACAGAGTACATCGGAAAGCAAGTCGGGCAACGATACTTGACAGCTCAAAATTTACTATTTTCCTTTTCATTAGCGCTTTACTTACAAATGATTACTTCATTTAAATTGATAATACTCAGGTTCTATAAAATTCCAACATGGTTCCCACGTAAACAAAAGTATCAATTCATGGAAAATTGCAACAAAAGATATGAAAAACACTGCGTAGATAGAATCTGATTTTTGGTTTTTATCTTAGTATCAAATCGAAACATCAGAGAGAACATGCTAATTCAAATTCCAAGATTGAACAATCATGCCCAGAAGCGATCATGTAAGGGCACAATTTTGTCATGAAGACTACAATTTACGTTACAAGCATATACCCAGTCCAGAAAATATTACATATGATAACTGTATCACACAATAGGTACCTCCACCATTTCCTGCTCTACTGTGCTAGGTGCGACCGGGTAGTACTGGTAGTGGAGTTCCCCAACATCGTCACCTGAGAGTTTCTTCCATCCACTTGGTCCTACATGATAAACTTAAGAAAAACACGGATCACATAATTCAGGCTGATTGCGACGCTGATAGAAGCACCGACAGACAAGAACTCAAGGGGAAAAAATTAACTAAATAAGAAACAATAATAACAATAACAATGTGCAGTTGCTTATAACCTCAACTACGTAGGTTCTATACTAAATTATGTCACTCATTTATCATAAACAAGTCAGGTCACTACTATCATACAACTTTGATGATACAATCTCATGTCCACCAAGATACTATTGGGTGACTTCATTCACACGCACATATATATGACTTGATAAACCCAATATTTTCTATGTTTTCACCCTGATTTGTTTGTGATTTTAATTGACATCCTATGTGGTTCATTGCTATTTTATATGATTAAGCTATCTTGTTTGTATTACTGCTCTCCTTTAATTCTTTTGTAGGAATTGGTGTAAAAAACGAAAAATCAAAGGAAATTGAATACAAATATAAATTAAGGATGACTCAAGGAAGACAATGAAGGTGAAGAATCAACTTCTCATGCTAAAAGAAGCCTAAATTCCTAAGAAGGAAGCAAAAGAAGAAGTAAAGCAGAAGAAACAACAATGCACGGTAGGTTGGTGCAGTGCACAACCATGCAGGCTGCCCATACACAAAAATAAAATCCCTTACGACGACAGCATGGTCGTACAAGCAGCCCATGCAGAGCACAGAGACACCCCGGGGCAGTGCACGGTCGACTGGTACAATGCATGATCGTGCAGGTGACAGTTATTTTCCGATTGCACAATTTAAGTCCCCAAACCTTTTATTTTTGGCAGTTTCACTTAGGAGAAGAAGCACTTCAAACTTTTCTCTCTTTTCTACCAATTTCTCCTCACTTGGTACATCACACCCTGATATTATCTAGATCTAACTTTAAGTTTATTAGCATTGTAATCGACAAATTCCGGTGTTCATCTATTTTAGAATCACTTATTGTTTTATCTTCTCTTCTATACTTTTAATTTATATTATTCATGATATTTATTTCTTCATGTTTATCATTACCATGATTATGCTTAAGTAGATTTTTTTTCTACGATTGATAGTTTAATTTTCGTTCTGATTGCTTGAATTCTTGAATTCAATTGTACCTTCATTTATGGTTGGGTTGCTTATCACTGACTTGACTAGACATAGGTATTTAATTGAAGAACTAAAAAATGAAGATTAATAACCGGAAATCTAACAATTGAATGAGAGAATCGAACCACATAAATAGGTTAGAGTCTCTACGGAATATTACCAATTTAGCATACAACATACCATGAAAAAATATTATTAAATTGGATTAGATATGACTATTAAACCTTGAAAGAGGCTGTTAGTTAATTTAGGTTATTTCGCCCTCTTGAATTTAAATAGGTGTTTGGCAATTAAATTGATTATTCGTTAATTACCGATTTATGGCGACAATCTAATCATAGGTTTTATTACCACTGATTTAGAGGTTATATTTTATTAATCTTTGCACATATTTCCATATTTCATAACCATATCTTTACCAATTACTCAGTCTAGATAGCTGCAATAGTGGAGGTTAGTACTCAATAGGGAAGTACGGAAACGCAGCACAATAACCGTCCCATGTCCTGGAAATGTTTTGGAGACAGGAAACACAATTAAAATGTTTCGATCTAAATTTAAAGGGAAAAAAAAGGATATTTCCACTAATGTATGGGGATGTCACTGTACATTAATGTATACCAATACACTTGAATATAAGAGGTAATATCAGTACTGAAAATATGTTAATTAACTAAACATATATATGTAAAGCAATATATATATATATTTTGCCCCTGTCCCCGTTTTCTAATTTTTCAAAGATTGACATTTCCGCAGTTCGTCCAATCCCCATGCATCACAAGTACTCAACAACAAAAACCTTATAGGATACAACCTTGACATGCTACAACAAACCTGTGCGCTTGCGAATTTGGCCATCATAACTTTTATGGTAAAATATTAATCTCAAGTATTCTTAGCTCTATTAGGGAAATTAAGTGTTCAACTAAAGATAAAATGAATTGATGTATATTGATATTTTAGGATATGTGTTAAACATTATTTTATTATTTAATGACTATTATGAATTGCAATAACAGGTAGGAATAATTTCAATCCAAATTGCAGAGTCATACAACTGAAACAAATGACTAATATCCCGTTTGGATCTATTTAACAAAAGTAGTTATCTAAGATAATTACTTATTTTGGAAGCTTTTTAATCTAAAAAATTTCTAAAATAAGTAATTATCTTAGATAACTACTTTTGATAAGTTGCTCCAAACAAGCCATAGATTGATAAATAATTTGGCCGTCAAATACATAGCTAATATGTAATTTTCTAGGGTAATAAATATAGACGGGTCCTTAGTTTGTGGGGGAGGGAGTGGCAAATGTAATCATGCAAAGGAAACAGTTTCATTAGAGAGGAAGGGAGAGAGGAGCACACCGCTAGCAACTCCACCACTGGCTCCATCACGGAAGGTTGCATGGTATATAGCCCGTCTAGCCAACTCAGCCGCTTCTTCAACAGTCAGATCATACCGATAGCTGGTAGATTAAAACCAAAAACTAGCATAAATATCAAAGATAAGAGAAAAGAAAGATAAAAGAAAAGGACTGACACAACAGGACTTCCTTGAAATATGCAAGTCTGAAGTAGAATTGTTATGCATCATAGGCAAACAACTCATTGCATAATTATAGTTCGACAAATATCAAAGGAATTCACCTCAACATAACAACCAAGCATATTAACCTTGGAATGAGAACACAGGGCTTGACATGAAGGCCAGAGAAAATATGATCAAGAAGAATATGCTTACACTTGACAGTTTTATCTGTTAGATTATATCCCCACTTCTAACCGAGACTAGTATCAGTAAGATGCAGTTGACAACAGGTACAAAATACATCCATATAATCACCAAGAACAGAACCAAAAAAAAATGAGAAGGACCTTAGACTTTGCAGCATAAGGAGTCAGCACACTGCAGCGGAGCTTTTCCATTTGGCTACTACATATTCAGTATTTTTATGTTTGTATGCCTCCTACTACTCACTAATAACCTTCCCCCCAAAACAAAAAAAAAAAAAAAAAAAAAGGTTCAAAATAAAATAAAAAAACAGATATACACACACCACACTAGCAAACAAAAGAAAGAGCCCACAAAAACAAAAATGATACACATGGAAACAAAATTCCAGTTGCTTTCATAATGTAAAATGTAGAAGGAAGAAGATAAAGCACAAACCCATTGTCAAGCACACCATATGCATATGGAGACCCAGATCCAACAGAGAATCGCGTGCCCTTCAGCCTTCCTCCTTCACTGTCTACATAATACAGGCTGGGACCCTATGAACCAAATGGAACAGCAATTAGTATGCCGCAGGTAAAACCCAGGAATCAAGGACCACCACCAGATGATAGAGAACTGGTAATTTACCGTTTCATCCCATCCGGCAATCATAGTCCCAACTGAAAGGCCCATGCCACGGTAGGAATATAAGATATTTGCAAGCAACTTTGAAGCCCCTGTGACTGAAATTCTTCTTTTGTTTGCTAGTTCATGGAGCCGACACTAAGACAATGAAAATAATTATCATCAGGGCCTGTATGCTGGTCTACCATAGTGCTGATGTAGCATACAGAAACAGGGATGCATGGAAACGAGGACGGGAAAAAGGAAACAGGAAAACGTCAATTTTTTAATATATAACTCACAATTATATACATTTCGGAAAAACAGAAACGGGAAACTGAAACCAGGAAATGTTTTCAAACAGGGGAAATGCCAAGTTGACTGAGTTTCCATGCAACATAGTCCAGAACTGTCATCAAATCTACCTTTACTTATGATGCCAGCTCAAAAATTGTCCAGGAATTGCAGCTATTAAACTAGCAGCACAATAGTGGTGTAAGGTCAAGAATCTCTAATTCTTTCCTGTGCTATACTTATCAAAATACTGATATTAGAAAGACAATGGTTAACTGACAGTCTGCATCAAAGAAATGGGTTGGGGCACATTTTGTTAAATTCTTCCAGCAGATCAAGACATGAAAACAGACAAACTTAGCGCCAAAAGTCAATGTGAGAAGAAAGTTTCAGCACTTTGATTTAATATACCGCTACTCACAGCAGCACTAACCCTCATTGTCAAGGACACTTGTAAAGGCATCTCACCAGCTTTACTCATGGCAATCATATACAAATATACAGCAGCGATGCAGTCAAATACAGTACTATAGTCATGCTCCAATTTACATAATGATGAAGGGAAATGGTGAAAAAGAGTATTAGCTTTGTAGAAAAGTATATCGATGATTTCCTACACATGTCGTCACTTGCCTTTTTGCTGTGTCAGAAGTCATAAACAGTTCACACAAAATGAAAGCTTTCATCTGACACCTGCTTGATATTTACATAGTTGTACTTACCAGCACTAATAAGCCATTTTTTCTATAATTAACCCTTTGTTACCTAGACAGCCTAGACCAGTAATGAGATCACTCACAACTTTAGCATGATGTTATAAGCAAGGCGAGATGCCACTACTCCCATAGATCACCATTCAAATACATCTCCTTGCACTATCTGGAGTAGTATCAAGTTAAATATACACATCATTAAAAAGAATCAGCTTGTTTGAAGTACAATTCTTGATTGCAAGAAGAAATCTGATATGATGATACCAATTCAAAGAATATTGTAATCATCTACCTTATTATATAATATTTTTTACAGAGCATTTGAATTATGAGATGATTGATAACGTCAAATAGTTTTCAATATACAAACAGAACCAATAAAGAATACAAATGCTATAAGTTCCCCAAGTCAACCTCTTCCACCCCCACCACCCCCTCTCCCGATTTAAAAAAAAAATAACGATATCAAAAGATTGAAAAGAAGTTGCAAAGTGGGCACTTACACCAAAGACAAATAATATATGCCAAATAACCACCATGGGCATAACCATTTGAAGTGGTGTTACCCAGAGGCAGTCTGGTGATTAATAATAGCAATAATCAACTCATTACTGAAGCAGGCTTGTGGGTTGATGTTATTATTAACCATGAAATTCACGCATCTAAGGTATCTTCTAAGATTCCATGTAATTGGTAGGTACCTTACCATTAGATATCAACCAGTCAAACTACACTACTATGTGGACAGACCCATGGTACATGTAGGGGTCCTAAAAGATAAACAAACTACAATTTCATGCATTCCCTGTCTGAAGCATGTGTCTTAAAAATTTGTACCCACGTTGAGGATCATAACAGACATCAAAAGCAGATTGGTACATTTTGGAACCAATACATGCCAAATATCTATTAGCTATGTGTAAAACTAATACCGCAATGTCTTGATGTCCGATAAATAACAGCAGCATCTGATGCTAAGTGGATCATTACCTTAATGCCCAAATTTCGATGCCAGAACTGGCAATCGGCAGCTCCACCAGCCATAGTACCAAGCATGTAAGGGTTGATTTCAATGATTTTCTTCACAGACTGAGATGCTGGAAAAAGTTCAAATGAAATCAGTATAGCAGCGTGGAAAAGGCAATAACACTGGCAGGTCATATCCAGATAACCATATACCACAAAAGCAGCATCATGCTACTGAAGAGGTCAGGCAAATGTAATCTTCAAAAGGAATTCAAACACTATATCATCTACATGACTACATACACAGCATATTGAGTTATTTCTGGGGTGATTTTACTTTTACAGGAGTTATCTTCTTTTCCATTGCATCCTTATCAAGCTTTTTGCATTGCTTATACTTGGAACTTATTTTATGCAGCTGCAAGTCAAGATAATAGAAGTCATCCTTTTGATGGTTCAGTTGTAACAGTATATTTTGTTTTTCTGTAACATTGATGTTGGTAGACAAGAAGTCAAGTCAAAAACCAGCTGATAACCAAGTGAACCCGTAAATCACCAAAGATCAATTCTAAGGATTTACCATCACCTTCACAGATATAGAAGAATAAAAGAACTCAGCAGTGCATGATACAGCATTCCTTATCTAATTTTCCAATTCCATACAGAATTTGTTGCAGTAAGTACATGTTCTAAAAGGACATAAAAAAAAGAGCTATTTTCACAGTTGGTCAAAGGCTTACTAGATCACTAATTTCAGAGAAAACGGAAGAGATATTCTATCAAATATTAAATTTATTTGAACTGAATATTGCATCCTTTCTACTTGACGCTAAAATATGCCTCCCATACAGCACATCATATCCTATCTATTTGAACAAGTATTGGAACTGAAGATAAGCCACTGCACTAATTTAACTTTTCTCATCAGAAAACAGAAAAGGTTGGCATGCGTTGATTTTAAGATTAACAAAAGGTTATCTACCATGAGTTGAATGCCCTCATCATCAATCTCAGATTACATATTTTCTATCCCAGGTCCTCAACCCCAAGGCAGTGCAAACAGAAAACGAACCAGAAACAATCTTACACAACGCACACCTATACCCCTTTTCAGGAAATATAAAAATAAAAACATACATATGTATCCACCCATGCTGGCTCGAGAATCAGCAGCAACCATCACACCATCCTTAAATATGAAAGCAAGTGTTGTTGTTCCTTTTGCATGCTTCAACATTTGCGAAGCCTCTTTTTGAAACCCATCAAACTAAAGGGAGGGAGGAAAGGCACAAAAAACAAAAACAACAACTTTTACATTAGCATAACTACAATTGAAAATGAGCAGGGGTAAGATGCATCAAGTAAAAACCAAAAAAGCAAACTAACATCAGCAGCATTTGGCAGATCAAATGATGGTGATGAGAAAAGCCCTTCAGATAGCTCACTGGGAGCACCGAATAGTGGTTGAGAAGATTCAAGACCACTAGTATCAAGCTTCATGGTAAGTCTGTATGTTCAGCCTAGAATAAAACAATGCGATTAGTAAATATCAGTGAATACTTCAATCCAAATCCAAAACCAAAACAATTTTTTGGATAGACAGCAGCTCACAATCAAACTTCAAAAGCAAACATTATATTCATTCACCATAACACTTGATTATGCCCCTCCTCTTCCCACCTTGGGGCTTGAAAGTGCGCCATGTGATGTGTTAGGATTTTATCATATTCTTCAAGCAAAAGCTCTATATCTCGGAAAAAACGAGCATCTCATTTCTATTTCAACTAATATTACTGTCCCAAATCAAGACAAACTAAAATACTACAGAAAAGTCAGCCTACAGTTTCATTAGCCAGCACCGCAAACAGCCCAAAAGAATATTTAGTCATACAGCAAAAACCTCCAGAATCAGGATAATACAGCTAGGTGACAACAACATCGATGGAGATACCTGGCAGCTATTAAACCTTAATTCCTCAGAGGCTCCCAGGATAGAATAATTTACCAAATTCTCCTCGTTAAAAATCCCGAAGAATGGAGAACAGTAACGAATGTAAGGATCAAAGCACTCATACTTCGAATTTTAAAAAACGCTTCATTGAGAAAATAACTAGCTCGGTCCTAAAACCCTAACTTCGCGGCTTCATCTTCTCAAAGAATAAAAAAGGAAATTGAGTTCAATCTAACAACAGTCAGATAAATAATTCCAACAAAATGATTATAAGATTTGGAAAAAGGAGACGAAACGAATAGAAAGCAATGAACTGACGACAAATTATTGCTACGGAGATCAATCCATATACTATAACAAAAGTGAACTTCAATATGGACATTTAGATACCGCCGTAGATCCTGACCAGTAAGGAGAGTGAAAATGCGTGCTTGAATCTGCCAAAAGTCCCTACAAAATATGAATTTGGTCGACGAAGCAGAGTAGTAGAGAACATCCGTTTCTTGCGCAAAAGACTACCTCCGATGTCAGAGCTATTGGGCTTTACTTTTTCCTTTTCGTGTTCTGGGCTTTAAGTATTTTGGGATAACACTTGGGCTCCGTTTAATTCTTGGAACGCTCCGAGCATGAAATTGAAGGAAAAAGGGAAGGGGAAAAAAATAAAAATAAAAATCAATTTTTTATTTATTTATTTGGTTGTTAGAAAAAAAAAATCATCCAAAATATATTCTAACATAATAGATGTTTTTTTGGTATTGTGAAAAAAATAAAGGAAAATAATAGCTTTTTTATCTAAATATAATAACAATAATAATAATAACTAGATTATAATAATGATAATAATAATAATAATCATTATTATGGTACTTATAATTATTATCACATTAATTAAATTTACATTTATAATGATAATAATATTTTTGATAACTATGATACTAACAATTTGAATATAATATTACAATTATTAATGATAATAATACATAGTAATGATTATTATTGTTATAATGAGAACAATAACAATTAATTTTAAAACTCAACTTATTTGTTATAATAAATTACTAAAAACCAATTTTAATATATTTTCAAAAAAAATTCATTCGACCCAACCCTCATTTGATTCTAATTCTATAAACCCAACTTGAATCTTATCCAAATAAATCTGATGGATCAAGTTTTAACCAACCCAATATCCATTTGAATTCTATAATTAATTCGAAGAGAACCCGAGTAAAATCCAATCACCACAATCAATCTAAGAATAAATTTTAATTGAACCAACTCAATTGTATAGTAATGTAACTCAAACTCGATCTATATAATGTCACGTCTATGGTATATTCGTTTAACACTTTGTTTAGGAGCGATACTATTATTATTATTATTAACGAATAGCAAAACTCACCCTAAAATTCCCTAATAAAATATACTTCTAATACTCCATATGGCACCCATTTTTTGGAGAGTACAAGTTCTAATTTTACACCAAATTCAAATTTCAGTATATACCCTTGTTCCTTCCTATGCCAATATAATACCTCACCAAATACACCCACCACCGCCACCAACCTCCATATTAAGGATGGCAACACGTCGGGGACGAGGACCACATCCCCATCCCCAGATACATTAAGTAAAATCATCTCCAAACCTGTCTCGATTTTGCCTTTTTTTCTTATAAGGGAATCTCCGACTCTATTACCACGATGATCAAATCCCTATACCCCCAAATACAATAAGTAAAATCATCTTCGAACCTGTCTCGATTTTGCTTTTTTTCTTATAAGGGAATCCCCGACTCTATTACCACGAGGATCAAATCCCTATACCCCCACCCGATCCTAAAATTATTCTCCATCCCCGACCTTAAAATGCGATCCGAAACCCGACCTCATCCCGATACTCGATCTTATTTTTTTTACAATATATTTTAATTTATATTCTATAATATATATATATATAATTCAGGGCTATTTTAGGGGTGGGGACTCCAAACCAGTCCCCAAAAAAATATTTGATAAGAATATCCAAACCCAAACCCGATTTCCAAAATATCTCCCCGAACCCGAATGAGGAATCCCCATCGAGGCCCCGAACCTGTGGAAAAAATTGTCATCCCTACTCCACATACTATGCTCAATTTACATATTTACGATCTACTTCTATGGAACCTACAAATCTTTGATCACTTCATCCCCAACTAGATCTAGGAGTTTACCAATTTAGAAATTACAGACAATCCAATTGATTTGCTTTTAAATTTTTGAATAACACATCATCATACAATTTTTATATACCAAAAATCAATGACATAAAGAGATAAAAAAGAGAAAGGGATGAAAAAGTTAAGCTAATAAATGGTATATTGGGTCCACTTTTGATAGCTACTTATAATCTTACAACCACAATTAATATTTCAAGTACACGAACAAGGCATTAAGTTCAAGACACTTCAATTCTTGTTCATAAGATTGAATATCTCGTGTGCCTTGTTCATAAACTCGCCAAACGATTAATTAGACTTGATCCATATGAGTGTCTTAAGAAATTCATCGTTCTTCCGTTGTTATCCATGTGTTCAAATAACTCAATGGCTTTAGTAGAGTTTCCCTCTTGAATGAATAGTTTATTATTAAAACATGGATATCATGTGCAACTAAAAAAACCTAAAACCATCCATTAATCACAAAATGCTTATGAAATATTTATTATGACCTCCTCCAATTTTACTCCTCCCTTGAAACCTATTTGAATTGGTACAAGTGGTGGAATCAGATGTTAATTGGTAGTTAGTGTTGTTTTCTCGACATGAAAAATCTTATTGTGTGCATAAGATTAGAAGCAGGCGATGGTGAGCTAAAGAAGGTGATAATGGTTGTCTAGTTCCGAAAAGTTCAAACAGTACCCGAGTAAATTATTCCAACACATTTCTTATTTTCCTCAAGTTTAGGCTAGGAAAATGATATATTAAAAAACTCTTGAGTTTTTTCGATGTTGTTTTCTTTCCTCGTACTTTTTTCCAAGAGCCAAACACACGAGAAGTATTTTCCATATAATTTTTATTATTTCCTTACAAATTTCTTCAAACCAAATGGAGCCTTGATATTTTTAGTATTTTGGACCAAAATATTAGATTACTTGATTCACAATTACTTGGAACATAGGCAACGAAATGTAGAACATTATCAAATGGATAAGGTGTGGCTGGATCTCAAACCACTAGAGTGTTTGTTTGATAAAAGACGAGCTTAGCCTGTTAAAGGCTTTCACCAGGTCTAACTTTATTAACATATACTCGATTTTCACTGTCTTCCTTTATCAGAGCGTGTAAGAAGTTCCTTAGTTATAAGAATATTGTTACTAGCTTAGTGACCATCTTATAGAGGGAGTTACAAAGGATAATTGATCTAAAGGAATTGATTCTATCAAGGTTAGCCATTTTAGGGATTAGGGCATTTTATTGCTTGTGTTACAAGTCATTGTGAACGGTATTTCATCTCAACCATTCACACTAGCTAGAGGTATCCGATAAGATGGCCTTATTTCTTCGTGCATATTCACCATATATATATATATATAAGTCTTATCTACCAATATTCTAAGACAAGTAGAAGAAAGGTTATGGAATATAACACCCTCATTTTTACTAATAAAAAATCATTTTAAATTATGATTCAAGAAAGTGAAACAATAAATGGGGATGAAACTAATGTATTTAACCTCGAGAGAGGTGTGTACATCACCTAACTGATGTTAGATATAAAGCTAAAAATGTTTGAATGACTTAAAACTTAAGTTATAATGATAATATACATAAACTAAGTTCACAAATAACTCTAACAAAGTCTTAAAAGTTGGTAAATGCGTGTAAATATAGGGAGAAATGTATTAAGAGTTCTAAACGATATCCCAAAAAAAAAAGAACATTGGATAGCTCTTACGCTTATCCCATCTTTATTTCAATGGTACAACTTATACATATCACAAAATTAAGGACCCTCATTCCCAGAAATTTCTAGACACTTGAAATTCTCGTACTACTCCAAGGCCTTCACATAACTAGCTGAAATAATGCAGTATCAGTATGAATTCCTCATACTGAATAAATCACAATTCCTCTATAGATATAGCATGCTCACATAACTCATAACACACAAAGGCATATGATCATGTGGTTTTAACAAATCATGCATAACCTATGTTACAAGTTTGAATAAGACGTGCTATAACATGATAACATAGTTTCCTTTCAACCAAGCATAGTACAACCAACCAAGGTCAATAAATAAGGTAGCAGCATAAGGCAACCATCCCACCAAAATAGCCACATAAAACCACCTAGCGTGCATAGTGCAACTACTACCAAACCATCACGTACTCATTAGTTTTATTTATATTAATCAAGGGGATAAAATGGCAAACCCCAAGACATGGAAAACTCCAATCATATTAGCGCACAAGGCAACATAGTACCATCCCAACCATGTAACCCACAGACTCTAACAATCTCCGATCATACTTGCTTACAATGCAACACAATACCTTCCCAACCTATGCCACTTAATCATTAAGTAAGTGTACCCCATAAGAAGCCCAATGGACTAAAAAGAGTATACTAGGGCCTTATTAATGATGCAAGAGCAACCAACAAACACCAACCAAATCAAAGGCTACCCTTGTCTTTAGGATAGCTAGCTCTAAAGAGTATCTCATTTAAAACTCGAGTTCTTCCGCTTAATGATCATTATTTTATTCAAAGCCAAATTATTATTCAACAAAAATGTAATTTAACATTGGCTTCAACACATCGACTAATTATTCAAATTGACTAATTGGACTATTAAAGTAATTGATAGGTTTAAATACCAATTGATTAGTTTTTAATACTGATCAATTGGATAATGGAACTAATTGACTGGTTTGGACATTTTTGAGATTTTTTATTAGTTGGAATTATATCATTGGAGTATTTTTTACACCCAACAGCTCGTGCTAAATTCTCTCATCTTTTAGCACTATAAATCAAAGTTTTTAAACTTTAATAAATTTTAATGAAGATAACACAAATCTTCTAAACTCATCATTTCATGTCTTACAAAAATCAAAGAGAGTTTTGATTTCATATATTTAAATTCAAATCAAACTTCTTTAGTGTTCAATTTGTTCTTCATATCTAATTAGAGTGTTCATACAATTGTAATACTAATTTCTTTGGCTTTTTTACTATTCTCACAATCAATTATACACTTTCACATCTAAATTTGGTGAGGAATTATTTATAAACACAACAACACTCTCAAAACAATATATTGTAAAGAGATTGTGTGTGTCTAGCATTCCTAAAAGAGATTATTGAATTTATTGATCCATAAACCTAAGAGAATATAACTAGGATAATGTGTAAATCAACTCTTAGTAAGGTCATTAGAGTGGTAGGTATGTAAACTTAGAAGGGTGATCACCACCGATACACAATAAAAGAAGATTTCAAATTCAAACGGGGTGACCTTTTGATAGTGGATGTAGAAGTGCATTGAGGTCGTTAAGCCACTATAATTCATGTGTTGACTATCTGCCAAACTTTCTATCATTGTCCCATAAAATTTTAATTTGGTATTATTGTTGTTGAATACTATATTCACCCCTCTAAAGTATCCATACAAGTTTTCACTTCCTTTCCTATTTGTCATCTCTATGCAAGGCCCATTAAGGGAGCATTATTATTCAGTTATGAAGCCATGATGTCAAGTCCTCCTTTAATTTTACAAAGAGTAATCGTGGACCTAGAAACATAGTAGAAGTGGTTCCTCCTATCATTTTTACTTAAAATAAAGGACCTAGTGATTTTATCAATCCCATTAATTACATTTTTTTTGGAAGTAAATGAGTTAATCAGTCGATGGGGTTTGGTTAACCGGTCGATGTCTAAAACTATTTTGTTTGGAAAGAAAATCAGTTGATCAATTTGGCAAACCAATCAATGGGTTGGGGTAACATGTCGATTGGTGAAGTAGTTTTAAGCACTTCACACCTTTACAAAAAAGATAATAACTTGAGCTATAGAGCGTGAAATTTATTTTTGTATTTTTTGTTGTAAATTAGACATATTAAGAATTTCAAATAGTTGTTATTCTACCAAAAATAATTTTTTTGGAATTTATGGTAAATTTTGCAAGTCGGATAAGATAGAAAAGGGCTTAAGAACTTATATGTTTTTAACAGTCTTTTTTATGTAAATACCTGTAAACATTTTTTATGCGTGAAAACATTTTAAAACCTTTAAAAATTATATTTTGAATAGGATTAGAAACATAAAATAATTAAAAAAATATAAGTTCTCAATCTATTGATCGTATATTCATAAACCTTAAGACTATAATATACTCCTTGAAGCTTGAGTCTTGGTTTCTTGAGCACACTTTCTTGTCTCTTTATGGTTTGTGTATTCAAACATATGAAGTTGAAGTCCTTGAAGCTAGAGTATTTTTTTCCTCATTTTTTTATCTTTAGATTGTGCTTGAAATATGATATGTAAACTTAATCTCCTTAGCATTCATTGACTTAACAAGATAAGTCAAAATTATAATTAAGTTTCTTATCATCAAAGCAAAGTTTGATTGACCTATGAGATCAACATGAAGTAATCTAGAGAAATGATCTAAAGGAAACATACATTGATAAAGGTAATAATGTTATGAAGAATAACCCTTCAACAACCTATAAAGGAATTATTAGTATGTCAAAAAAGCTCAAAAATGGTATCAAGTGGTTGCTTGCATATGGGAAAATGGAAAATTTTTGGATAGATAATTGGTGCAGCTCTAAACAAATAAGACATAGGGTCTTTAGGATTTTCTATGGGTTTTGCATATTAGGGAGGGGAATTTCGGTTCCTTGATAGACTCTCACTATCTCTACCTCATATCCTAATTTTGGAAATCAAATCAATCATATTAAAGCGAGAAATAATAAATGTTATGGCATGCCAAGTTAGAAATTCACAAGAATGGGATACTTCAACATGGGGACAACTTATAGACAAATACTTTGTAGCATCAAAGTAGATGCCCCAAAATATTGGAACTAGATATGGGAAATGGATAGCCCAGATAGAATTTTTACCATGCTATGACTACTCTAACATGATAGGCTATCATCTAAAGATTTATTATTTGGTCGTAAGATCATTAATGATAATTTGTGCCCAATTTGCTTTTAAATTGTTGAAGACTACATGCATAGATTTATAGCATGCCCTTCATCATTAAAAATATGGGATGCGCTAAAAGTTGATAACATCTTAGATTTTATGCAGCATGAGAACTTCATGGATTGGGTTAAAAGGAATTAAATTGGTGATACCTCAAGGATTTGGAATATTACATGGGAATGCACTTTCACACTAGCTCTTTTGGTTATATAGTATTGTAGAAACAAGATAGTTTTAATTATAAATATAACCATAATATCCTATCACTACTTTAAGGTGGGAATTCAAATAGGGTTTTCTCTCTAATTAAAAAAACATAAGATTTCTCCTCCAAAAACATCAGTGATGATAGAATGGAAACCACCACACCCATGATGGGTTAATTTAAATACAACTGAGTTAGTTTTAAAAAAATTCCCATAAAGCTGGAGTTAGTGGTGTCATTAGGAACTAACAAGGTGAGTGGGTAGTACGGTTTGTAAGGAATCTATTCCTGGTCTATATCCTACTAGTTGAATTATAGCCACTAAGATATGGAATTTGATTAACCAAAACAACAGGAATTAGTAAATTGAATGTTGAATGTGATGTTATATCTATCATTTCACTATTAAACTCTTGCTTTTCTTCTCACCCCTTTTATGGGATCATTTTAGATTACAAGGATATTTTGTAGGGATTCTATGAGGTCACAATGATCCATATTTATAAGGAAGCAAATATGACAACGAACGAATTGGTAGAGTTTGGTAGACTCACGTTATATTACTACATATTTTTGGATGTAGGTCCCTTTTTTGTTGCTAACAATCCGATGAATGATTGTATGGGTTCATGTACTATGTGATATGTAATCATGCCCATAAAATTCCAAACTATGTAACTGATCTATTGGTTCTACTTTATCAAAAGAGTAAGCATTGTAGGCTAGCTAATTGGCTATCTGTGAAAGGATAAGATTGTGGAGTGCCAAATGGTGCTAGTACCTTCATTGTGAGGATATCCCATATAATTTTTATGCCATTTTCTCTACTTTCAATCCTAGTGTACTTTTCTCTAGACAAAATAACGATAATAAAAACTCATATGAATCACATTCATGTAGAATCTAGCATAATCGACCCTAACTTTTAAGAAATCCTAAGTAAGGGGAAATATAGGGATCACATATATACATGTACATATTTCTTTTTATAGAAATAGAACTTTATTGACATAAAAATTAAATATAATATTGTTTTAGATGATGGAGCTGACAAAAGTTGACCTGACCCGCCCAACCCAATCCGACCTAAGTGAAACCCGACCTAATAAGACCCAAAAAATTTAGCAACCGGACCCAGCACCGACCTGACAAAAATGAACCCAACCTAGAACCGACCCAACCCATGACCCGTCATAGACCTGATCCATTATCAACCCGAACATGCATTAACCCGACCTGCCTTCGACCCAACCCGAAGTCGACCCGACCAGATATCAAAATCTATTGTAATAATAATAAATTACACATATTTTATTATTCATTTAAAGCTTTTAAAGATATAATATTTTATAAATTGTACTTATTTTCATAATTTTACCCTAGACATTCTTATTTATTAATGATATCCTAATAAATTTTTCCACACAAAAATACAACATTAAGAAGTCATAATAATAATTTAATAAACAAGTGACTATTAAGAACATATTTTTAATTACATGCTTATATGAAATCAAAATTATGTTAATTAGTTGGAGAAATTTTGGTGGTAAAGGTGTATATTAGATAATTTTTTAATATCTTTTATCTTCTTTGCCTAACTACTTTTATAAGTTCATAACTTGTGAACATACACATGTCCTATTATATCAAATGAACTTATACACATAATTATTGATTTATTATATTATATGTTATCATTTATGGTGTAAAATAACATTTTTTCTCTAATTCCATCATCCATGACATGTATAGCAAGTTAACAACTAACAAGTATCAATATGTTATTCGAATCATTTTTTTATCAATACTCCATATTTTTATATAGAAGAAAATGAAATATTTTATGTATTAGCAAACTCGTTTAACTTGATAAATGACAATATCTTCTAAAATTTTCCAACATCTTCCTGAACAAATAAGATATATTATTAACAAATAAAAAACCAAAATAAAAAAGGCAAACATCCAGTTGTAAGCCTGTAAAATAATTGTTAAAAAGTCTTCCATTACATCTACTGATCAATCTATTTGAAGAAGCTCTTAATAGAATAGCATAGTATTGTCCTTTATTAGTTATCACCCACAAAATCCAACAAGTAATACCTATGCCCAACAATAACTTCACAAAATTAGAAGATCCAGGAAATTCTCCGATAACATCCATAATTCATACATAAGTTATAAACTTACAAGTTACAACCTATAGGCTGTATAAATAAAATAAAATAAAAAAACAAACAAACATCAAAATGACCTTCAAGGCACAAACATACACACTACCTACAAACTATTACAATATCTTCCACACAAAATGTCAACTACATAAAACATGGTAGAATAACTAACAAGGCAATAGAACAAGAGCATCAATCCAAAATATGCCACTTGTAAGTTGTAACACAATGCTTATAACAACAATAAAATAACAACAGTAGATAGTAGTTGGCCAACAACATGAAGATTATCCAAGTATGGTAAATCTTCAACATAAGGAACAAATGACATGATTGAATAAAAATTGAATTCATTGCCTACAAAAGATAACAATTGTCCATGTTTACAAGCAAAAGCATATAAAACTTTTACTGCTATTTTTGAAGCTCCTTAATCCATTTCATTATTGTTACTCGTTTACTTTGATGGCTCCGTAGAAGTACCTTCTTCTTCTTCTTCTTCTTCTTCTTCTTCTTCTTCTTCTTCTTCTTCTTCTTCTTCTTCTTCTTCTTCTTCTTCTTCTTCTTCTTCTTCTTCTTCTTCTTCTTCTTCTTCTTCTTCTTCTTCTTCTTCTATTTCTATAAATACCCAAAAAATAAATATTAAATTATTATCTTCAAAATTAATTGATAAAAAAAATACAAATTCATAACAACTAATGTTATTACCATCATATCCGTATAACCAATTATGAGTGGTTACCAAAGCATCAACATTTTTTGACAACAACGAACTCCTCCACTTATTTAAAATTCTACCACCCGTGCTAAAGGCTGACTCAGATGCAACAGTAGTAATAGGAATGGCAATGATATCTTTAGCCATAGAAGAAGTAATTTGAGAAGTCTTAGAATTATTTTTCCAAAATTGGAGCACATCAGGTGAAATTTTACGATCCAATCGCTGACTTTTGATATACATCTCAAATTCACTTTTATAGCTTTTACCTCTACCTCCCACAGAAGTAGAAGCATCAAGATCCTAAATTTTAAATAAAGAAAAAAACAATAATTAGACTTGATGTAAACAGAAATTAGTAATAATAAAAACAAACATGTAATAAAGATATAAAAAAATATTTGGTGAGATATGGCTTGATTTACCTCCATTTCATCATTTCCTCTATTCACTTCTGTATTAAGAGATGTTCATTGATCAAATGAATTTGGAGGATTAGGACAATGATATTCATAGTGTTTGTATAGCTCGATAAATTCAACATATACATCATTAGCAAACTTTGTACCCTTCTCATTACCATGTAGCTTGACTAAGGCGAACTTCATAAATTCAAACTTATAACGTAGATCCAAAATTATAGCAAAATCAAAAATAGTATTGCAGTGTGACCAATACTTTTTAAATTTTTACACCATTTGTAGTCCTATTCTGCTGATATCATTATCATCCCACGCCATTACCTTCCTTATCCAATCTCAGTTGAATCCTTCAAACATTAAGAAAATATAAGTTGGTAGTAGGATACTCAGATCTAGAAAATAGATAGGTAATTTCATAGAAAGGTTCCAACAACTCATAAATCTTTTCCACTTTACTCCACTCATTCGGCAAAATTTTAAGGTTGTAATTAGCTTCAACATTACCAAAGAAATCCAAAACACATCAATAATCTAATGCTCTACGAAGCATAAGATATGTAGAATTTGTAGCAACACCTAGCCACAACTTCCCAGAAATTGATACATTCAATTTTGCAACACATTCATAAAACTAGATTTTGCAACACATTCATAAAACTAGATTATCCTACCTTCTGATGAAATGCTCCAAAAATCCTAATTTCTATTATCTATTATTAAATAAGATTTTATGAGGGAGTTTAACCAAAATAATTTACTTTTATTAAAATAAGAGGAAGTTAATTAGGGAAAATTAAGAAGAAATTTAAAAGTGTTTTAAATAGGAGGAATTGTGGTATTTTAAGCTAATTAAGGATTTTATTTTAGAAATTTATTTAAATAAATTACTTTATTTAAATTAATAAGAATAAAATAGTTTCAAATTAATATAAAATTTATAAATAGTTTAATTGGAGAAAATTAGAGTGTATTGTTAATTTAAAATGGAATTTAAGAAAATTCTTTCAAAAATCCCTAAATGAACCTAAAAATAGAATTTAATTATTATTTTTTTGATAATTATATTTTATTAAATATCCTAAATTACCCAAATTATACTAATTAAGCCAACCACTAATTTTCCTATTTTTTTTCCTTTTTACTTCCCCTTTTTTTCTCCCTCCTTTTCCTTTTTCTTTCCTTTCCTTTTCTTCATTTTTTTTCTTCCCCTGACTTGGACCGGCCTGCCAGGCCCAGCACCTTTCCCCCCCTCGCGGCCCGTCCCTCTCCCGCGTCCCTTCTTCCTTTTTTTTCCCGGCCGATTTGGCCCGCCCCTTTTTCTTTCTTTTTTTTCTTTTCTGCTGGACCGCCGGTCCAGCCTCTTCCTCTTCTTCTTCCTCGCGACGTCGTCGTCTTCGCCGTCTGCAACCGAAAATCTCGCCGGGAAGCTTAGCTTCAACGGCACGCCATTTCTACCGGTCATTTTGCCCTTTCATCCCCGTTGACTTCCCTGCAGATGTGACCAATCGATTCAGCCATTCCCGCACACAATCCTCTTCTTCTTTTTCTCCGATGGGTCTCGGTCTGCAATAGCAGACCTGCGCCGGTCAGCCTCATCGGACACGCAAGAACCTAACCTCCCTCGAAGCTTGTCGTTTTCCGTTCAATTTTGCCTATAAATAGCCCTGACCACTGCTTGAATCGGGTTCGAAAAACCTAGAACCCAGAGAAACCCCGTCGCGCCGCCCCGCCTTCAGCCGCCATTTCCTTCGCCGTCAGCCACCCCTGCCGCCTACCCTTGCCACCACGATCTTCCCTGCACCTCCCTCTACACAACCACCCCCCGTAGCCTCCCTGCCTTACGCCGCACGTGCTGCCCTGGCCGTGCAAAAATTCCTCCCCGAAACAGCCCTTCCAGCCCTGCGCCACCTTCGTGCCACCGCCGCTTGCAGCACCGCCACCACCCCCCAAAACAACCAGGGGTTCCTGCTCTACCACCCTATACCTCCCATTTCTCCTAGTTTCCCCTTCCCTGGCCTCCACCTCCATTTTTCCCCTCTCTTCCCTTCCTCCACCGCCGGCGCCACCACCTCTCAGCCAGGTTGCCCAACACCCTGAACCCTTAATCTTAAAAAAATAAAAGTGATTAATGATTTAATATTATTAACTACTATTATTAGTATTAATATGATTAATATCAACATTATCATTATTATTACTAATATTATTATTATTACTAATACTACCACCCTTATTATTATTACTAGGACCCAATCCTCCCCTAAGAACTTCTAATTAATGGTATTAAGCAATACAAGACCCTATTAAGTTATTGTTATTATTAATATTGCTAGTATTACTATTATTATCCTTATTATTATTAGCACTACTATTATCGTTACTATTATGATTACTATTATTATTATTATTATCGTTATTATTATTACTCTTATTGTTCTTATTGTTATTATAATTATTATTGTCATTTATTACTATTATTATTTTTTTATTACTATTATCATTATTATTATTATTATTATTATTACTATTGGTGTTATTATTATTATTAATATTATTATTATGAGCATTATTGTCATTATTACTACTATTGTCATTATTATTATTATTATTATTATTATTATTATTATTATTCCCATGTTTATTACTCTAACTATGACTGATGTTGTTATTATCTTTGCTATTATTATTATGGTAGTATTCTTACTATTATTAGTATGATTAACATTATTATTATTATTACCCTTATCATTATTATTATTATCATTATCGTTACTATTACTATTATCATGGTTATGTTATTATTATTATTATTACTACTATTATTATTATTATTGTTATTATTATTACTATTATTATTATTATTATTATTATTATTATTATCTTTGTTATTATGTTTGTTGTTGTTGTTGTTGTATTTAATGCATTTATTATTTTATCGATTATTACCATCGCTATTATCCTTAACATTATAATTTAATATTATTACCTTAGTATTTTTTGTTATGCTTAGTATTGCCACAACTATTGTATTATTATTATTATTATTATTATTGTGATTATTATTATTGTTATTTTTATTATTGTTATTATTGTTACTATCATTATTGCTATCATTACTATTATTATTATTATCATGGTTAATACTAGTGTCATTAGGTTTATCTTTCTAACTATTATTATCACTTCAACTATTTCTATTATTATTATTTTCAGTATTCATACTATTATTATTATTTTCATCACTATTGCTACTTCTACTATTATTATTATCATTATTATTGATATTATCGCTAGGATGATTATGGTGGTGTTATTATTTTATTATTATCGGTAATATTACTATCACTAATGCTACTGCAATTTCAATTATTATTATCATTATTATTATCATTATAGCCATTATTATTCTTATTATGAGTACTATTACTATTAGTAGTATTATTATTATTGTTATTAGTAATTATTATTATTAATATTGAAACCCTCACTTTAATACTCTGGATTTTGCTAAAACCTACTTTAATTAGTGATAATTTGTTTAAACTATTGTGAGAATAGTAATAACCCTACCCTTTATTTATAAACCCCTGTTATTAATATTAGCCTTAGTATTAGGCCATGATAGGGGTAAGATAGGAAAATTATGGTAATTTCGGTAGAGGGAGATTAACCCTTAGCATTTCCCTCTTATAGGTGAACCGAGTCAAAGCCCCCAAGAGGCGTAGGAGCGTGCTCCAAGCCCGGCGCCGATTTAGGTAAGGACGTAACTAAGGCCACTTGTGTGTATTGCACGTTTTACCTGTCTTGTATGCCTTGTGCGGTTGTATGCTATAATCTGTATATTATCTGTGTATTTATGTAGCGCAGCGTGGAACCGAGGTATGTTATCGTGCTCTTGTCTGTATGTGCTAATATGGTATGATACAAATATAATATGATGTGATGTGACCCCTACGACTCATGCTAGGATATTTGATGAGGTGTTGTGGAGTGGGGACTTGAAAGAGAAAAACAAGCAATTAAGATAACCAAGGGGAAATACGTTGGTTAACGTGGGTATGGACGACCTAGGTAGTTTGTAATCTGTGAAATGATGAGAAAAAGGGAATTAAATAAAATAGAAGAGTGGGAGAAAATAAGGTTGCATGGGAGAACTAGAGTTTGCATGGGAATGATAGAGTTGGCATGGAGGAAATGATAGGGTTTGTATGGGGAGGTTAAGGTCCGCATGGGGGTGAACCTTACGTATGAAAAGTTACTTTGGGACGTGGGGAGGCTAATGGAAGGTCTGTTTGGAAGTCTGGAGGCCCGAGGTGAAAAATAGTACGTAAGGTCATATAAGGGTACATAGGGTTTGGGAAGGAAACCCTAATTTGAGAAGGTGGAAAAAGAAAAAGAAATTAATAAAATAAATGAGGAGGAGTGAGGTATGAGGGAGAGTTGAGTCTGAGGGTCATGATTTGGGTTTCCAATGCGAGAAATGTGTTAAGTATGAGAGTTACAAAGGGTGTTTAGTGGCCTAATATAAGCGCGGGAGATAGCTCGGTAACCTAAACCGAGTAGGGATATAGCTAAGGCTGAATGTGTGACATGTGTCCTACGTGCCATGGATGTTCTATTTGATTTATGTGTCGTGGTCTTAAAAGCCATTATTCTAACTGTTTCATGTATGGCGTGGCTTGGAATCAGGTTGTGTGCATGTGCCCTCGTTTGTATGTGATAGTACGCATATACCTTCAATTTTGATGTGATGTGTTGAGATCTCTGGCCATGCATGACAAAGGTGAAATGCCCTCGAATAAGATACATTAAAACACTAACGACTTACAGAGAAAGATGTTGAGCCGAACCCAGGCCAGTCCACCGGCTATAATAGTGGCAGGGTATCTTACCCTCGCGACCGTTCCACCGGCTATAATAGTGGGGGATTTCGTGCTGAACAAACCAACCGTAAAAGTTATAAGATATGGAAAGATACCAATATTTACAGTGGAATACCTTGTGAGTCGGGGCCAGACCGGTCCACCGGCAAATAATAGTGGCAGGGTATATTACCCTCGCGACCGTTCCACCGGCTATAATAGTGGCAGGGCATAGCCCTCGCGACCGTTCCACCGGCTATAATAGTGGGGCTCCCGCACTCACATGGATCGATAAAGACTATGTCGTGTATCATTATAATTATCTGAGATCTGATGAGAGAGTTATCTGATTCGTGACCAGCATTGTTCATCTGTGTTATTGTTTACTATTCACATGTTATGTCTGCTTGTTCATGTGTTTCTGTGCATGTGGGCCTTAGTGCGTCTATTCCCTTACTCAGTACGTAGCGTACTGATCACCCGTTTCATGGGTGATGCTCATTCCCACGAGCAGAAGACCTGTCTGAGTTTTGCAGGTAGGGGTCGATGCATGTGGCATTTTCAGGGCTGAGAGTTGATTCTGGATCTAGCTTGGGGGCCGAGAGTGACGTGGCTGGAGAGCATCCCTTGTCTCGTTTTCTTGGACTATCGTACTTTGCTATTTCGTTATTTTATGTTCCCTGATATTTGGGACTTTTAAATTGCACTTCGGATTGTAACGCTTGACTTTCGCACTCTGATTTCTTTAAACGTAAGCTTTACTAATGACTTGTTTTTTGTGCTATTCTTTTTAGCCTTAGCACTTAGTATCGGGTCGGTAAGAGCGAATCGATCTGGTACTAAGTGTGGCGGTAATAATACCCCTGAATTTACCGTTTTATCTGTTCTCTTCCACTAAACCTCTTTAAATTAAACGAAATTTTTCAGTGGTAAATTTGGGGGTGTTTCATCTGAAGCGTCTATATACTTCATATTCTCTCTAATTTTGAGCACATATCCTTCAATATTTTTTAACCCTTCCCTCACTATCAAATTAAGGATATGAGTTGAACATCTGATGTAGAAGTATTTCCCATCACATACCAAATTTTGAAGCAATGTGGATTTCAAGTGACTAATCATGTTGTCCATATTAGATGCATTATCCACTGTCATAGTGAATACCTTATTCTCAATACTCCACTCTTTAAGCAATAAATACAACAAGTTGTAGATTTCAAGACCGGTGTGGGGAGGAGGACAATGGCAAAAACTCAACACTTTGCAATTCAACTTCCAATCATCGTTCACATAATAAGCTGTTAGAGTAAGATACCCACGAGATGTGCAAGTTGTCCATATACCACAAGTCAAACATATCTTGGTAGAAATTGCCCCAATAGTATGTTTGAGTTTAATTTTTAAATTAGCATGCTTTTCTAGGCAAACTTTCTTAATAGTGTTTCTAGACACAAGTTTGACTTGGTGATTAAGATATTGATGAAGTTTCCTAACTCCCAAATTTTCAACGTATGAGAATAAATACCCATGCCTCAAAATTACCTCAGCCAACATCTCACAATAAAATTTTGGATCAAATGGAATCTCACTTGATTTAGATGTGAAGGTATATGGTGGAATCATTTTTTTGTATTCTTCACAAGCTTGTAGGTGTCTTAAGGCATTAGAAGTACCATATCTAGCTTCACTCCTATACTTTGCCTTTTTGCAGTATTTACATAGAGTTTATTGTCTTCCCTCTTCATCTTTAAATCGAACAAAGTTGTCCCAAACCTTAGAGTATCTCTTCTGTTTGCAGAGAACTTTTGCAGCTGGTAATTTAGCATCGTCATGTATTTTATTAAAGCTTCATTTATAGCTAGATTTGAAGCTATAGCTGGAATGTGATTATCTGATTCATATTCTTCCTCTTCAATATCAATGGCTACAATTTTAAAACATAAAAAGAATTATGTCTATCTACAATTTTCAATAATGTGTAAACCAACAAGCAATAATGATAAACAAAAAAATACAAGATGCTTATCGCTAACCCACAAGCAATGATAATTACTAATATCATATAAAAAAAAAATACCTTTGGTAGCTGTGAAATCATAGGTATCTACTTCCCCTTCTTGAGGTGCCCTAATTTGTTCATCATCCACATCCTTTTATCCTTGTGTAGTTGTACCTGTATACATAAATAAATTATTTTATGGTATTAAAGAATGCTATGCAATGTCAATTTGAATAAAATAAAAACTCAGACCTCCAACTTTTGATGTATATCTTTAAAGCAATAAATATTATATTAATTTACACAGAGTACATAGATTATAAGTTTATAACAAACAAAAAATCAAACTCAGATTCTGAAAATGTAATTACTGTGGTTACTGATTACCTAATGAAATTGTAATTAAGGAATTACCTAATTTAACATAATTAGGGTTTTTAAGCCCGAACATCAAATCCAGTCAAATCTTATTCAAATATTTAAATTTACGGCTCAAAATTGAAATTAGACATATTCTACAACATATTACATACTTGATTGATTAAAAAATATTAAGGAATTAATCAATTTAACATAATTAGGGTTTTTAAGTCCGAACTGCAAATCCGGTCAAATCTTATTCAAATATTTAAATTAACGGTTCAAAATTGAAATTGGACATATTCGAAAACATATTATATACTCAATTGATTACAAACTATTAAGGAATTATCCAATTTAACATAATTAGGGTTTTTGAGCCCAAACTAGAAATCCGGTCAAATCTTATTCAAATATTTAAATTGGCGGCTCAAAATTGAAATTAGACATATTCTACAGCATATTGTATACTCGATTGATTAAAAACTATTAAGGAATTACCTAATTTAATACAACTAGGGTTTTTGAGCCAAACTGCAAATCCGATCATATTTTATTTAAATATTTAAATTAACGGTTCAAAATTGAAATTAGACATATTCTAAAACATATTGTATAATCAATTTAATAAAATAACTCAATTATACAATTCAATTTAATTCCACAAGAGTTTTGACCTAACAATCCAATTCCGATATATTTCATACAATTTTCCCAAAATAATAATACCAACATGAAATTAAGTGCATTTCACAATATATTGCATAAACAATTTATCCAAAATAGCTTAATCAGATGAATCCGATAAATCCGAACATAATCGGGTAAAAAAATATAATTTTCACAATTAAGTCATACATATTTCAATTACCTACTCCATATCAGTCATACAACATATACATACATAATTCAATAACCAATTTTGATTATCATTAGCTAATTCATAAAAAATTAATCAAAATGAGAGTTATGGTTTAAGATAATTATAAAAAAAGAATTGTTCTAAAATTGGAGGGGATAAGGGTTGCTGGAGCAACATCGGTGGTGAAGGAACACTCATTGGTGGTCGGGTGCACCGAACGTGGCCGAACGGCGGCGCAGTTGTTGTGTCCAGTTGCTCCTGGTGCTATCAGATTTTGTCGACAGTGAGCATAGCGAAAGGGGTGTCGATTGTGGTGGCGTGGTGTGACAGTGTAGTCGACCGACGGTTGTGGTGAGGTGGTAGTGCCGGGCAACGATGGAGAAACGAGGGAGGGAGCACAGCTGCACAGGTTCCAACTCGAGAGAAGGGAAGGATGGGAGGCAGGGAAGACAGGGTTGCATAGGTTCGACAGTCATACAGAATAAAAGAAAAGGTGAAGAGAAAAAGAAGAAAAAGGGTTGTGATTGTCTGCGGGGAGGCCCGATTCTGGTTAGACCGGACCGTTTTTTTAATTAGAAAACAATCTAAAATATAATAAATGAAAATTATAATTTATACATTAATACATTATATAGTTATTTTTATTATCACCTTTATTTTATAAAATTATCTTTTTTAAAGTAATTAAATATAATATTGTTAAAACTTATACATATCTTCATTATTTAACTTTGTAAAAAAAATACATATGATATTATTATTTCATTATCTTTACTAGTAATCTTGTGATTGTATTTAATATTTACAATTTAATAAATGATAATTATACATTATATAGTCTTGTTATGCTCACCTTTATTTTATAAAATTATCGTTTTTAAGTAATTAAATATTTTAAGTAATCAAATAAATTAGAATAAATGATAAATATCTAATATTTTTACTTGTAAAATTTATAAATATTTTAAGCAATCAAATATAATATTGTTAAAACTTATAAATATCTTTATTATTTACCTTTGTAAAAATAAAACACATATACTATTCTTATTTCATTTATCTTTACAAGTAATCTTATGATTGTCTCTAATATTTACAATGTAATAAATGATAATTATACATTGTATAGTCTTGTTATGCTCACCTTTATTTTATAAAATTAAATTTTTTTGAGTAATCAAATAAATTAGAATAAATGATAAACATCTAATATTTTTACTTGTAAAATTTATAAATATTTTAAATAATTAAATATAATATTGTTAAAACTTATAAATATCTTTATTATTAAGCTTTGTAAAAATAAAACACATATAATATTATTATTTTATTTATCTTTACTAGTAATCTTATGATTGTATCTTATATTTAAAATGTAATAAATGATAATTATACATTGTATAGTCTTGTTATGCTCACCTTTATTTTATAAAGTTATTCTTTTTTAAGTAATCAAATAAATATAATATATGATAAACATCTACTTTTACTTGTAAAATTTATAAATATTTTAAGTAATCAAATATAATACTGTTAAAACTTATAAATATCTTTATTATTTACCTTTGTAAAAATAAAACACATATAATATTCTTATTTCATTTATCTGTACTAATAATCTTATGATTGTCTTTAATATTTACAATGTAATAAATGATAATGATACATTGTATAGTCTTGTTATGATCACCTTTATTTTATAAAATTATTTTTTTAAGTAATTAAATATTTTAATTATTCAAATAAATCAGAATAAACGATAAATATCTTTGTTAGATTCAATCATGCAATATTTTTTATTATTAAAATTTATAAATATCTTTACTATTTATTTGTAAAAATAAAGCACATCTAATATTCTTTATTCTTTTATCTGCAATAGTAATCTTATGATTGCCTCTAATAGTCATAATATAAGAAATGATAATTACCTGGACTCGAATTTGACTCAACCCAACCTGACCTGACCCATCAAGTTAACCCGCAACTACCCAAATTCAGCTTGTCAAATTGCACGAAATGACATGACTCATCAACTTAAACCAAAACAACTCGGACATAACTTGACCAACCCGTCATATTACACGAAATGACTCGAACTGGCCGAAGCCACCTAGTCATGTGAACCAGAAAATGACCCGAAACTAACCCGACCCTACCAATCAAATTAACCTAAAATGACCTGAATCTAAGTTTTCTTAACCCGACCCTACCCGACAAATTAACACGAAATGACCTGACCCGGAACCAACCCGACCCAAACAAGGTAATGACCCGAAATAACCTAAACCTGAAATGACCCAACCTAACCCATAACCGACTCGCAAAAGTTAAATGACCCAAAATAACCCAACCCGTCATGACCTGACCCACCCGACCCAATTCCCACCTCTAGATGTAACTATCACAAACACTATTAAAAATATCAGTCTTATTGTATTTTTTTGAAGTGAAAGCCTTAGTTAAATTGTCATTATCAAATTTATCAACTATATTTTTGTTCGACAAATATATAGCTAAGAAATTGAGAGAATGTTAATTAAAAATTAAATGATAAAGAAATATAAATAAAAAAAAGATCCAAAAGTATAAATAGAAAAATTGAAATTCAAAGTAGACAGAAATTACAAGCAAAAAAGGGGAACCCGTGATTGATTATTTCATTGTTGATTCCAAAGTCGTAGAGGTGGTTGGCCCTAATGGCCACCTAAAACCTAGAATTAAAAACATTTTAGGAAGAAAAAAAAGGTCTCTTGTGAGTGGGATTCAAGCTCATGTATTTCAGTTAGTTACATACATGATATAAGCTATTATGTTGATTTTAGAAATTATTTCCTTACTAATTCATTCTATACACACAATTATGTATAGTGTACATATACACACTAAATTCTAGATCCCTATTATTTGGGGCCTTAGGAATAGAATTGGTCTTATTATAGCTCAGGTTAGCCCTAGAATCTAGAGAGACTGAATATTAGTGTTTCATTTATTACATTTGGTTTTATCTATAACAATGTTATGCTTCCAATAAACCTAAGTAAAATATTTTAAATAGAAAATATAGTATAAAAGAAAATATAGCATTTTATTGTTGGTAAAATACTTTTAGTAAAAGTAAGTGATTGTAATACAAGTTAAAATATAACTAACAACATATATAAGCACTACAAAAAAATAGCAAACAAGCATCTAGTGGAAATGAAAAGTTTAAAAACCTAGAAAAAGGCAAATCAGTTGAATAAAAATACACTAAGAGAAAGGAATGGATGGTCAACAAACATGAATAGATACATGACATACTCTAAAAAATATAAGTACTTCAACGCATATTGTAAAATAAACTACTTAAGGCTCGTTATCTCTATGGTCACGTATTACTAATTTCAAGTTAGGGACATGTTCTTGATAAATCATAGTACACCTAAAATTTCATTTGGTAAAATAATATATGATCTAAAATTTGATCTAATATGAAGTGATAATGTAGTTGAATTAATAATATTGTTTGATAGATACAAATTTTTTATGTATATATGATACTAAATTAATAATATTGTTTGGTAACTTATTTAATCTAAAATGAATTACTATACAATGTTAAATTTGGATTTACCTATAAGTAAATTGAATGCTTGTTGATACATATTAATTACCATCCTTCCGAGTTCCACTATTGTTATGATATAAGAAAATCCCTGCTAGCACATCAGAAACTTCATTAGGACCTACAATAATATACCTATTAAAGGATACTTGTTGGTGAAGTAGTCTATGTGGTCATTAAAGGGAAACAACTTCGATTAGTAAACCAACCTTCCAAGTAAATTCATTGACGATTGGGAAGAGTTAGAAAGGAAGTTTAACAATCACTTTCACAACACTTACTAGGCTATAAGTATAGTGGAGCTTGCCAACACTAAGCAGTGAGAGGATGAATCCATGAAAGAAGACATAAAGTATTGGCATTCATTGAGTTTGGATTGACAAAAACACTTTGGTGAAGCCTCTACTATTGGAGTGTCCAATGAAGGAATACACTATATCTAGGTTATTATGTGAGTCTTGCATGTTACCAAGCTTAAAAATTTCTCTAAGTAATAAAATATAACCCATGTTATAAAGGTGAACATTACCAAATATGGATGTAAAAGGCCCATGTTCGAACAACCAAAGGATAAAAAGGAGTTCAGGACAAATGAGAAACATTTTTAGAGTATGACTAAGGAAGATATTAATCATGTTGTATCCCTAATCAAGATTTTATCAAGGCCCCAAAGGTCTAATGGAAATCAAAACAACTATAAGCAAGAGTTTGTAAGGAAGTGATTGACTTTGAAGGAAATGGAGGGAAACTAATACTTGTTCCCTGATTCTAACATCACAAGAGTGTTGGAAAACCTCTCAGAGCATTGTGAATAAATTAAGTTGTACGTGATATGTGAGTTATGTTTTCTTACATTAATCGGCTGAGATAAAATTATTCAATATATATACTTAGTAGATTATTTCTTCCATTGCCAATTGATTTTGATAGGAATCCTCACTTATGTTATGCATTAGTCTTCTAACCCACAAGGGGTATCGAAGCTAAAAGGTTCATGATTAGCATGCTTTGTAGGATTTGATGCTTTAAATTGAGTTGTTTGTTTCATTTCATGTGAAATTATCTTAACTTAGTGGTATACACCTTCCATTGTCAATTGATTTTGGAATAAAACTTACCTTTTCTTCTCTTTAATTATATCCCAACAAGTGGTATCAGAGTTGAAAGGTTCACGATCAAGTAATTTCTACATTATTTATTTGGTTTCACTATCATCTTACTAAGGTGTTCTTCTAACATTTGTTTTTATTAACGCCTTTATTTCAATTTAAATGAGAGTTTATGGCCTTTCACACATGAGGAGGTGATTGTTAGTTGCATGTGTGAGTCATATTGTCCTAAATAAGAAGTTTGAGGTAAATTGCCTAGAATTTGTAGATTTAGTAGGTTATATATATACAACACATGTACATGGTCTTTTATGCTCAAGTGTTACTTTTGTATATGATAATTTGACTTCAATATTGTGGCATATTTTGTAGATAACCATAATGAGTATATATATTTTCTTAATGAGTAATTGTATAAGGGTTTGAGTGATGCTAGAAAAGGCTATTTTTAAAAATGTTGCTATAAACCATAGCAAATGACTTGGAAAGGCTTTAAATACCCAATTTTTTTTACCTTTGGGTTACTACTCATGTTGATTGTGGTGATGGAAACTTCATCCTAAATGGGGTTATGAATAAATCTAGGTGATTTTTTTATCACATAACTTCAACTTGCTTCTTCCACCTTTAATTTCCAACTTGAGAATAAGCTACATTGCTATCGACGAGTGATCATACAAGGTAATCCAAAGTACCAAGCAACTAGGTTTGGATTTATTCCTTCCCAGGTATAGTTACATATGCTTATGAAGTTGTTGATTATTTTACTATTATATTAAGCTTATGAAGAAATTTAACATAACTTAATATTGTACTTATTTTATGGATTGGTCTATGTGGTTCCTTATTGCTTCTTGGTTGTCTACTCCCTTTATGATTAACCCATATGGATCTAACAGAAAAAAAAATAGTAGATAAAACAAACAAAAAACGATGGATAACTGTATAGATCATAAGAGGTGGATGGGAAATCATGGAAGTAAATTTATATTTTTAGGTAAAACTTACATTAATCTACTAGGATATTTAAATTTAATTATTTTTGCATGTATGAGCTCATAGTTGTTGCGATGATACGAGGTTTCAATTTAACATTACGGGGAGGCTATATTATATGCCACGAGTTTGTTCTTGTAAGAAAGGAACATGATATGGGAATGAATGATATAACTTTTTGAGGCTAAATTTATAACTGGTAATGGATAACAAGCATTCTATTGGAAATGTACAATTGTTGGCTTCTAATTTAGTAGCGCAATATGTCGACCTTATCCATTTTTATTTATCAAATCTTCATTTTATATTTATTTATATATTACACTTGTTTACATTTCATGGTCAACATGAGTACTATTTTTTCCTTCCTTTCCACAAGGTGTGTTTACTCTCAATGCGTTATGAATATGCTAAGTTATATGTGTGAGCTAGTTTGAAGTAGAATAGTCTAATATATAAATTCAGTAAGAATTTCCTTTTATTGCCAATTAATTTTGAGATGGAACCTCATATATGTCCTACCTTAGTCTTAATCCCAACAAGTGGTATCAAAGTCATAAGGTTCGTAATCGCTTTATTTTACAATTTTTTTAAGGCATTATTCATCAAGGCCATGTACCCTAGAATTTGGTGCTTTAAAATGGAGCTTTGTGTTTCATTATAAGGGAGAGTTTATATGCTCACACATGAGGTAAAAAAAATTTAGATGCATATGTGAGCTATGTTGTCCCACATTAATAGTTTAAGGTGGAATTATCTTAACTTAGTTGGCTACTCTTTCAATTGTTAATTGGTTTTGGGATTGAACCTCAATTTTGTTACTCGTTAGTTATCTCTCTAACTAGTGATATTAAAGATTAAAGGTTCATGATTTGGTCATTTCTACGTTATTTACTGGGTTTACTCAATCACTCAATTTAGGTGATATTCTATTAGTTTCTTGATTCACACCCCATTTTAGTTTAAAGAAAAATTTATGGGCTGTAACATTTAAGGGGGTGATTGTTAGTTACATGTGTAAGTCTTTTTGTCCCAAATTAGAATTTTGAGCTAAAATTATCTAGTGTGTGTGTGTGTGTGTGTGTGTGTGTGTGTGTGTGTGTGTGTGTGTGTATGTATGTATGTATATATATTTAATGGACTACTTCTGCCACTATCAATTGGTTATAGGATAGAAATTCACTTAAACCTATGTCTTATACTTGTATTATACACACACACACACATACACAAATTCATGGTCTTTTACTCTCAAGTGTTACCATTTATAATATGGTAAACTAACCTTGACCTTCTGACATATTCTATAGGTAACAATCCTAATTATATATTGTTTTTTTATAAGAAAATGTATATGGCTCTAAGCAGAGTAGAAAGGGATATTCTTAAAAATGTTATTATGAACCAAAGCAAAGGACTTGCAAATGCTTTGTCTACTAATGTATATTCCTCTTTGAATTATTGTTCATGTTACCTATGGTGATGGAAACTTCACTATAAATGGGGTTATGGATATCCCTAAGCATTTTTATTATCATGCAACTTAAGCTTACTTCTACCTTCTTCAATTTCTAGTTTGAGACTAAGCCAAATTAATATAAACATACAATCTTATGTGGTTGTCCAAAGTATTGAGCAACTGGGCATGGATTTATTGTTTCCCATATAGAATTTGTAGAAAATTACAAATACTACTCAAGGAGTCATTTTATTCCTCTCATAAAAATAATATATATGATACTTTAGAGTTTGAATATTCTATATTACAAAAAAGGTTCTAACAGGTGCATGTGTGTATAGTATTAGTAGCAAAACATACATGTGTGTAATAATAGGAGGAGCTTTAGCTTTTAAGCATGATTAAATTTTGGAGTATGACCCGCTGGCTCATCCACTATCAAGTTATTTCTTTGGGGTCATGGGTTATTTTAAGGGGAGAAATTGATGGTGCACTTAGATAATAGAGTCGTGGGTAGTTATAGAGTAGGATAATGGGTAAATTAGGAGTGAGGATGTGAGCTTCAGCCTTAGATATAAAAGGAGGCTACAAATTTAATCAAAGTGCACTATCTTCTGCTATCTCTACATGAGGCAAATAAAGGAAATATTCACATCATCAACTTACCTCTGATTCCCTCTCCCCATTTCACCAACCTAAAACCATACATATACAAAAACCTTTATTCATAAAAAAATTCTTTAGGTATAGATTCCTCCATTTGTCGGTTTTTCGTAATATAATTATCATTGGAGTAGTCTTTGATGAGATATTTGCAAGATAAATTTGTGATATTTGGGTAGGTAGTAAAGTATGGTGGATTTATTTTGAGGTAGATACCCATGTTTAGTTCTTTGAATTTTGGACCTAAACACAAAATAGTATCACTAGGATGATACTTTTGTGAATAGTTAGTTGAAGTATCTTTTATGATGTATTTTAATATTTCACGTGTTGAGATTTGTCAAGTGTTAAATCTTAGTAAAAAAATAATATGGAGATTATCTTGATAAATCATGATGATAAGATTTATATGTGTGAATTTAGAAATAAGATTTTATTACCCTGAACTAGTGGTGTAGGGTAGAGTTTTTCTTAAGCATACCAAAATAAATAGTATTATAATATGTGCCTACAAGGTAGTAGTACATCTTCCGAGATGTTTGGTGTGATTGGTCTCAAGAAGTTGCAGTGGTCTGATGGGGGTAAATTTCATTGAGTGAAATTAAGTTTTGACTAATGGTAAATATATATTCTTGAGTATTAATAAGCTAACTCATTTATTATGTTTGTATATTTTTTCATATAATTTATAAGGTGTTCAAATCGTGTTTTTGATTTTGAAAGCAAATTTAAATGAATGTGTTTTTATGTGGCTAGAATGGTTACTTATTAAGTTATAACCTTTTCCCCATATTTTCTATAGGTAGTGGTGAGTCATAGAATACTCTTATTTGATTTCAAATGTTATTAGAAGCTATTTTTTTTTTATATCTTATTTCATATTTTCCTTGTAATTAGACATCACTTTAAGTATTTTTAATCTTATGCACTAACCTTATCCTTTGTTCGCTGGTAATGAAGTCCCTAGTTTAATGTTTCCTCACCTTGTGTTCTTTTAGGAATATGAGATAGCACCTCTAGCATTTTTTATGTTCATTTCTATTATTTTATGATATTTATAAGTTATAAATTTATGGGGCTTTATTAATTAATTAAAAAAATTATGGTTTAATAGTTAATGGAAATGAGGATAAATACATAATTGAGAAGATCTTATAATATTTGGAAAACTTTTTTGTACACGACATTTTTTGTTGTGTTATTTTCTTCGCCATCACTATCATAGATTAATATCTTCGTGCCTTCCCAATTTGCAACCCTTAAAACAATAACACATAACTAACCATGGCAAAACATTAGTTTTTTAAGAGTACTCCAATGCATGACAAAGCTTGATATTAACTTTCATCAATGATCATCACATACGACACAATCAAAGGAAAATGGTTTATGTTAAATTTAAATGCCAATCTTGAATATGATGGGGTTAGACAAAGTGGCAGAGCTAGGATCGTAAATTTATGGTGTCCCCATAAAAAAATATTACTCTTAACAAAATAATTGGTGAATTAGGGATTCGCAAAAATTTAATATTTTAATCAACTAAAAAAATAGATGGAGTTTAATTAACTAACAAATTAATGCAATAAAAACAAGGTTTTTCCAATTTCCCATCATAATTGAGAGGCTAAATCAAATAAAGGGATAGACAAATTTACCTAAGGTGATAGAATTTGATTATGCTCTCAATGGGGCAATGGATTGATGACCAACAAGTTAGTGGCAACAAAACACTAGATTGCGGTGGAAATATAAGAGAAGCAACAGTGGTCGGTAGTGGTGGAGTTGTAGAGTAGAGAGCTAAAGAATTGAAGTAAGGAGTAAGAGAATTGAATAGGGATGAAAATTCCATTTCGAGGTCTAATGAGGATTTTAAATGAGGGAAAACAAACCTTATCATAGTGTAGTTCTTTATAGATCAACTTGTTATAGCAATTTTGAAGATAGTTTGTCGCATAGACACTGTCACAAAATATCACAGACTATTGATGTAGAGATGTAATAATTTGTTAATCTTAGCCAGAGCATAGTTCTTAATCTCTTCCTCCATGAGTAAAGAATTTGAAAAGGAACACATAGGTTCTAATTATTAGAGAATGTTTCATGACAAAAATGTAGCTAGTATGGATAAGTATACTAACCACATTACGTATAATATCATAAAACATACCTTCATAATGTCTTATCAATGTATTATTTGTCACTTCTATTATACCAAATGCATAGCATGCACAACGATAAAATCCATACTAAATTCCATTAACATACTTTATATTTGAAAAACTTTTAGCACCAAGAACAATAATTAGAAAACATTGTAAGTAGTACATATCACCATTACCTAAGGGGAACAAAGACATATAATCAATGGAGAATTACTTTTTTTTTCTTTTTTTAGCTTCCATTCTCATTGCTTTTTATGCCAAAAACAATTGTTTGGGAACTTAGCCTACATTAAATTCCTATCCTTAGAATATGTCTTGTTTGATTTCATCCAAGCTAAGAACATGGTTTCCATAATAGTTGGCCGATCAACAATATCATCGATCTGATTGTCATTTGAGAAAATCACTGATTTTTGGTTCTTAAGATAGAGGCTTAAGTGTTCCATCAGTGGATCCTTGTATTATATATCAAAAAAGGTATCCTCCAAGCTAGTTCACATGTTGGTATGTATCTACAGTCATAAAAACAATAGAAGAAAAAAAGAAGCTTAATCTCATCCAAATTAGTATCCAATTGATCTCTTGATGAACTTCGGTAGAAGGATGCAATCACCCTATTGTGACCCCTATTAACATACTTAAATAAATACTTCATTTATCATGATTTGTTGCACCATTCAACATTCATGTGAGAACTATATTTTAATGGTAGGAAACAGTTATATGGGACAACATATCTGTTATTAAGCAAAACACCACTTCTTTAACAATGCAACCATAATTATGGCCCTTGTAAATTGGGTGCCCATCTTTGTCAATCTTTATAAACTTAACAAATCTTTTTGGAAAATGCTTGTTGTAATGACCATCCACCATGCAAGGAGAACTCCTTTGTTTGTTACCACATAAACCATGAATCATAAAGTCTATGATAGTAGCAGAACATAGAGGATCATTATGCTCATATGGAATCTATCTATATATTATTTTCTCAATGTATGGAGTTGTAGGATACTTATCTTCATTATGAAGAAATAATAAAATGTGTGTGGGGCATTCCTCTTTTTTAAAACTTGACTTCATAATACCCTATAATTTTAAACCTAAATACTTTTATTTTGGTGGACATTATTTTCATATTGTTTTATAATAATGTAATACCTTAATAACAATGAGGAATTAAATTTTACTTATTATTATTATGTGCATATTTTAAATAAGTAATGAGGTGTCAAGAGAGTATTAACTAATAATGTAGCTCTAAATAATTATCCTATCAATGAAATTTGTTAACTAAAAAGTATTTGACTAATTAAAAATATTGTGCTAACCATTTACCTTTTTTCTCAATAAATTATATAAACTCTCCTATAAATTCAAACTAGATTTTAGTGATTAGATTATAAAAAAATTATATTCATATATTTATGAATATTATTAATCTAAATTATAATATAAAAAATTATACAGGAATATACTCCATCCATGCATACATACATATACATATACATACATACATACATATATATATATATATATATATATAATACTCTAACATCAAATTTTTGTATAAAAAATTACTTTAGAAAAGTCAAAACATATTTTCTAATTTTACCCTAATATTTTTTTCTTTCATTATCTACACATTAAATACTTTATTATATTCCAATAAAGGGCGTATGTAAAATTTTAAAGCTATATTTAATAGTTTATAAAAAAAGGTATAAACTATTAAAATAACTTCAGTTCTTTTATATGAATAAAGTATTACTTATCTCCCATAGAATGTAAGTATTTTAATATCACATATTTACACAACTATAAATTATACTTATTTTTTATAAAATAAATAAAGTTTTCAGGAAATAAATATAACTATTAGTACATGCAAATATATGTAAATCCCAAAATGATAGAAGAATACATCAACACAATACTCAATACAATAAGACAAAAAAAGGTGTAATCTCCCAATGATAGTAACTTATTCCCCTATAGTACACCATCTTTTAGATCATGTATTTATCTTCACTTGTATCATAAAAGTAAGAGCAAGTAATAGAATTTACAAACAAAAAAATAATAATTTCAAAGGATTTATAATACAATGACCTTTACTTTACATATTATGGTGTAAACTATAAAAATAGAACCATCGATTTTATGTTGGTGTGGTAACACAAAGAAGAGCAACAGAAGAGCACTATGTATTAAAAAGCTAGCTGACAACTAGTTTTTGTTACATATCCCCCCCCACTCCATGGACACCAGGAATGGTGGTGCTCTAATCAATTTGTTTTTTGGCAACAATAGAATAAGATGGGAGCTTAAGGTCGAAGGTCCTTTCAAACCCATATACATGATACCTGACCCACTATTGTTACCTACATTAGCTAGTTTAGATCAACCATTCACACTCCTTCAATATAAAGAGGATAACCTTGCTTATCAATTCCATGGTGCTATGGTGATACTTCTAGACTACATAAATTTTGTTGAACTCAAATTCCTTCCCCATACACAATAACTAGAATATACATATCAACTACATGCAAGAAATAGGTCATCACTAACGGATAGATATAACTTTTCCTCCTTACATTCACGAGGCAAATTCTTTCCCCGACTAAGGTATATCAACCCAAATATGCTTTGTTTTCTCAATGTCAAATTCTCTAGCCTTCATGAATCTATTCCATCTTTATACTCTATAATTTAGGCAAATAATTTCATGTACAACACAATTGATTTGTAATGTAAAGCAAAACACCCTAAGGAGAATTCGACAGTTATCATGCATGGAAGGTAGCTAGTCTTTCAAAATAAGAGCCTATCTAAGCTCATTTTTAGCCCAAAAGTAACAAGCATGACTCAACTATTTTTCTTTGATTTTCCTAGTTAAAGAGCTCCCTAACCCATTAGACACATTGAACATCTTCTTGAGAGAGCCAAGCCATGTCTTCCTCTCGTCTTCTTAGTGGTTGATATCATGTTTTTCAAGACCTGATCATGACAATTATATAAAGGAGTCAACATTCACATCACATATTACAAAAAAAAAAATTATAATCTCATACCATAATATGATAATGGAAATCATATCTATATGGGAATAAATAATGAATACAATATCAAAAATTTTGAAATTGTGAAGCATTTGAACAAAAAAAAATTGTTACTCCTAAGCTTCCTGCCCCTAGACAACAAATTCTCAAATTGCTCATGTCTGATCTCTCTGACTCAAACAACTCCTTCAACAATCTTCCACTATCTTTCTCAAATTACTACTTTACAAACAAATTCTATGTACCACGAGCACAATCATTTGTTACTGTTCGCAAAGTTGAAGGATTAGTACTTCCATAGTACTATTATACTCGATGAAATCAACTTTAAAAAATGAGCAATTATCGCAACACAAATAGGGTAGCTACAAATAAACTGATCAAAATACCAATTCAACACAACCATCAAATCGATTTCAAGCATTGTGGACAGGTCTATCCTTCTAAGATTACTAAATTTTAGAAAAGAACATCTATCACCATAATAAATTTATAATAAATGACCAAGGAGGCCCATGCATATATAAAAATAAATATATTGAAATGACATACTGTCATCTAGACATCTCACTATAAAAAAAACTCAACCTAATTATAACAAAATGTATTAAGTATGTAAGCATCGATATATGACAATAAGTGTTAATAAGTTAAAATCACAAAAGAAGATTTAAAATCCTAAATTTTATGATTGTAATAATCACAAAATAAGCCTTATGGATGATAAATCTACCAAGTAGAGAGGGAGGGAAAAGGCAATAAGGTAAAAAATAAATGGCAATTTTAGTTTAAGTTTTGTTGGGATCATATTCATAAAAAAAGGCGATAGGTGATAGAAAACAAAATTAACTATATTATATATCACCCAAAATTAACCATATTTTTTAGGGCAGTAGTGTAACAAAAATAAAATATTAATAATATTACTAATAATGAATACAGGAGATCAAAGATCATCAATATAAGAGGAAGATTCACAAATAGTCAAAATAGAGTCTAAACACGTGTTTTGAAATGTAAAAATTTGCTAGTACTAACAAACATGTTGGCTTTATTAATATCCTTGTAAGCTAGTAAATAAGGTTGTTATCATTATTGTTCTAGATCAAATTTACATGGTGTTTATGGGTTAACATTAGTATCTCCTCTCTTTCACAAACTATGGTAAGGAGCATCAACACAACATATAGAAAATACTGGAAAGGACGTTATGAAGGAAAAAAAATAATTCAATAAGAAGCAATTCAATAATTCATTACATACCCTGATGATATTTTTCCTTTGCATAGAGAATCATAAGATGTTTATTTTGATGCTTAATGCACCTCTACAAAGTTTAAGAGATAATGAGTGCCTATGAAAAATCAATTCTATTAAACTATGAGTGCCTATGACTGATTCATATCCGGACCATCGTCGTATTAGCATAACAATTCAGTAGCTCACAAATTAATGTAACATGTTTAAGAGATAATGTAATACCACATAATTTTAAGCCTTTTAATTTATTCTTGTTTAAATTTATATGATAGTGTAATACCACATTTATAAATTTTATTATATTTATATTTATTCATTTTAATGTAAAAGAAAAACTCTCTTTTTAATTTTAGAAGTTTTAAGAAAAGCTATTATTTTATAATGCTTTTGGTAATTTAAAAGTTACTATTTTTAGAAAATAGTTATTTTCGTGGGATAATGTGTTAGAAATATTTTAAAGATTGTTATATTAGTGGTTAGACACTTTCTATGATTCAAAAGGATATTTTAAACCCTTCTTTATTATAGAATAGTAAAAGGAAAAAAATGAGAATTTCATAAACTAAGAATTTTTGGGAAAATGAGGGTAACTAATTAAAATAATAAGATGCCTACCTGATGTATGTCATGAGTTGTGATATATTCTTTTTATTTAAAATAAAATTTCTAAATTAATTAGTTAGTGAAATTAATTTATTTATTTGGAAGTTCATCTATATATGCATATAATTAAATCTTACACTATTTTCATGGTTAGTTAAAATATTTTGGAGAGAAACACATATTTGTAATATATGATAAAATTTTATCCTTTTTAATCCTTAGTGTCTGTAATTATTATTATCAACTAATTATATAAATCTTTCTTTATCTACTTTTTTTTTCAAATTTTTAGATAAACAGACTAATATTTAGTAATTTAGCCATATACGACTTTTGTATTTTGATATTTTCCAATATCTAAATGGAACTTAGTGAAAAATATCAATCTATGCTGGCGATAATTTACTTGTGCGAATTTCTTATATCTTTCTATTCTATAAGCCCATAAAAAACCCTAATAGTCAAACCTATGTTTTTATTTCTCCTCTAGTGACATGGATTATGTTCTATATACCCCACTAATTATATTCACATCTTAACTAATTCATCAAGATCTTCAATTGATTTATCAAAATATGAAACCATCTTCAAGATTATAGACTTAACATCTCACCTTTCTTCTTCCTCTTCGATTGAGTTAAGGAAATAATTATTCTACCAATATATTTTTTTATTTAAGGGGGTAGTAGTATTGCGTTTTATGCTTCCGTCTATTGAATCGCCTTAGAACTATTTTTCCCTTATTCCCTACTCCCAGAATTAAGCTAGTGAATTCAAGGGCTAAGTCTTCCTTTAAAGGGGTAGTGATGTAACACCCCCAAATCCTATTTTAGGAAGTAAAAATAAAATAAAGATTATTGGATAAGGTTTAATTAAATATACTATTTCTAATAAATTAATAACATAATAATAATAATAATGACCATAAATAGAGAAAAATGATGCAGGGATCTAATTAGTGGAGGGTAACATTATTTGCTAAACTAAAATAAATTATAAGTAAATCATAGTAATAATTTCTAAATAATAAAAAATATTTTATTATTATTAATAATTTTGAAGATTCCTAAAATTCAAAAAAAATCCCAAACCACCCAAAAACCTCATTTTTTCTTTTTTTTTCTTTTTCCTTTTCCTTTCCCTTTTCCTTTCCCTTTTTCTTCCTTTTCTTTTTTTTTCCTTTTTTCCCCTCCCATGGTAGATAGATCTACGCCCAACGTAGGCCCAGTTTTCCCCTTCCCCCTCCTCTCCTTTCGTTTCCCTTTCCCAAACCACTCTTCTTTTCTTTTCTTCTCCTCCGTGTGGCCAATCACAAGTGCCCATGCTCATTCCCCCTCTTTTCCCCTTTTCTCCCTTCTTCCCCTTCTACCCTTGTCTTCGACCTCCCCCTATCGGAGCTGCTGGACATGGCTACTTCACAGCTCTATCCCTCTCTCTCCCTTCCTCATTTCCTCATCTGGACTAGCAGAGCATGGTCCCCCTCCCTCCTGACCCCCAACTCCCCCACCTAACCCCTACACCCCCTTATAACACCCCTACCCTGTCCTCCTATCCTGCAGTTGCTCCGGCCTGCATACCAGCCGACAACCAACCAACCCCTTCCCTTTTCTTTTTCCCTAATTCCCCTAACCATTTTCTCTATAAACACATCCCTTGAGCCCTCAATTCTCTCTTCTTTCTACCAATCAAACGCCCCTTATCCTTACCCACACAATCCCTTCAACTGCGGCCATCACCGCCATCGTATTGCGCCACTATCGCCACACCCTCCCTTCCTCTTCCCTGCATCACCCTCCACCTAACCAACCTACTCCCTGGCCCTAACTCCCCTTCCTCTTCTCTCCCCACTTTTGTAAAGTAGGCAACTCGAGCTATCCGTTTGCAACTCTCACTGCTGCTTGCGCCGCCGCCACCGCAGTAACCACCACCCTCATTACTTCCCTTTTGCCTGGAAAACTCTCCCCTACCTTACCACACCACCACTTCCCCTTTCTTTCCCCTCCTTTTCTATTCTTTCCTCTCAGCCATCACCACTACCGCCACTTGCGCCGCCACCGCTGACCCCTTGCCTACTACCCCTTCTGGTTGTGCCCTTATCTCTTTTACTTACTTAGTATATTTTATTTTAAATATTTTTTATTATTAAAATTATTATTATCATTCTTATTACTAATATTTAATTTGGAAAATAAAGAAAAAGGAAAAATGGAGTAGGAAGAAGGTTAAATGACTAGTATGCTATTTTTATAGATTGTGAGCAAAACCCTTCCTGTTAGGAGGCGTAGGATTCGTGCTCTAATCCTAGAGTCCTATTAGATAAGGATATAGTTAAGGCATTAGGTTTTGTTATGAATTATGTGCTTATGGGTGTAATGGCATGTGATGTGTACTTATATGTGAATGTGAACTAAATAATGTGTAGTGTAGCTTGGCATGCAATGAGCTAAGGTATGATGAGTATGCTTTATATTATGTGTAAAATGTGTGATTTGACTTGTTATGCATGACATGATCTTAGGTAAGGTTATTATGGTATGACATGCATGCTTAGAGGCCTTAGGTGGGTTTGAGTGGTTGTGGGCAAACTAAAAGAAATAAAGAGAGTGGAGTGAGTAAGGATAAGTGGAGAAAAAACCTAAGTGTATTATGAAATATGGATGAGAAAATAAAGAAAGAATGTAATAAAATGAAGGGTTAAGGTAAAATCTTGCATGGGGAGTGTGAGTCTTGCATAGGGTGTTTAGTCTTTGCATGGGGGGAAATCTTACATGGAAACAGTTAGTTTGAGGGTTGAACATGGGGAGAAAAGAGTATTTTGGGTGATTGGAGTGCTTGGGGAATAAATATTACATAGGTTGGTGGAAGTATGCATGGGAGCCTAACTAAGGTTTTTAGGGGAAAACCCTAAGTATAAGGGTATTATGAGATAGTTAAAGAGGTTGGGTGGATTTTGGGTTGTGATTAGGAGTGTGTCACATGAAGGGTGTGAGTAAAGTGAAAATGAGGGTAGAGTCTATGTATGGGGGGAGGTGTAAAAGAAAAGAGGTGTATTAGAGTTTTGGGGTGACCAGCTAGGGTTCATTATCACATGGGGAAGTTGGAGAGTTGGGTTGTGATTTTTGTAGTGGGTTGAGTGGAATGATGTTGCTGGAAACAAGGGGGAGTATGGGCTATGAAGAATAAGGAGAGGTTAGGGACACATAGGCCAAATTAGGGTTTCAAGAGGACACTCTAGAGGGTGATGGTGAGCTTAGGTGGAGAAATGGGAAAGTAGGCCTTAACCCATATGTGTGGGGGTTTTGACTTCATGATGAGTAGGGTGGAAGGTGAAAAGGGATCCTAAAGCCTTGTAGAGTGTAGAGGTCCCAAGTTATAGGATAGGGTTATTCAGGGAGTCTAAAGTGGAAGAGTGACAAAGAGTCGGGAAAGTCCAATGGGGGTATGCATGTTTAGTTGGGGGTTACTTGTGGAATAAAGCACTGATTACTTAAAGTGGAAGACTATTGAGTCCAACTCATGTTTAGGATGATTTCTGTTCCACCAGTAATAATAGTAGCCAGAAGCATTCTTACACTAGAGACCAGTCCACCGATAAATAATAGCAACTAGGTACATTCTGTCCTGGATTAGTATTTCCGTTTTACTGGCTATAATAGTGGGGGTTCCAACCTCGATAAACCAAACCTTGGATGGTAATAAATCATGAAAAAAACACTAATTACTTTTGGTGGAACACCACATTGGTCGAGGCTAGGTTAGGATGATTTTCGATCCACCAGTTATAATAGTAGTTAGGAGCATTTTGCCTTGGAGACCATTCCACCAGCTATAATAGTGGCCAGGTGCGTTATGCTCTGGAGTAGTTATTTTCGTTCCAAAGACCATAATAGTAGGGTTCCTATACTCACGTGGATATAATTCAAGAGATGTATAAAGACGGAATTAATGGCTTAAATTCTAACAATGGTGATTAATTTGATTAACTTACTACTTTCATTATCTGCCTTTTATATGATATGCCCTATCTTAGCTATATGGTTACCTTACTCAATACATAGCGTAATAATCACTTCTATCATGGATGCTTCTCATTTCCATGAGTAGTGCCCCCTACTAAGTCTATGCAGATAGGAGATGATGCCCTTGCCGACTTTGATGCATATGATGCTTTGGTTGGGGTAGAGTGATGATCTGATGTACCTAGAGTAGGGTTTGAGAGGGTGTTCACCTAACTTGTTATTTTCCGTTACTTTTTCCTTTTTCATTCCCCCGTAGCAGGCGTTATTATGTACCTTATTTCAGTTTTTATTAACCTTGACATTTTATATACCCTATTTTTACTAATTAATGTTGATTTGTTATGGTATTTAATCATTCGTGTTCATAATTTTTGTACCTTTAGCCTTGTGGTTAGTATGAAATTGGCCAGGGGTCAATCTTATATTGATCACAACGGTAGCACCCCCCCCCATTTTTAGGCATAACTTTTCATAACAAATAAAAATTTTCAACTATAAATTTTGGGGGTGTTACAATTAGGGAGTGTGCACACTTAAAAATTGAATGACTGAGGTTAGATTTTACCCTTTGGTGCTAGGACCATTGGGATTGCCCATGAGATGGATCTTCAATGGTTGGCTTTAGTTGTTTTTGGATGTCTTTGAACTATTTACCAGGTGACCTCTTGTTGGTTTACCCACTTAAACAATTCAATGTTATAATCACCTAAAGTAATAATTGTTTTTTTTTTCATATGGCTTCCCAACATGATCATTTGTATATATGCCTTGGTATATATACTTCTATATTATATTTCATTGTGCTTTATGTGTTACTTAGGTATTCCCCTAGCTAACTTGTTATATGTTTTAACTAGGGTTATGATGATCCATGATGTATATGGTGAGTAGATAAACTAGTGGAGATTGATTACAAACATGTTCAAAGTGTGGATGGCATGTATGGTAGGGAAGAATGATAGTAGTAATGATTTTTTTATATTCCTATTTATTTCTAATGACTACTTTCATAGATTGTGGTTAGTAGTCATAGATTGTGGTTGTATTAGCCATTTTATTTTCAATTTACATTCAATTGGTTTTATTGCCTCTATGAGACATTATTTTTTATTATTTAATAATAAAATTTGATATATTTTCTTATTTTGTATAGCCTTAGAAACTAGTGTAAGTAGAATAGTGGTGTCTACTTATACTAGTTGTGGCGGTAATACCCTCATTGTATTTATCGTTTGCACATTTTTTCTTATTTTTATAATGGATTGGTTTTGAAAAATACTAGTGTTATAGATAATGTTTCTTCATGGTGATAAACTCTAAACAAACTAATAGCGATTTTCCACACTAGACTTTTACGAAAAATGAAAAGAAAAGAAAAATAAAAGGTGAGATAGTTTTGATGCAAAAATAAATAAATTATTCTGATGAAATGCTCATCTCATACCACATTATAACACACTTCCAATATCCCTAAACTTCACTAACCTATGAGTACATGTGTATAGTGAAGAATCTTCCCAAAATTATCTATGGATAATAACCTATAAAAGTTAAAAACAAATTCATCTCGTACCAGTTTTCTTTCACGGGATCAATCAACATTGGATGAAAACTTCTTGAGTTACATGAAATAAAAATCATTTCGGAAAAAGAGAGCAATAAACATTGATAAGTGAATTTAATGATGTAATTGTATTAGTCCTTTGCTTAAAAAAAGGTGAAGTATTCTCTTAGATACTTAATACACCTATTGAAGCTACATATATGTATCAAAGTTGAAAATAATGACGACACAACGTGACAAATCCGTGTTCTAGAATTGAGTGCCTATAGTTGAGTCTAACCTAAACCTTAGAACCATCACTACATTCTTAGATCATCATACGGATGAAAACTTTTTGAGTTCCATAGAGGTGAAAATATTAAACAATAATATATGAGAAAAAGAATATTAAAAAAAATAACTTGGACTTGGATGATTATGCATAGTAACTTATAAGATATATAGCCGATTTAGTTTCTTTATAAGCTACGCAGAGCCCTTGTCATAATAAACAGCTTTAAAATCCCCTCGATTGCACTAAACTATCAACCCATTTGTTCATTGAATAAAAAAAATGAAGGAGAGTAACCAAAAACCTTACAAGTCTTGCATGACCTAAAAGTGGAAGCTAAAGTATATTCATACATTTGGTAAGTTTTATATCTTCCTTGAGGTCTTATGATCTGATTAAGGGCACATGCACAAAAAGTAACCACCAAAAAAGGCAAAATAATAATAATAAAATGGTAATATAAATTTATTTTTATACAACCCAACGATGATTTTTTCGAATGGTAGATCATGAGGAATAATTTGAATTGTTTAGACAGACTACATTGAGATAATAACCAACAATTTCAAAACTGGCACTCAATAATTTTGACATCATCCTCCAGTTCTTCATCATCATTATAATTTAATTTCTATATCCAATTTTTTATATATTTCAATAGCTTCTTCAAACAAGCAGTAACTATCCAAAGAGAAAATGTAACAAAATTAAATATTATCCTTCTAAATTTGAGTACAACCAAGTTCATGACCTTTTATTTTTAAACTATGATTTCAACTTTATAGGTCCTATAACTCTGAGATTGACAAACCTTTTGTAATACTCCAAAATTTGGAAAACTAGAATTTAATGATTAATCCTTATTTGGAATAATTTAATATTAAATTATTAATTTTATTATTTTATGGACTCTATCTTAAATTAAAATAAATATTTTATTATTTTATCATACTCTTTTTTATTTAAATAAATACCCAAACCCATATTTTACTAACCCTCTTAAATTAATACCTTAAAATTTCCAAAAATTATTTTATTTTTCTTTTCTCCATTTTCCATTTTCCTTTTTCTTTATCCTTTTCCTTCCTTTTTCTTCTCTTCTCCCCTATTTTTGCTTCACCATCTCCGCCACCTAGCTAACCACCACACCAACTCCTAGCCTCCCCTACTTCCTCCCTACACCACCCAACAACCACCACTAGCCTCCGCAACCCACTTTCCCCCTTCGTTTCTTTTCTTCTCCTTCTCGACCCCACACCGCACCACTACCTTATGGTGAAGTCTCCCCTCTTTCACCGCCATCGAATCCACCCCTCAACCACCTGACACTACCCCTACACCCCCTACCTTAACCCGCCCGAGATCTCCCCTATAGCCCATCCTTTATGCTATTATTTTTCCTTCCTTCTTCTTCTTCTCCTTCATTGGCCTACTTTCCAACCCCTACCGCCACCGTCTCTACTTCCCTGAACCACCACTCTCCAACCTCTGGTGTAATACCCCATTTTTAGAAACATTAATTATAAATTAATAATCATATGATTAGTTATAATTATTATTTTAGGAGGTTTAGTATTAAAAGTTTTATTACTATTCGTATTATTACAACAATTTATATATAAATTTAATTAGGTTAAGATTTGATAGAAATCATACCATTAATTTAATCCTAGTTTATACTCATAAATCTTATCCTAAATTATTTTACTAATAACCTTAACCTGTAACCTGAAATAAATCTCAAAAATTTATTCCCAATTATTTTATATTTTTCCATTCTATTAAGCCCATCCCAATCCCGATTATTTTTTCTAAATTATTTTTCTACTCGATACCCTAATCTACCCAAACTAAACTTAAAATAAAAATAAAACTATTTTTTTCTACTCTACCATCTATTCTCCATGTCTCCCTCATTTCCTCACTTCACTCAATCCATCACCTCATCTCAACCCTCTATATTTATACATATATATACACGCTACACATTCACACACACTCCAACCCAACCCCCTATTCCTTTTGGCACACCCTTCCTCGAGCCTCCAACCAAACAAGCCCCCTGCATTTTGCATACACACGCATACACTCACCAAACAACCTCCTTCCCTCTCTCTGTTTTTGTTTGGCCTTCCCAACCCTGTAGCTACCATAGAACCACCTCACTTGCTCCATCCCACCTCCTTCCTTCTCGACCATCATCAACCCAATTGTCTCCCAACCACCTTCCTTCCTTCTCCCTTCCCACTTCTCCCCTGCGTGCACCAAATGTGCAAGCACCCTTTCCCACATATCCCTATCCCCCTCTACATTGTGCCTTCAACCTAAACCATTCCCGCAATCGCAGCACCCAAACGACCTCTTCCCCCTTTATTTCTTTTTGGCACCCAACAACCAGCCACCCTCCACCCTCATAACCCCCTTGTCCAACCAGTAGCCTCCACCACCAAGACGAGCCCCAACAACCAAACCAACCCCAGCCCTGCAAGTAGCCTCCCTTTCTTCTTCTTTCCACCACCGAGCCCAGCCACCACCGACCAACAACATCACCTTCCTAGCCACCAACGCCACCGGCTACCACCCTGCACCCATCTCCCTACCTCACCCCTCGCAACACCCAGCCAACCTCCCCACTACCACTTTTTTCCCTACGTGCATGGCTCACGTTGCATATGCGGTATGAGTTGTGTTTTGTTTATAAAATTTTTTGGTATCCATATTAAATGTAAGGGTATTTTAGTAATTTTAGAAAAATAAATATTTTTATATTATAATTATTATTTTATCTGATAGATATTAATTCGGTAATTGTGGTATTATTTTTAGGTATGAAAGTTGATTAGCAGAACCTAATAATTTTTAGTGGATACCGCTAGTTTTACTTTTTTACTGGAAGTCAGGTAACCATTATATCCTACTAAAATGATAAATATTGCATGATAGCACATTAGAATTTTTGGTGCATAAAAATATGTTAAGCATGATTTATTACGATATAATTATATTTTAATCATTATTATTATGAAAATCGGTAAAAAAAGTATGTTATCTGATGTAAAATATTTCGGGTACGAAAGTGTGATTAAAATGGTTCTAATGATGGGAAAATATTTCGGGTATAAAATAATAGGTTGAGCATGCTTAGATATATTTGTGGAATAATTATTATGGATGTTTGCCCTAGGGGTAATTTAGTCATTTTTATATATTATGATATTTATCCTGAAAATTATGTCTAACATGTATTATCTTTGTAGATTATGCGATTATGTGTTTTGTACGTTTCAAAATTATATGACAAGATTTTGTATGTAGAAACATGTGTAAGGGCAAAATGGTCTTTTGATATAACTGATAATTTAAATTACATAATAAATAATTAGATTATTTTTTTAGCATTTTCATGATAAATTAATATATAAATTAGATTTAGCATTTAAATGGATGATAATCTAATAAGTATTGGTCTTGGGGGCATTTTGGTCATTTTGACCTAATATACTCAAATGTGAATAATTGAACATAGGATGGCCTTATACTTTTAATAGGTTAACCTTAGTGTTGACTTTGACCTTGTTTGGACTATTGACCTTAGGGTTGACTTAGATAATTGAAAATAAAGGAAAAATGGATAAGTATGGAAATGAGAATAATTGTGCAATATGTGTTATCTGTGATCACCTTATAAAAATATTAACACGTAAAGTGGAAGACCTCGAGTTTGGGAATGGTTTCTCTCTAGGGATAGCTACCCTAGAGAGGATGTAGGAGTCCTCAATTTGTTTGCTTTTCTGGTATGCCAATTGTACCCCGGTAAGGCCCTAGTCTACTCTATAGGTGACCTACGGGCCCTATAGAGGGTATCGATACTTAAGGATTAGGTATTTGAGGTGAGGAGGTTACTGTGTGCCTTGTGCATCAATATGACCAGAGTGTTGTTATGCCTCTGGGTTAGATGGTTGGGAGGGTACCGTGATGCTTGTGTGCCGGTATAACCGGTGTACTTTTATATCTCCATGTTATTATTTTATCCCCCTTAAGTAAATAAAAATAGAAATGATATGATTTGATTGGAATTACCATTATTGGATATTGGATTGTTTTAGTAGTAGCCTTTGTGCCTACCTGTGGTTTTGGGTAGCAACATTTGTGCCTACCTATGGTTTTGGTAGTAGCCTTTGTGCCTATCTGTGGTTTCGGTAGCAGCCTTTGTGCCTACCTATGGTTTTGGTAGCAACCTTTGTGCTTACCTATGGTTGGTAGTAGCCTTCGTGCCTACTTATGGATTCGGTAGCAGCCTTCTTGCTTACTTGTGTTGATATTATGTCTGTGATCATACCTGTGATGTTATGGATTTTATTATACTGTACCTATAAGTATACATGTGATGTTATATATTGTTATATTGCACTTGTAAGTATATCAGTGAGGTTATGGATTTTATTAAGCTATAGTTGTAAGTTTACTTGTGAAGTTTGTATGTTGTTATAATATACCTGTAAGTATACCTGTGAAGTTATGGATTTTATTATACCGTACTTATAAGTATACATGTGATGTTATAGATTTTATGATATTTTACCTGTAAGTATATGTGCGATGATATGGATCTTATAATATTATACATGTGAACATGCCTGTGATGTTATGTAAATGGGATGGGGTTAATATTGAGATATGAATTATGTTGTAAAGGTTATAATTGTGGTGTGGAGTGGGTTTTGATTATTGCTTCATAGAGCATCTTGGGATGCTTAGTTGATAAGTGTTATTATATTCTAAATGAGCATGCATGAACACTAGGTAGTTTAGTGACTATTGCTTATCTGTTATGATTATTGTGTTTGGATCATCTCGTGTATATCTTATTGATTATACCATGTATTATCATGATGCCTTACGATTTTTGTGTTGCAGTTGATCTAATCATACTTCAAAAAGCATCTTTGGTATATTAGTTTGGTAATTTTTAATATGTCCTCGATGAACGAGTATGAGTAGTATGTGGTTTTGGTGATTATGATTTATCAGAAATGATTATCGTATCTTGATCATCTCATGCATGTCTTAAGATTACACCATGTAATTTTTTGATACCTTATGGATATTGTGTCGGGGTTTTCTTCTAATCATATTTCAAATAGTATCTATGAGTTGTTTTTTTGGTAAGTTCAATGTTTCAGATGAATGAGTAAGAGTCGCATGTGACTTAGATGGAATTTGATTATCTAAATGACTATTATATCTCAATCCTCGTATGTGTATGTATATGTCTTATATAATGTTAATTGTATGCCTTGCACATGTTCCATGCTGGTTTATCATATTAGTTTAGTATAAAGGGTTGCTTAGTACCGTAGTACTGAAGGGTTCATTTTTGTAGGCCCCTGCCTATTCAATGGGTAGTAGACTTTACAGATCATTTTTTTAGTCTAGTTAAAAGTTGTCAGTTGGTTTTGAAAGCTTAGGTATCCAGTGTCTCTTTTGTTATTTGGTCTCCCACTGTAATTGGACTTTTATGTCCTCTTGTAGTTTCTCTTTTGAGTTTTAGTAAATTGTTGATATTGCTTTTAACTAACACCATACTTATCTATTATCCTCCGTATTCGGACTTTTGTAATTATGTTATTTAAGTAAAGTAATGTTTTAGCCTTAGCTCGTAGTATAAGAATGGTAGAGGATTTCAAACTTATACTGAGTGTGGCAGTAACACCCATTAATTTTGTAAATAGCGCTTCCTTAAAATGAAAATTTTTAGTAATATACATCTGGCCACCACCTACACCCTGCCACACTTCTTGCACCCAGCTACTACTCCAACTCCCCTCCACCACTCCCTCAAATCCTTTACCCGAAACCTTCCCCCTTCATCCAAACACCTTCCTTTCTCACATCCCCCTTTTCTTTTTGTGCATGCATCATGAGTTTTGCTGCACATTATAAGTTTAATTAACAAAATTTTTAAGGCATGATGCAGTTAGTATTAATATGTATTTAACAAAATTTTTGATAAAAATTTATCCTTCTAATTTTCTACTACTAATATGCTAATTTTGATATTATTCCTAGGTACAAATTTTTACTAATTAAGCTTAAGCTTTTAACCGAGGTACCCGTAAAGTTTAGTTATTGTCAGAAATAAGGTAACCATTATGCCCTACTAAAATATGTGGATATACGTATGCTAGCACATTAGGGTTTTGGAATATGTTTGTGTGCATATTATGTGATGTTAAGCATATCATGATTTGTAATGTATGTTGGAAGTTGGAATGAAAATCATGCTATATTATAAAATGTGCTATGTGTAGAAATGATGGTTAAGAAAGGAGCGTTGTTGTTAATAATGATATTAGATACATGTATATGATATGATAAGTAAATATGGACATTTGTAGTAGAGATAATGCTAATATAAGTTCTAGGGGCATTTTAGTAATTTTACTTGTACATAGGTTTTGATCTAAATAAGTGTGCATGGTAGGTGATAATGGGTATTAATAATGAATAATAAAGGTTGGTGGTGTTAGATGATGCATATGGACCATGGGTGACAATATTTTATGTGTTAGGGGTATTTTAGTATTTTTGGCATGAGAAAGGGGTAACTTGGTAATTTTATGAATTAAAAGGGTAATTTGTGGAATGGTCATAGCTGACACACAATTTAAACCCTCTTGTTAACTATGGTAGTACTGAAAAATAAGGGTATCGTTCTATACTAGGAATTGAGAGGGCTCACCTCTATTTAACTAGCTCAAAAATAATAAAAATAAAAACTCTAAATCACACAAAATAAGTAAATAATAAAAACACTAATGAGGGGTTTTAAAAATAGAAAATAATAAAAAGAATAAATAAAATAAAATAATAAAAATAATGGATAGCATGTTAGGAAAATCAAAATCCACTACTAGAGCAGATCAAATTATAATAATAATTTCTAAGTCATCATTTAATCATGAGAAGGAGATTGACCAAGTTGGAAGCCAAAAGTAGGTCTATATAGCTTATATTACTTTCCTAAAATAATTAATACGATAAAGCGCTAATATTAAACCTATTAAATATTAGTTGTATAGTAGCAACAAGTGACTACTATATTTAACTAGATTTAATGCATTGAATATAATTGGAAGGATATTAATCTAAGTACCCAGACTAGTACAATAAGCATGTCTAGCCATATTGCTCTCCTTTGACCCACACGTATCTAAATGTTTCACTACTACGGTTAGAATCATAAAACTATTAGGTGAACTATTATCTAACTTAGCTGTAATTTATACATATAAATTCTAGCATATTTATATGGCTACCTAGAAGGCAAATAATCTTATATAGTGTCACTATAAGGAAACCCAAATAAGGCATGCACAATATAAATTATACTTGACAAAATCATATATATAAATGATAACAATTAAAATAGAGTCAAAGAAAAACCTCATAAAACAAAAAAAAAATCATATCACAAACTATAATATAAGATTTCAGTCTATTCCCTCGACAATAAATAATCAACCAGTCATAATGTTCGAATTAATTACACAAAAATATATATTAAAAATACAAATCAAAATTAGAGAAAGAAATAATCGAAATTAATTATGGATGAAAGATCAAAAAATTATTCAGATGAAAAATTGTTAAATATCATCTGAAATAAATTTTATGGTATCTTTATTCTCTTTTCTTCTCTCTCACTAGCTTTGATTTTTGTGCTTCTCTTTTTTTTTCTTTGACCGACACCGCTCTCTCACTGGCTTTCTCCTCCTTTATGCTTCTAAGCGACTTCATTTTCTACTACCCCGCCTCCCTTCTTTTTTTTCCTTTTTTTTTTGTGGTAGCGTCCTTTGCACATTAGCCCTCTCCTTTTTGACGTTGTCAGTTTCTTTTTGTGCTTATCATCCCCTCTGCATCGCTAGCTCCTTCCTTTTTTGGCCTCACGTCCTCATTCCTTGTGCCCTTGTGCCGCCTATTTGTGTTGCTCCCTTTCTCCCCTATCTTCCTACTTTTATGTGCCTTTGTCTTCTTCTGTTTTTTCCATTCCTATTTGTGCATTGCTTTTATTGGCTCTCCCCTCTCATGCGTTGTTTCTCTTCTTTTTGTTCCTAGGCAGCCAGACCTTTGGGCCTTCGGTCCTTGGGTAGTTAGTCCAAAGGTCGCTATATTTTTTTTTAATTTACCTACAAAATAAAATTAGAAATAATTAATAAACAAACTTATACTCTAAATTTATTTAATTTATGCCATTTTAGCTCAAATAATAAAATTTATACAATTTTTTATCACTTAAGCATAAAACATAATTATTCACATATATTACTCAAATGAAATACCAAAAACTAAGATTAAAGAGGTATGTACTCATCAATTTGGTAATTTAATAAGTAAGAAAGGTATTTTGGTAATTTGGCATAAGGAAGGGGTAAATTAGTAAATTAATAAGTAAGAAGAGTAGTTTGGTAATTTTTCATGAGAAAAGGGTATTTTGGTAATTTCATAGGTATGAAGGGTATTTTGGTAATTTAACAACTAAATATGATACTTTGGTAATTATACAAGTATGAAGGGTGTTTTGATAGTTATACAAGTGTGAAGGGTATTTTAGCAATTATAAAAGTATGAAGGGTATTTTGGTAATTATACAAGTATGAAGGGTATTTTGGTAATTTGAAAAATAAAAAGGCATTTGAGTAAATTTTGTGAGTAAGAGTGGTAGTTTAGTAGTTTTGTAAGTAAGAAGGGGTAAATTGGTAAATTCATATAATAAGGCAATTGATCTAATAAACCTTCCTAATAAATTATAAGGGATATTAAATAATAAAATAAGGGTTTATGGCCTTAGTATCACTTGTTTAGGTATAATCATGTATATTATGGGGATAAGAGTATTTCAACATATTGGTATGTATTATAAGAAAAATGCATGGTGTAGGGACAAATGGATAATTGAGGGTGTGTTATGATATTAATTTCATAGTCATACAATAGGTGCCTTAATTGTTAGTTATGCATGGAAATGTATGCGGGATGTGCTATAAGTATATGGTAGGGTTTATGTGTTCAATGATCCTTTGGTATGTAGAGTACTTGATTCCATGACCAGTAGTATAATTATGATACTATGATCTATCATGACATGTGAATAAATAAAAATGAACTTTGTGAGGAAAATAGATGCTAAGAGGAAGCCTTAGTTTTAGGGGCATTTTATTCATTTTAACCTAAGGTACCTAAGTATGAGAATTGGAACCTAAGATGGCCTTAGTGGACTATCTAAGTTAACATGAACAATAATAATAAAGATTACTTAATAATAATATAATTAAATAAAAATGAATAAGTATGTGATTGTTGTGTTTTTTGTGGTCACATTAATTAAGACACTAATAATTAAAGAGGAAGACCTTGAGATCAGAAATGGAGACTCTTTAGGGGTCGCTACCCTAAAGACGTGGTTTATCCTACAATTATTCTAGATTTTGCTGGTGTGCCTTAGTGTCCCGGTCAGGCCCTACATTTTACTCTATTTAGCTCTACAGACCTACTTAGGGGATATGCATACTTATGGATTATGTATCCTTATTGATAGGGTATTATGTGTCCTCATACACCAGTGCGACTAGGGTATCTTTGCGTCCTTAGGTTGATGGTTGGTGAGTACTATGCTACTTGTATACGCCAGTAAAACCAATGTACATTTATGTCTCCGGGTTTATGATCTCCCCTTGCGTTAAATAAATGGAAATAATGTGCTAAATAAATGGAAAGATACTAAACATTTAAAGTGGAAGATTATTGAGCCGGGCCCATACCGATCCACCGGTGAGAATAATGATCAGGAGCATATTAACTTGGAGACTGATCCATCGGCAAATAATAGTGGCCAAATGAGTTTTGCCCTGAAGCTATATTTCCGATCCATTGGCTATAATAGTGGGGGATCTTGAGCTTAATAACTAAACCTTGTATGATAATAAATCATTGGAAAGATACTAATCATTCATAGTAGAATACCAGGTGAGCCAGAGCCAAACTGATCCACTGGTGATAATAGTGGCCAGAATCATTCTGCCTTGGAGACTGATGCACGGGCAAATAATACTGGCCAGGTGAGTTCTGTTCTGGATACTAATGCACCGATAAATAATAGTGGCCATATGTGTTCTTCCCTTGAGTGTGTTTCCAATCCATCGGCGATAATAGTGGGGTTCCTATACTCACGTGGATATAATTCAAGAAATGACTATGAAAAATATTTAATTAATGGCTTAAGACCAGATAATGTTGATTTCACCATTATGGTATATTGTTATGGTATAAGTGTGGGCTTGGTGCCTGTCTCTCATGGTAAGTGCGGGAAATGCTAATTAAACGGGCTTTATGATATATAATTTTTGTTGTATGAGTCCATCCTATGTTGTTGTGTTTATTTCTATGCATTGTGTATGTTATCGTTCTTACATTTGAATGATGTGTTGCATGCAGACCTTACCTTTTAGTTTTGTATAAAGGATTACTCAATACCATAGTATTAAAGGGTTCCTTTTGTGGGACCCTACCTATTCAATGGGCAATGCCCATTACAGGTTAGCCTGCAGGTGCTATTCAAATTCTTTTCGGGTAATAGCGCAAGGACTTTCTGCGAAGCTTGTAGGGTTTCTCTTTTAACCTTCTTATTCTTTTATTTAATGATTTCATTTTTGTAACCACTAATGGTGGATTTTTATTCTTGTAATGTAATTTAACGCGCTACTCTGATTTAGTTTTATGACTTGGTTTTGTGTAAAATGTGTTCTTTTTATTTTTAAGCCTTGGCACTTAGTATTGGAACGGTAGAAAGAAATCGGTCTAGTACTAAGTGTGACGATGCCATCCCTGAAACTTACTATATTTGCTTCCAAATAACTTTTAATTAAAACAAAAAATTTCAGTAGTAAATTTTAGGGGTGTCACACCATTACCAAAATGAGATCCTTCTTTCAGTATTGTACTTCTAAAGCTAGGTTAACCAATTCCTTGACCTTTTCTTTGCTAGTTAGCCTTGGAAGGGTCTAAAAAAATTAGAAAATTTTCATGTATATATGGTATAAAAGACTAAAATACAAATTTATAGCCATATCTGATTTTTCAGTATATTTCAGAATTCATATTCAGATGTTGGGTTTTGTCACTAGTGTGAAGCCATATTCATAGCTCTCTCTGATTTTTAGTATATTTCAGGATTTATATTTAGATGTTGAGTTCTATCATAGGAGTGAAGCCAAGAGTAGGGATGGCAACGAGGTAGGTCGGGGACGGGGTTCCCATCCCCATCCCCAAACCCAATAAGCAGAATTATCCTCCAACCCGCACCAATCTCTATTTTTTTCTTATTAAGAAATCCCCAACCTGATCCCCACGAGGATCAAATCTCCGCACCGACTTCATTCCCGAACTATTTTTCATCTCCGATTCATTCTCTAACCTTAAAATTTGACCCGATACTCGAAATTTGATCTTATTTTTTTACAATATATTTTTATTTATATTCTATACAAAAAAGTTATACATATAAAAATTTGGGGTGAGTTCAAGGATGGAGATCCCAAACTTGTCTACGAAAAAATTTCCAATAAGAATCCTCAAGCTTGATCATTGAAATCTCTCCCCAAACCCAGATCATAATGGGGAATCCCTGACGTGGCCCCTGACTCGAGGGGAAAATCGCCATTCTTAGCCAATAGGTAGAAGTTTTGTCATTGAAGCCTCCCCAATTGAGCTTATATCACTATAGTGCACTAGCACTTCCAGTTCTTTTAACTATGTTGTACTATTGAAGCCCATGTTTTGAGTTACTTATCAAAAATAGGTATCCATGATAATTACTTTTATAAACTTTTTAACCTAAAAAGTTTATAAAATAAGTAATTATCATATATAATTACTTTTATTAAGTACCTCCGAACAAACTCGAAATTCTAATCTATAAGTGCATGTTTGGGATGGGGGGAAAGTGGATGTAAAAAACACAGGGGAATTTATTCCACGATATTACCATGTTTGGCATGGGGATATTTTATTAATAGGGTAATTATTCTTCATCTTATGAGGGTAACCCATCTCCCCAGTCTCCCCCGGGTAATTAAACCTAGAGGAAACAAATAACCTTCACCCAACTGTTTTGGTCTCTTCACATCCTCATTGCTCACCCTCTCTTCACATCTTCGACACTCATCCCTATTGCTTCATCCCTTACCTTCCGCCATATTGCAACAATCAATTCAAAGTTGTGTATTCCTCTCATCATTGTTTTCCTCCATCGAATCTCAACAATTCGTTGTCTGGCTTCACTTTGTAGCTTCACATATGATAAATCTCAACGTTACGATGTCCTCCATTTTCCTTGTTTTAGGTATGTTATTTGAATCATCTATGCTTTTGAATATTGCTATTTGAATCATGATATTGGTTGGGACTTATGTTTTCTTTATTTCTAATTTCAGGTAGTTTTCTCAGTTAGTTTATCTTCAATCTTGACTAGTTTATATTGATTTTAATTTTGATTACTATAATTGACAATCACAAGCAATAAACTTTGTCTGATAGATGGTAAGGGTATTGCAATGGTAGGGTACTAGGGTGGTCGTTTGTGACAAATTTGTGTTCTATAGAAGTGGGGTTTAATTTTTTAAATTTTAATTTCATGTAGTTTTCTCGGTTAGGGTCTCTCCAATCTCAATTAGTTTACATTCATTGTAACTTTTATTATCTATAATTTCATATTTTTGGCTGAATGTTTAGTGAAAAGTTTCGATCTCTACTCTTGTTGTAGATAAAATTTGTAGTTATTATAATATGTTATTTTGATTTATAGTAGTTAAATTAAAACTATTCAAAATTAAAATTTGATTTATGTAATACATAATTGTTCATATCTGATAAAAAATATTTATTATTGATTCTTTTATACGATTGAAATAAATTAAGTATATTAAATATATATTACAATGCAAAATTATAAATTAAAAATGAATATTAAAAATTATTAAAATAAATAATATAATATTAAAGTATTACTCTAGTGTAAGCTATTCATCTCATACCAAATTTGTATTTATTTGATGCTTAGTTGGTAAGTTTTAGTATATTCTAGTCTTTCTAGATGAATGGGTATGAGCAATATGTGACTTGGTGATATTTGTTTATTTGATTTAAATATCGTATTTTGATCATCTCATGTAATTTTCAATGTTTTATATCATATATTGTTATGACACCTTATACGTGTTCCGTGCAAGCTTTCCATATTAGTCGTGTATAACGAGTTACTAATTACTGTTCAAATGAAGGGTTTTGTTTCGCGAGCCCCCACTAATTCAATGGACATTAGTATTTGCATGTTAGTTTGCGAGATCAGTTAAAGACTAGTAGCTTGGGTTGAAAGTTAAGAATAATCAGTGTCCAATTTGGTATATTTGATCTTGTGTTTCTTGGACTCTTATATCCTCCTGTATTTTCTCTCATTAATTTTTGTAACCACTGACATTTATTTTTATTTAGAATAATGATCATATGTGTTGTTCTCTCTATTATCATTCTTATTATTATGTTATTAACTTCAGTGGAGTAATGTTTTAAGCCTTATCACTTGATATGATAATAGTAGAAAGAATAAGAGTTGTATCAAATATGGCGATACCACCCTAAATTTTTTTATTATTTTAGCTTCTACAGTTAAATATTTAAACAAAATTTTATAGTATTAAAAACGGAGGCATTATATATACTCCATCCATATTAGAAATAAAGTTATTCTAACAATTTGAACAAATTTTTAATAAACTAATAAAAATAGTCTTAAAATTACAATTTTATCATTCATTGAAAAATAATAAAATATTTAATGTATAACTAATGGAAAAAATACGGGATTAAAAAAATTGACCTTTTTAAAAATAATTTTATTTTTTACATAAAAATGTAATAACAAAATAAATTTTTTATTACAAATAGAATATTAAAAAAATTAGGAACACGTGTCACATGTTAATCTCAACGTTAACTATCGCCGCCCGGTATGCCAAGGATCAGATTCCACAACTTTGAATTCAAAGGCACGAAACTTTGACCCACATATGTTTCGTAGAACTATAGAACATGGCCAATAGCCTCGGCCCACAGTCCAAATCCGACACACGACGCATGCCCATCTAAATCTCCAACCGCCCAAGGAGTCTAATCAATACTTAAAATTCCTAATTGATTAAGAAGAAAACAAAGAGAAAAATGAAATCTTGATACATTGATTGTAATTTTTGATGATTAGTCACACAACACATGTGAAGGCTTTGGTAGTCGTAATAGGCGCATGTGCACGTAAAAACAAACATTGGTCCGCGTATTCTACGGAACATTGGTGCACATATTCTGCGGAACATTTCAATTCGACGCAAGCTAGTAGTTCGTGGCCAAGTACAGCGCTGTATCTCTTAATTTATGTTTGCTATTTCTCGATAAAGATTTTTGAATTGTATTTTAATAGAATTAATATAATTCAGTTGGACAATACCGAACACGGTCTTGCAAACTAGATCTTCGTAAATACTTATTGTCCGCAAACAAAAACAGTTCCCTTAATCCTTAGTACTTTGTTTAATGAAATGGCCAGCTAGCTTGATGCTCAAAAAATAATTTATAATTAAGGAATTATTTGGAGCCATTCATAAAAAAAAAATTATTCAAAATAACTATCATTGTTGGGTAACTATTAATGGGAACTTATTCTAATGCAACGGTTATGTTTTATCATCTAATGCAATGGAAACGAATAATGAAGATTTTTATTGCTAGTTTTAAAAAACAATTTTCTCCATTTTACAATAAAGGACTTATAATTTATCTATGTGTTTGTTTTTGTTTCATTATATAAATGCCTCTACGAAAACAATAAAGAATTTACTACTATGTTACTAAATTTATGCTTACTTTTTTTTAACACCCTTCTCAATAATACTAGTATTTGAGAATAATTAATATAGATATTTAAGTTTCAATAAGGGTATTTTGTTTAACTTTGATAGCATTTATTATGAAATTTAAATCTCGTACTTAAAAACTATGTGTTGTAAATAATACTCATATTATTACCATAAATTGTAACAGATTTTCTATTATGATTCCAACCCCCCTAACTCTACTTATTATCCACTTCCTTTCATATTATCTAATATTTTCTCATCATAGATGTAATAAGTATGGGTATTATGTATATGAGATATTATGAATTGTAAATGTAAGAGATAATTCATATGAATCCAATGAGAATCAAAAGGTGCATTCTCTCTTCATCTTTATAATATTATATTATTTCTCTTTGAGTTTATCAATATTACAACACATTATCAACATGATTATGATCTAGATAAAAATATATATATATACTTATATGTTGATTTTGTCTGAGATATTGGAAAATAACCAATGAGTTGATATCGGTTCGATCGATGCTTGATAAAAGGGAGTGCTCTATATTCATTAGTTATCATTCTATATGAATGCGATTATCATGTGTCGCATAGGACTAATTTACGTTTTTTTGTTTCTTGTGTGAGATTGTAATTTTTGTAGGTATATGAAATGTTACATATGCGACATATCTTACAATTAAGAAAGTTTCAAAAACACCAATCATCTGCTTAATTTGAATTGATTAAGTATTTTAAGGAGGATATAGTATTATGGCTCTAGAATTAGCTTAGAATAAGGGAATATTATTTTTATCTCCACCTTTACTTTAATCTTATGATAATTAATATTTTTTTTAGTTTTAGTTTGATATATAGATAATGTGTAGCTTAATTTGTTTGCATGTAAGATAATCTACATTCCAATTAAGAGATGGATGGTAAAGATAGATTACGTTAGGAGGCTAAAAGTCTTACATTCGATAAATTAAAATTGGAACTAATATGATCAATTGAAATATCAAAAGTGATGAATTGGTAGCCACATCGCCCATCGCCATATGTAGATATCCATCACTTGAATATGATGTAAATCCATCTAAAGTGGCAATGTTAAGAAAATTACTTAAATTTAAACGTGATGGATTGGTGTTATCATCGCCCATCACCTTGTGCATGAAAGTTATGAATTGGTAGTCTCATCGCCCTTCACTGCATATATGTCTCAATACTTGAAGTTGATTGGAGAATATAGTGTAAGCCTCCATTATCCCTAAGTTAATGGAGGGGCAATCAGAAGTGGTTAAAGTTTTATCACATACCTAAAGTATAGATGGGTGATTTCACAAGTGTTGGTAGAAGCATAAAGCTCCCAACCAACTACATCATTTACAAGTATGTACCTGAGGTACATAAAAATATGATACAATTGAGGTGGAAAGCTTCGCCTAATGATCAAATGGTCTTGAAGATCATATGCATAATTTGATCCCAAAGATCAAATGATTAAAATGTGATGAATACCTTATGTGTATATTGATCAAGGAGATCAAATAGTTAAAAGTCTTCCAAGACTTATATAATACCGACAAAGAAGATCAGATGGTATTAATACCTTAAGTACTTTTCGATCTAGAAGATTGAACTATTTGGTTTTCTATAGACCCTTGCACTAATTTTATTTTTACATTTTATATTTATGCAATTTAGTTTTTTTATTTTAATTTTTATAATATTTAAAGTATTTATTCTAATCACGAAGTAGTGATGATGGCTTTGTGCATAATTTGTCAGCCACATATTCATGAGACTATGCACCTACTTTGTAATTGGTAGTGGTCAAAACCTACCATAGTGAAGTCTTATCCACCACCACTGTGGTTGGAGTATTTACAATATTCTCCCCATTATGTTATAGTTTTAGTGGGTAGAGACATTTGATGGTTGAAGCATAAAGATTCCTACCCAACATGTAGTTTGGTGGTTGAAGCTTGAATCTTCCTATTAATTTACTAGTGTAATGTTTGAAACACGAAGTTCCCCGTTTGATATAAGTAATTTAACGGTATAGGTTAAAGGCTTCCCGCCTTATAGACTTTGCATATGATCTATAAGATCGATTCATCTTATTGAAATATCATTGTACATTATATTTTTAAAGATGAATTATTTTATAAACTTATCATTGACAATAATGTACACATGCATGTGGCATGATACACTTATTAAATGGTCTCTTGATAATAATCGGATAATAAAATAGTGCATGATATTGTACCTAAGTTCCTAGAAAACTTACTACGGGCTATGAGTGTTTTATGATATTATTACCATCAATATTAGCTAGAAGTAAGCCCAAGATAAATGTACAATATATGCATTTGGTATATTTGAAGAACCAAAAGGTGTCACTAGGTAGAAGTTAATAGATCATAAAATAATGTCTTTGTGGTATGAGAAATGAGATCGCGTTAGTGCAGCAATGATAGGAAACATCATTGAAACCTACATGAACACCCACTCAGAACCATAAAGATTCTTTTTAATTAGTGATCTTATACGAACAACATTATTCTTCACAAATTTATAGTTGCGATAATGTAAGAAAACACAAAATCTCCTATGTCCTTGATAGAATTGAAGTTGACACATGTGGACCATTTAAATATACCATGGTATTTAATGATGCATCAATATAAGGTCACATGTTATATTTTGCAACTAATATTATTACATTGGTACAAAGGTGAATAGCCATCCAATTAGGGTAAAAATTCCATTAATGCTTCAAGTCGGAAGCAAACTGACCTGGTAGAATCATTGATTAGGCATTTGATTCATAAAACCTTGTTAGTGAGGTTTAGAAGTGATATGCCAACATGTATGCAACGATTTTTGGTACATACAAATCCCACATCACATTATCCCTTAAGTTAGATCAATTGGAATGAACCTAATATTTATTTAAAAAAATTGGATGAGTCTTATATGTGACTACAATCCCCTATAAATATGAAATTATGCCATAAAGAATGTTAGAATTTTTTTTTCCTACTCCTTAGGGGGAAGAAGAGGATATTGAAATTATAAAGTAATCAAGCACTTAGAAGACAATTTCTATGATATATGAACCCAAAGGAAAATCAAAGCATACTTGATTATGCTTATGCTTGCTAGATGTATCTTAGCTACAATTTGCTTTTGTTGTGGCTAAGAAATTATAAAACCAATATGTGTTTTGACTAAAGTTCCAACTCACATAGAATTTCTTGTGGTGACTTCAAATAAGTTAATGACAAGTATGATACAAACACGCTATAGGCATATGATATGGATCCAAATAGTTAAACTCTCGTAAGAGGAGTTATAATCCTTATAAAGGATAGAAAACTTATCACAATGAGTTAAAATGTTCATATGGATAGAATATGATAGTAAATTTCACCAGCGAATGAAATATCCATTAATTATCATTACACAGGTGTAAGATAGTATGGAGTATACATTGGTGGTGTATTTACCTAAACAACTGCAATAGATAATGGATAAAAGTGATAATCATTCTTGATTTATACTGGAATGTCATTAGATAAATTATTATTGAGTTGAAATAGTTAAATGTATCTACTTAATGAGCGTGATTTGTGTTGATAAAAAATCCAATATTTGAAGGTGCCATACCAATTCACGATAAGTGGGTGTTCAAAAATAAATACTTTAAAAGTTAATTTGGTGACACGTGTCTTTGTGTAAAAGCTAGCTCTTTTCCCCGATAAGACTTTTACTAGCAAAATTTCCAAACATAAGCACTATTAAAGTGTATTTGTATATATAAACAGAATCATATATAATAAGACATATAAAGGAGACATACTAAGTTGAGGTGAGAAAATTGTACTATTTTCTTTGGCCATGGTTTTGTTGCATTAGGTTTTCCGAACAAGCTTTTTAATAAAGCAGTATTTTAGAAATATACTCTTAGGGATAAGTATTGTAAATATCCAAAGATGTATATCCAATGAGGAGTATTGTAAATAAGCACTATTTTGGATGTATAATTTATGTATGTGTATTGTATTAAACCCTAGGTTTAATACTCATATTATTACTGTAATCCCCCAAAATTTTAGAAAACCAATAATTTAATAAATAATTTTTATTTGAAATAAATTAGCTTTTAAAATTATCTAACTTAAAATTTATGGATTTTTGAGTACATAAATTTGGATGGAAATATTTAGTAAATTAAAAGAGATATTTTTTTATTTTATCATGCTACTTTTATTTAAGTAATTTTTCAAAACTAATATTTTACTAACCTTATCCTTTTTAAATTAATATATTAGATTACAATGAATTAAATTATTAAATTAAATGATTTATCAAGAATATTACATTTTTTGACTTTATAAATTATTTTAACTTATTTTCCCCATTTTTCTCTTTTCCTTTTCTTTTCCCTTCTCCTTTTTCTCTTTTTCTTCTTCTTTCTTCTCCTTTTTCTCTTTTTCTCCTCCTTGGGCCGCCCTACAGGCCTGCTTCCCTCCCCTCCCCTGCGCACTGGGCCACTGGCCCATCACCCCTCCCTCTCTCCCGCGTGACTAACCCGACCGACTCCCCTTTCTTTTTTTCTTTTTCCCCCTGGACCGGCCAGCCTTTTCTTTCCCTTCCCCCGACCGGCCAGCCTTTTTCCCTCCTTTCCCCGACCGGCCGCCCGCAGCCTCCCTTCTTTCTTCTTCTTCCTAGGCGGCGACAGCCGCCGACCTGTTCGTTGCTGCCCGACTGCCTGCAGCCGCCACCCTGCCACCCTGCCTCTCCCTCTCTCTCTTCTCCCTCTTCTTTTTCTTCACCTTTCCCTACCCCATTATTTCGAAATCCTTCTTCCCCGAACCTCTCCCCTCCACTTTCTCCCCTTGATTTCGTGCGCCACCGCCCTCCGCCGCTCCAACCGCCGCACTCATCCCCTAAACCACCTCCTGCACCCTTCGACTACCACCTTGCACCACCTCAATACCCATCCCGCAGCCCTCTTTCTCCCTTCTTCTATTTTTCTCCTTGTTTACACCCTTCTCGACAGCCGCCTGTAACGCCACCATTCTCCGCCGTCCGGCCGTCTCTGCCGCCGCCCAGACCACCAATCTCCTCCCTGCAACCTCCTCTACCACCCCCATACTTTACTTTCCCGAAACCAGCCCCTTCACCCCTTCGTTTTTCCCCTTTCTTTTCCTTCCTCGCCAGCCTGCACCCCGCACCCCACTTCGACCGCCACCTTCGCAACCTTGCTGCCGCCGCCTCCGCCACCATTAGCCACCATCAATACGTCCCCGACCACCTCCTACACCCCCTCTTCACTTCTACACCATCCACTTGCCTTAGAACCTCCCCTAACTACCTCATTTTCTAGCCTAAAGTCCCTAAACCGAGCCACCCTTCCTCTCTTCCATCTCACCCCTCTTCGAGCCCTTCCCCCTCTCTTCTCTGCATGACACGCACGCTGCTCATGCAGCCTGAGCTTCCCCTTGTTTTGGGTTTAATTTGGAAATTTTTTGAGGTATATTAATAATTAACTAAAGTGTTTTATTGTTAAACAAATTTTTATAAAGTCTTATCCTTTTTAATTTCTTATTTCTAACATAATAATGATGGATGTTATTTTTAGGTGTTGAGTTACTAATTATGCTTGGTAAGATTTGATATTTTGCGGGATCGAGGTAATCGTTAAACCTCCCTTAAATGCATGGAAACGTATGCTAGCACATTAGGAATTTGATTATGATTTTATGTATGTTTTGTGAGCCAAGCATGATATATAAATGGTTGTTTACATTTATTGAAAGAAAAAGGGAAATGCATGATAGCTTTGTGCCATGTGTAGGTATGATAATTAAGGAAAAGGTTGATTATTGATGGAAATGTTAAATGCTTGTTTATGATGTATTATGTTGCTAAGGCTTGAATGATATTATTGTCTAAGGGTATTCTAGTAATTATGGTTATGAAGTATGTGATCTAATGTATGTAGTTGCTAATGGGTATTATGTTGATTAATAACAAGTTGGTGGACTTAGATGATAAGAATAATATCATTATTTTATGTAGTGGTGGTAAATTCGTAAAAATGGTGCAACAAAGGGTTAAATGTAAATTTTATAAGTGAAAGGGGCATTTTGGTAATTTTATAAGTAAAAGGGTAATTTAGTAATTTAAAAAGAAAGGGGAAGTAAAAGGATAAAATTGTAAGTTGCGAGAAAGAAGGGTATTATGGTAATTTCTGGAGAAAAGGGTAAGAATGGTAATATTTCAAGTGAAAGGGCAATATGGTAATTTTGAAAGTAAAGGGGGAAAAATAGTAATTTCATAAGTAAGTGGTAATATGGTAAATTTTATAAGTGAATGGCGACACGGTAATTTTGTAAGTGAGGGGTATTATGGTAATTTTGTGAGTAAAAGGTTAATATGGTAATTTTGGAAACGAAGGGCAAAATGGTAATTTGGTAAAGAAAGATAAAAATGATAATTTTGGATGTAAAAGGGTAAGATAGTAATTTGGAAAGAAAAAGGGGTGTTATGGTAATTTTACAAGTAAAAGGGGTATGGTGGTAATTTTCATAAATAAAGTGATATTATGGTAATTTGAAAGTAAGGGGTAGAAGGGTAATTTTGTAAATAAAAGGATATTATGGTAAACTTGGGGGTAAGGGGGTAAATTGGTAATTATGATAACGACAAAAGATAATTTAGTAATTAAATTATGATTGTAGAAGGCTAATGGGATAAGTATGATGCTAGCGAAGGGTAATTTGGTAAATTAATCAATTAAAGGGTATTATGGTAATTTTAATAAAGGAGAAGGGCGATTTGGTAATTTAACCAACCAAATGAGAAATATGATAAGTGTAGCAATTATGAGGAATGAATGGTGATCTAAAAAGCATAGGACGTAATTTGATAACCTAAACTGGATAAGGGGTAATTCGCGAATTATGTAACCTAAAGGGTAACAGGGTAATTTGTTAATGAGGAATGGATGACTTGGCGATTACATAAGTAAGGGGGTAAATAAGTGATTTGTACCTAACTTGTTGTTGTGATTGTGGAACCTGATAATGTGATTTATATAAGGCTGATTAGCCGAGTAAGAGTACCGGATGATTAGTATGGCCTTGATGGGTTCTCTGTGATAGCCTGGATAACCATCTGAATAAGAAACGACTAATAATATCAGAACGGTTGAGAGTAAATAAATATCTGATTGTCGTGCCTTTGTGATCACCTTTAATTAAGACACTATTACTTAAAGTGAAAGACCTCGAGATCGGGAATGGTGACTCCTTAGGGGTCGCTACCCTAAGGACGTGGTTTAGTCCACGATTATCCTAGTATTTGCTGGTGTGCCTTTGTGCCCCAGCCAGGCCCTATATCTTACTCTTTCTAGCTCTACGGACCTAGTTAGGGGGTATACATACTTATGGATTAGGTGTCCTTGTCGGTAGGGTACTGAGTTAGCTTTATGCACCAGTACGACCAGGGTACCTTTGTGTCCTTGGGTTCGTGGTTGAAGGGTACTGAGTAGCTGATGTGCACCGGTACGACCGGTGTACCTTTGTGTCCCGGGTTATTGATCTCCCGTTCGAGGCAAATAAATATGATTGATGTGATGATTAAAGAGAGGAAAGATACTATATTTGAAAGTGGAATATTAATGAGCCGGGCCCAGTGATTTATGATATTGAGTACCGGTCCACCGGTTATAATAGTGGCTAGGAGCGTTGTGCCCTGGATGATGATTCTTTATATATCCCGGTCCACCGGTTATAATAGTGGCCAGGAGCGTTGTGCCCTGGATGATGATTTTATATATATTCCGGTCCACCGGCAATAATAGTGGGGGTCCCGAGCTCAATAAAATCAGTTATGTATGTGAACAAAATTATGGGCAAGTACTAATTACTTATAGTGGAACAGTGGCTTAAGGCCTGATTGTTTTGAGTTACATTATGACATGGCTTAAGACCGTAAGTACCGATTGTTCGTAATGATATATTGATATGCTATGTGAACGTTAATTATGTGAATGTTATATATGTATGTAGCTTGTTTCATGCATGTGTTATATTGCGGGCCTGCTTTTAAGTGGGACTTTAAAGGGTTACTCAGTACCGTAGTACTGAAGGGATTCCCTTTATGGGGCCCCTGCCTATTCAATGGGCAGTGCCCTTGCAGGTCTTTTCAGGTGCTACTCAAGTGGGCTACGGGAAAGAGAGTAAGGAGTTATCCGGTATCGTTAGGGTTTTCCTCCTTCTTCATTTAATTTCTTGGTTTTTGATGTTATGTTGTTACTTTAACCACCATTGGTGGATTTTATTACTGTAAACGATTTGATGAGCTACTCTGATTTAAGTATGTTGAATTTCTTGCAATTTACTCTGATTTATGCATGTTGAATGTCTTTCAAATTGTATTTCATTTTTCTTAGCCTTAGCACTTGGTACTGGAACGGTATGAGTGAACCGGTCTGGTACTAAGTGTGGCGGTAATACTCCCAAAGTTCACGTTTTACTTAATTTGCTTCCGCTAATTTCCTTTAATTAACGAAATTTTTCAGTAGTGAATTTGGGGGTGTTACAATTACTATCAGTTGTAACAACTTTTTTATTATGATTCCAACCCCGTATTCTATGTATGTAATCCCCCAAAATTTTAAAAACTTATAATTTAATAAATACCTTTTATTTGGGATAAATTAGCTTTTAAAATTATTTAATTTAATTATTTTATAGATTTTCGAGCATATAAAATTGGATATGAATATTTAATAAATTAAAATAAATATTTTCTTATTTTATCATACTCATTTTATTTGAATAAATTCCCAAACCAATATTTTTCCTAAAATTAACCTTTTTAAACCCATATGTTTAATTATATTAAATTAAATTATTAAATTTATTTATCTATCAAAAATATTACATTCTATTATTTTATAAATTAAATTATTTTATTATTTCTATTTTCCCTTTTCCTTTTCTTTCTCCTTTTTCTCCTTTCTTTCTTTTTCCTTTTTTTCTCTCCTTCGGGCCGCTAGACATGGCATGGCCTCCCTCTCCTCGAGCTTGGGCCGCTGGCCCAATTCCTCCCCTCCTCTCCTTCTCCCGCACGTGGCCCGCTTCATTTCCTTTCCTTTCCTCTCCTCTTCCGCACGTCGTTGGCCCTAGCCCAACCCAATCTTTTCTTTCCTTCTTTTCCCCCCGACTGGGCCAGCCCACTTCCTTTCTTTTCCTCCCTCGCCTGGCCTGCTTCCTCTCCTCTTCCTTTCTTTCTTCTTCTACCTCCCGCCTCAACCAAATGTGCCCCTCGATGCCATGCCTACCACCCCGAGCACCACGCCTTGCAATCCCTCCCTACCACCACCTACCTCCCAGCCACTCTCCCTCTCTTCCTCTCTCCCCATCCTTTTCTTCCCTTTTTGAACCCAAATCAGCCCTGCACCCCCCTAGCCACTCCTGACTTCTTTCCCTCTTTTTCCCTTCCCTCTCCCTGCCACTCGACCACCTCTCTACCACCCAACAATACTATCTTACATTAACTGCCCGACTCGACCACCTACTCCCCCTACCCTCCCTCTTCTTTTTCTTCTCCTCACCGGCCTCTCCCCTGCCCATTTTGAGCCTTTCTTCCCTCCCCTGATTCATTTCTCTCCCTTTATTCTCCTTTCATCCCTCCCCCTGTTTTTGCATCGCCGCTTCCATCGTCGCACCAACCACCTGCACCACTCCTGCCACCCTCTACCTCACCCCTGCACCACCACACCACCCCTCGAGCCACCCTACAACCCACCTCCTTCCTCTCCTCTTCTTTTTCTTCCTTCTCGGTAACCACCTTGCACCTCCTCCTTCGGCTGCCGTCCCACCGTCTCTGCCACCACCTGAACCATCAAAACACTCCTTGCATTCTCCCCTATCACCCCCTCACCTCCTTTGGCCAAAACAAACCCCCTCACCCCCTCATTTCCCTCCTCCCTTTTCTTTCCTTCTCAGCCACCTCCACCTTCGTAGCCAACTTCGCAACCCCGCTGCCGCCGCCGCCGTCGGCAACCTATCCCTGACCACCAACTATACCCCCTCTCCACCCTTGCACCCTCCCTTTCCCTAAATCTCCCTCCACCCGCCCTCTTTCCTAGCCCCAAAATCCTAACCCGAAAGTAGCACCCCTTCTTCCTTTCATGTCACCTTCGACCCCTTTTCTCCCTTGCCTTGCATGTAACTCATGCTGCATGATCAGTGTGAGTTGCGGCATTTCTTAGTATAATTTGGTTGATGGAATTTTAAGGTATAATAATATTTAAGTCAAGTATTTCATTAATTAAGTTGTATAAAGTCTTATACTTTAGTTTTCTCATTTGTAGTATGATAAGTATTGATATTATTTTTAGGTATTGGTTTTGCTAATCAAAGCTTGAATATTTAACCGAGATACCGGTAAGATTTGATTTTTGTGGGAATTAAGGTAATCGTTAAACCCCACTTAAACCTATGGATAAACGTATGCTAGCACATTAAGGTTTTAATATGTTATTATGCATGATATATGTTGTTTAATATAATATATATAGTTGCTTATATTGACTGATAACAAAAAGAAAGCATGCTAGTTTATGTACCATGTGTGGTGGTAATGCTTAAGGAAGGAGTTTGGTTATTAATGAAAATATTAAGCATTTACCCATGATGTATTATATTATTATGACCATAAATGCATGAATAATGTTATTGTGAGCCCTAGGGGCATTTTAGTAATATGTCTTGTGTAAGAGTGTGGCCTAACATGTGTGGGTGTTAATGAGTATTATGTGGAAATATAATAGTTGGTGGAATTGGATTATGAGAATGGGGTATTAATATTAATATTCATGTAGTGACGATAATTTAATAAAAGTGGTGTAATAAGGGGCAAAATGGTAATTTTGTGAGTAAAAGGATATTATGGTAATTTTGGAAATAAGGGGAAAATGGTAATTTTGTAAGTAAAAGGGTATTATGGTAACTTTGGAAGTAAAGGGAAAATGGTAATTTTGTAAGTAGAAGCGTATTATGGTAATTTTGGAAGTAAAGGGCAAAATGGTAATTTTGTAAGCAAAAGGGTATTATGGTAATTTTGATAGAGAAGGGTAAATTGGTAATTATAATAATGGAGAAGGGTAAGATAGTAATTATAATAATGGAGAAGAGTAAAATGGTAATTATGATAATGGAGAAGGGTAATATAGTAATTATGATACTGGAAAAGGGTAATTTGGTAATTTAACCAACTAAAGGGTGATTCGGTAATTATGCTAATAGAGAAGGGTAATTTGGTTTATGATAATAGAGAATGACAATTTGGTAATTATAATAATGGAGAAGGGTGATTTGGTAATTATGACAATGGAGAGGGGTAGTTTGGTAATTATGATAATGAAGAAGGGTACTTTGGTAATTTGACCAACTAAAGGGCAATTTGGTAATCTAACAAACCAAATGGAAAATATGACAAGTGTAACAATTATGAAGGGTGATTGGTGATCTAATTCGTGTGGAAGATAACTTGGTAACCTAAACCGAGGAATGAGTAATTTAGTAATTATGCAACATGAAGGGTAATATAGTAAATTGGCAGGTAGAGAATGGATGTCTTAATAATTATTCAAGCAAGGGGTAAATCAGTAACCCGTATCAAATATGTCGTTGGGATAACAGAGTTTCGTAATAAGACTCAAGTAACACTGAATAGTAAGATAATGGTATTTGACAATTTGTAAGTATCACAAGAACGAATCCTAAGTCAGAATTGGATGAGATTATGATGACCTTAATAATTCCTCTATGTTATTTTGGATAACCGTATGAATAAGGAATACATAATGATATCAGAACGATTGAAAGTGAATAAGTATCTGATTGTTGTGCTTTTCGTGATTACCTTAATTAAGACATTAATAATTAAAGTGAAAGACCTCGAGATCGGAAGTTGTGGCTCTTTAAGGGTCGCTAACCTAAAGACGTGGTTTAGCCCATGGTTATTCTGGTATTCGCTAGTGTGCCTTCGTGTCCCATCCAGGCTCTACATCTTACTCTATCTAGCTCTATGGACCTACTTAGGGGTTATGCATATTTATGGATGAAGTGTCATTGCCGGTAGGGTACTAAGTAGCTGTATGCACCAGTACGACTGGGGTACCTTTGCGTCCCTGGGTTGATAGTTGAAGGGTACTGAGTAGCTTGTATGCACCACTACGACCGGTGTACCTTTGTGTCTCGGGATCTTGATCTCCCCTCTAAGGTAAATAAATGGAATTTTTGTGATGATTAAAAAGGAAAAACACTAATCGTGAAAGTGAAAGACTAATGAGTCGGGCCCAATTGAATTATGATTATAAGTACTGGTCCATCGGATATAATAGCAGTCCAGGAGCGTGTTACCCTGGAAGATGTTTATGAGTACCGGTCCACCAGATATAATAGTGGCCCAGGAGCGTGTTGCCATGGATGATGTTTATATGTATTCGGGTCCACCGACTATAATAGTAGGGGATCCCGAGCTCAATAAACCCAATTTTGGATGTGAATAAATCATGAAAAATACTAATCACTTATAGTGGAATACCATGTGAGTCGGGGCCAGACTGGTCCATCGGCGAATAATAATAGTCAGGAGAGTTTTGTCCTGTATGTATTTCGGTCCATCGGCTATAATAGTGGAGTTCCCGCACTCAAATGGATTTATAATCTGAGAGATGATTGAATAATGGTGGACTAATGGCTTAAGGCCCAAAGGTATTGATTTCGCATTTTAACCTATTAACATTTGACGAACTTATTATGTAGGCACCTCTCATTATATATGTATATAGTGTTGTATCATGTATTACATTGCGAGCCTACTTTTTAGTGTGTTTTAAAGGGTTACTCAGTACCATAGTATTGAAGGGTTCCATTCGTAGAGCCCCTGCCTATTCAATGGGTAGTGTCCCTTATAGGTCCTTTTAAGGTACTATTCAAGTAGGCAATGGGAAAGAGCGTAAGAAAATTATCCGGACATTTAGGATTTCACTCTTTCTCTTTTAACCCCTAGTTTAAATGTAATATGTATCCTTGTAATCACCATTGGTGGATTCTACTATTGTAAGTGTTTGTTTGCGCTATTCTGATTTTTAATATGGTTTGAAATTCTAGCAAATTGTATCTTATTCTTTTAGCCTTAACACATGGTATTGGAACTAGGCCTGTTCAATGGGTTGAGTTTGCCATGGTAAGCTATAATCCAACCCATGAACTTAAGTTATAATGTAAGTGGGTTGGGTTATTATTTTAAATGGGTTATTATGGGTTGAACCCATATACATATTATTTAAACATGGGTTAGTTTGGGTTTAAGTATAATTGACCATGGGTTGCCATGGTAACCCATAAGCTGAAAATATCTAACAACATGAACTTAAAAATTTCGAAAGTTTTTTCCGCTTCCGATTTCAAAATTTCGCTCGGATTTTTCGTCGGTGAATCCGATATTTCCGGCTTTGAGGACTCTAACGCCGGGGTATTTGGAAGGAGAAGTACGTCTAAGAAACCGGTTTCTTGATTTCAAAAAAGATAAGGACGAGAAAAAACGTAAAGATATCATTTTTAAAAAATCTAGGAAACGGAGATGGTACATATATATATATATATATATATATATATATATATATACACATATATGTATATGTATATACATATATTTAAGAGAGATAAAATATATATATATATATATATATATATGTATGTATGTATACATGTATATATATATATACACACACACACACACACATATATGTATATGTATATACATATATTTAAGAGAAATATATATATATATATATATATATATATATATGTATGTATGTATATACACATATATGTATATGTATATACATATATTTAAGAGAAAATAAAACCTTTGACGAGTCAATTAATTACGCAGAGTAGCAAAGGTCGGAGGTAACACTGGCGGCGGAAGAATACGGCGAGTAGTTATGTTATAATGGCGTTGTACGGAGACGGAGACGAGAAGAAACACAAAGATATCATTTTTTAAAAAAAAAATCTAGGAAATGAAGACGGTAAGAAACGTCAAAAAAAAATTATATATATATATATATATATATATATATATTAAAATAAATTAGATCTATTAAAATTAAGAGAAAAAAAACATTGACGAGTTTATTAATTGTGCAAAACAGAGAAGGTCAGAGGCAACACTGGCGGCGGAGGAATATGGCGAACAATTATCTTACAGCGGCATTGCACAGATATGGAGGCGAGAAAAAAACGCAAAAATGTCGTTTTTTAAAAATTTAGGAAATGAAGACGGTAAGAAATGTAAAAAAAAAATTATATATATATATATATTAAAATAAATTAGATCTACTAAAATTAAGAAAAAAAAACTCGGAGAGTCTATTAATTGTGCGGAGTATCGAAGGTCGGAGGCAACATTGGCGGTGAAGGAATATGGTGAGTAGTTATGTTACAGCGGCATTGCATGGAGACGGGGACGGAAAAAAAAACGCAAAAATATCATTTTTTTAAAATCTAGGAAATGGAGATGGTAAGAAACGTAAAAAAAAAATATATATATATATAGGGATGAGAAAAAAAAAACTCAAAAATGTCATTTTTTTAAAAATCTAGTAAATGAAGACGGTAAGAAACGTCAAAATAAAATTTATATATATATACATATGATATATATATATATATATATACATATATGTATACATATACATATGTACATATATGTATACATATACATATGTATATATATATATATATATATATGTATATGTATATGTATATGTATATGTATATGTGTGTATATATATATATATATATATATTAAAATGAATTAGATCTACTAAAATTAAGTCTACTTGTATTCTATTGCTAAAAATTAAAAAAAAATTAAAAAAATTCTCCTATTCTATTTATTGAGATTCCGAAATCCAAAAGTCACTCTAACCGACTAACTTAATCATGTCATGTGCATGGAATTTAAGACGAGGAGTTCATATCCTCTTGTTTCCATGTACGAATCTCGTTCGAGTCATGTCGTAAATGATTTCTCAAAAATAGATTTCATAAAACTATTATTATGAGTTGTTATTTCCTTTTACAAAAATATTCCCTCCAATACATTGATAATTTGGTTCGATATTTTTTTGGATAATATTTGTTTTTACCGTTTAAGTGATAATAAATAAAAATACGAAAACGTACGTTTAAGCTTATCAGTGATATTCCATTGTGTTTATGAATTTATGTTAATTAAATTATGTATTAAAAGCATTTGAAATTCCTCTAAAAAAGATTTCAGAAAAAATTTATCTTTTTTAAAGAAATTTTTATAAAGAAGACAAATATACTAAATAAATGTGATCATCGTTCTTTTATAATATGTTTGACACTTGACATAATTATTTTATTATATTGAAGGCGGTGGTTGTGAATTGAAGAAAAGGGGAAAAAAAAGAGAGGAAGGAAAATAATTGTAGTAATTGTGGTGGTGGTGGTGGTGGAAGCGGTGTTAGTAATGGTGGTGGAAGGGATGGTAGCAATGGTGGTTGAGACGGTGATAGTAAAGGTCAAGATAGTCTTGTTTGTATATATACTAACCCACGCTAACCCATGGTTAACCCGTATAACCCATGGGTTATGATGGGTTAGATTAAAAATTATTAATTATTTTCTACAACCCATTGTGGGTTAGACCATGGGTTATATAAATTATATGGGTTAAAATACTATGGGTTGGGTTAAACCATGACCACCCATTTGAACACCCCTAATTGGAACAGTAGGAGTGAACCGATCTGGTACTAAGTGTGGCGGTAATATCTCTGAAATTCACAGTTTTGTTATTTTACTTCAGCTAATTCTTTTAAATAAAATGAAAATTTCAGTAGTGAATTTTGGGGGTGTTACAACAAATCGTCCACCTTCTTTTATGTTATCTAACTCATTCTCAATAGATGTAACAAGTATGAGTATTATATATATGAGATATTGTGAATTATAAATGTAAGAGATAACTCACATTATCGATGAGAATCAGAAGTTACATTCTTTCTTCCTCTCTATATTATTATATTATAGCTCTATGAGTTTATCAATATTACAACAATATGCTCTTTATTATTAAACAAAGGAAGTAAAGTAATATTTGTTCAAAGGTATTTGGATTTAGAAAAGAAGCAATTATCTAAGAATTAGTTTTGAAAATTTTATCTTTTCTAAAGAAAAGTTTTTTTTCTTAAAATATTCATAGGCTTAGCATCAATATTATCCTAATTATTCGGTTGCCCCCTAACATGGATATCATTTGAGCCGCACACTTTTGGTTGTTTTTAAGTAAATCTAAACTAATACTTAATCAATTTAATTTTTTTTATGCGCGTGCACGTGTATACGTGACTGAGTGTCTCTCTGGTAAGTTCTCATTTTTGATATTACTACAATCAGTATGTAAAAACAAACCATCTTATAAACCGAGGATAAATTTTGATCATTAATATCTTTTAATACATATTGATATAAAAAATTTATATTAAAAATATTTTTTTAATACGAATATAATAATTATTTTTTATATCATAATAAATTATATTTTAAGATAAATTAAATGTCAACATTTGTCCTCGTAACATGATGTGACTTATTTTGACATTTGTCTACTTTCAAGCCATTTATTTTGCATATTATTTTAATAATTTCATTATCTATACTATCTACTATATATTATTACTTCATGAGTAGATTATATCATCTTTTATTAAATATTTAAAACATCATATACTTTTACCCCTATTAATTATGCTCACCCAACATAAATAATATTAATTATTAATACTTATCATTGATATTATAATTATTAACACTTAACATTGATATTATAATTATTAATTTTACTTTTAATTATTTTTATTAGCAGTAGTATAAATTATTAACTATTAACATTAACTAGTTACATTTCCCCGTACAATACACGGGTGATGTATTAATTATTTATATATTATTATATAAGAGATTAATAGTTTAACAATTTAATTAATATGCAGGAGATGAATAGTTGGCTGTATATGTTCAAGTAATTAATTAATAAAATACATAATTAATACTTGATTAATATGTATTGTTCGACATATGTGCAGCAGATGAATAGTTATATGCATTTGTTGCATGTAAGAGATGAATAGTTGTGCTGTATTAATGACAGAAGATGAATAGTTATATGAATTTGCTGTTCGTATGAGATAAATAGTTACATTTAAATGTTAATTAGTTTGACATTTCAATTAATATGCAGGAGATAAATAGTTGGCTGCATATGTTCAAGTAATTAATTAAGAAAATACTTGATTAATATGTGTTGTTCGACATATGTATAGTAGATGAATAGTTACATTCGTATATTTAATAGTTTTACAACTCAATTAATACGTAGGAGATGAATAACTGGCTGCATATTTTTAGATAATTAATTAAGAAAATTATTGATTAATATGTGTTGTTCGACATATATGCAATAGATGAATATCTCAATTAATATATAGGAGATGAATATCATTTTGTTGTTATGCAGTGTAGGAGATGAATAGTTTGACAAATCAATTAATACGCAGGAGTATTTCATCATTTATTTAACCTTATTAATTAGTAATAATATATTACAGTGATAATATATGATTAGTAATAATAGGTATAATTTAGGCGAAAAAATTTGTCTGTATATTATCTGCCAAACAACTCTATTTTTATATAATAACCAATGTTGCCGTTCTGTTATTAGTTTTTTTAATAATAATTATATTATTAATTACGAAAGTATTCATAATAGTAATAATCAATTATATTAATATTCATTATTATCATAATAATAATTATCAGTATTGTATTATAAATTATGATAATAGTAATTATCAAAATTATATAAATAATTATATTAGTATTAATTATATTAATAGTTATAATTATTATAGTTATATTAATAATAATAGTCATATTATTAATAATAAATAATAAAATTTTATTATTATTATTATTATTATTATTATCATCATCATCATATTTGATTGATGTTGATCTAACCTTAAAAAAAAGAAAAAAATAATACTTTATTAAAATTAGTTATATGTATTTGCTAGTTGCATTGTATTAATGGTAGTAGATGCATATGTGTTGGTCGACTGGTTTATGCACTTTATTTGGTATATTAATTATTTATCAATTATTTATATATTAATATGTATGATATGAATAGTTTGACAATTCAATTAATACACAGAAAATTAATAGTTGACTGTATATGTTCAAGTAATTAATTAAAAAAAATATTTGATTAAACTTTATTAAAATTAGTTGTTCGACATATATATAACAAATGAATAGTTATATGCATTTGCTGCACATAAGAGATAAATAGTCGCATTATATTAATGGATATATGCATGTGAAGTAAATGAATATGCACTTTGGTGTATTAATTATTTATATATTAATATGCAAGAGATGTATAGTCCGACAATTCAATTAATACACAGGAAATGAATAGTTTTCTGCATATGTTCGGATAATTAATTAAGAAGATATTTGATTAGAAAATATATAGTTAATACTTTATTAAAATTAATTATTTAACATATGTGCAGCAAATGAATAGTTGTATACATTTAATGCACATAGGAGATGAATAGTCACATTATATTAATAAATAGTTATATTAATTATTCCATCTTATTAATTAGCAATAATATATGGCAGCAGTAATAATGGATATAGTTTAGGCGGGAAAATTTGTCTGTATATTGTCTGCCAGACAACTTCGTTTTTATATATATATATATATATAGATTATTATTAATAATTATGAATGATATAATAATAATTAATATTAATTATTATTATTATTATTTAATTATATATTATTAATATCAATTATTATTAAAGAATTATTAATTACTAATCACCATAAATTAATAATATTAAAATAATACAAATACATATTACATTATATATATATTTATCTTACATAATATAAGTACACATCTTACAAAATATAAATACATTTTTGATACAATATGAATGAAAAAAATATCATGATATGAATGTCTTAAACGATATATTTTGTACTTGGATAATTGTATCATATTTAGTTTATAAAATCCAATTTTTAATTAATTATATTCCATAATATTTGAGACGACACCTGCAACCGAGTGTGCGACCACTGACCAGTGACCAGGCAGCGAGGGGCCGACGTGGCCTGTTTAAAATTGAGTAAAATCAACTCATCATGATCGTCGTTGACTAAAACATTTTGTCTAATAGCCACGTTGCTAATGAAGAAGACATGAAAGGTTGACTTAAGTTCCATTGATAAGACTATACCTGCAGGATCGATCCCGACGAAGCACGCATAATTGCAAAAACCATGGCATGCATATCAGCATATGGCACGCTAAACCGGCCATGACCACTGTCCACCATCATGTGGGAAAACTTGTCCGGGACAATATGCAACTGTGTTAGAATAAGGTACTTGGGAGGATAAAAAGAGAAAAGAAAAAGGGATATATTTAATTTTTGATACTTGGCCTAACATGTTTTGAGTATTCTATATTTTTGATAATTTTATTTGCTTATTTATATATCTTAATTTATATTTCCTTTAATAACATAAATTATATTTTTAATTTTATTCAAGCATGCAGAAAAAATTAAATTAAAATATAAAATAAATAAAAATATTATATACTAAAAAAAATATTAAGTTAAATACCAGTGTTCTTAAATAGAATTTATCCAAAAAATTTAAGAAAGTTATTTCTTTATTTTGAAGAGAAAAAAAATAGGGCTTTGATGAAATTTGTTATCCAACTCACTCAAAATTTTTTTTTAATAAATAGTCACTAAAACATGTTTAAAGGTTAGAAATAAAAGAAAAATGAAATTAGTGTATTTTTATAATTTATGGTCGAATAGTCGTGTTTGGACTAAAATGGTTTTTTTCCCCATAGCTTATTCTTTTTAACTTTGTAAAAAAAGTCATTTTATAAGGTATCAAATTATTTATTTCGATTCTAAAAAAAAAGAAGAGTCATATTGGGTATAAAATTTTATTCCAAAAATAAACTCTTATTAGAATAATTAAAGGCTACCTATTTTTACCCTACTTTTTCCTCTTTTATACAATTATTTTTTTATAATATTTTTTTAATGAATGTTATAACTGAAATATCAAGAATAGATTTATTAACTCTTAAAACATATAAAAATCGCTGAAAGAAAACTAGCGTTTGGGAAGGAAAGCAGTAATTAGTTAATTGCCAAATACATATATATTGATTAATTTATCAAGTTAAAAACTAGTAAAATAGGTGAGCACACGATTATGCTTGAATTGAGATTCCAAATATGAGCGGTACCGTGTTTTCATCACCTATTCCGTTCATTATTTAACGCTTGCAGATTATTGCCGCAACTTATTTAAATTCTACCGTCAGAATTATCATTTCGTTTCGGTCTCTTCCACTCACGTATCATTTCACGAAATCAAGTCAAACTCGGAGCGTTCGGTAAAGACCGCTTGAAGGTTATAACGGATAGGAAATATAAATAAATAAATAAAACAAATTTAGACTCGGGAGGAGAAAATACAAGAAAAATTCTCACATCCCGCCAGGCGGGATAATTAGAATCGATTTCGAGTTAAAAAACACAAAAATAAGCCTCGACGGTGATAAAGAATAAGCACGTAAAGTAAACAGCCACGCAGCCGTCAGATTAGTTTTATCCAGCGGAGGAATATCGATCTCGCCGAGCCACCGTCACCGACTGCCGCCACACGTTTTGTTCACTTTCTCTTATTTAAACGTTATTTTAATGATAAAATTTGAGTCCTTATATTATAAAACATCACACTTTCCAAAAAAAAAAAAATAGTCAAATTTTAATTTAAAAATACACAACGATAGCGTTTTTGAGCAGGGAGAAATTATTTCGAAGCCCCCCTTCTTAACGGTACTCCAACAGTTAACAGTCTTTAAAAAAAGCCAACTTAAATCGGCATCATTGCGCAGGGCAGGAAATTTAGCCTTTATCACAAGTGAATTAAAAGTTAATCGAGCACTGTATTTTTGGTTCGGATGTGGAAGGTACAGCCGACGGAATAGTATGTGAAAACTTGGAACTGCGGGCAGGCAGGAGTGAATGTGAGGTTCAAATTGAGACCGGTGTGCATGAATCCATCATTGTATGCGTCGAAAACCCAGCTTAGGAACAGGGGGAAGGGACTAATCATGTGATTGCGTTCTTTGACTCGCATGACAGGGGAGACTAGTAAAAGTAGGAGGGCGACGCCGTGCATGCAATCATGGCGGAAAAATTATACTACCCTTCTAGAATATATACGGACTATACTGTTATCGGTTACGAGAAAAAACAAAAAAAAAAAAATAGCCAATCCGCGAAACGCCGAGAGCAGCACGCATCGTCGGCCGCCATATCCGCATTCGCCTCTGGAAATTAATTGTTAGATTTATTATCCTCTCGTGCCAAAAGATAAATAATAAATCACCAAAATAGGAGTGCCGACACTTCTTCAATAATCTAGAGCCACGTACCTGTTTAGTTAGTTATTTATACGCATGCACAAAACGGTGTGACAGGTATCATCTCATTCTACTCTGTGTATGAAAATGCTGCACCTTTGGTAAAGTCAACCAATAAGTTATTCACATTTATAAGAATTAACAATATGTAATTTGAAAGGCCGACTAAACAATAATAATAATAATAATAATAATAATAATAATATATTACTCTTATTATTATTTAAATCAAGTAAAGGTTGTCAGTATCGTAAAAGAAAGAGTTGTCTTATAATATGGAGCATTGATTGTGGAAGGGATTAAAATATGAATAATCATCTAAAAATATATGATGAAATATATTTTTAAAATAAATATTTTTTTTTCATGAAAAACGGTAAAGATAACTACAAATTGCTAAGTAGATGTTTTAATATAGGGAAAAAAATATTCAAACTTACGACGTCAGATATTTAATAACTAACATTAATTAATTATCGGACTAAACCTCGTCAGGTCATTAAAATTATTTTAATAGAACTAATATTTATTGTTAAAACAAATACTTTGTTGTAGAATATGAAAATAATAATGTAGGCTGGTTGACAAAATATCCGTGGGTATATGAAATTCATTCAAATGTCAAAAGGGAGGAGTTATATATTTACGTACTTGGTGGGAGCTCAATTCATACATACAAACACTTTGAGCTCACTCCCACATGTCACAAGTTTTGCGTCCTGTTTTAAGCGTATACGGAACATGCAAACTACTAATAATTTTCTATTTTTTCCTTTCTCACGAGTCACGACGCATGTGAAATGCATCCGCTGAAGTGCGTGGGCTTTCCGAGTGACTTACCTAACTACCCACACCCTCGCATTCATCATGACCCTTTGAAATTTCAATGGTCCATTGATCGTTCGTAGGGAGGGATCGGTCACATTGATCTCGTAGTCGCTGCCTCACTGCCCATGGAAACTTTTAAGTTTGACGTGTTTGAAGCCGCGCATTTGTATCAATCATTCTCCGTGGGCCACGACTAAAAGCAGCAGACATGAATATTATCTATCGGTCTACAGGAGGAAAACAAAAGTCATCATTAAGATTTCAAAGAAAAGGGTAAGTAAGATATCTGAGCCACGGAATCGACAGACAATGAGGAGGTCGGCAACCGTCGGCAAGGAGAGAGAGAGAGGGGGGGGGGGGGACAAAACTCGCTCCAATATTTTCTAATGATATTTTGAAATCAATACATCAATTCGCATACATAATTGCGTGATAATAGCTGCAGTGCGTTCTGTTGTGATTGTATTTTTTGAGTGTTGTGATTTTTATTAAAAATTTTAAGTCAGCTAACATATAATATACTGTTATATAATTCATACTATGTTCTAATAAGCAATCCATACAACTATCGCAAATTATCCTATAGTGCCCCCTTTGCTTGGCAATCCCAAATTGTTTGTAAGGATTTGAAGATTACTAATATTAAGACTTTTTTTTATATATCAAAAAAAATTTAATATATCTAAAAATATCATTTTTAGAATTTTATATCCATTTTGTCTTTTTAAAAGTTGTTATCACCTATTTTGAAAATAAATTTTAATCGTTAATTTCTTTCACATTATAATACATTAATATAAAAATAGCAGTGTTGTATTTGAATTAAAAAGTACTTGCTTGACTATATATATATATATATATATATATATATATGTATATACACATACATAGAATTTTTTTATTAATATATATTAAAATCTTTTACAATTAAAATTTATCTTTAATATATGACAAACATTAAAAAAGCTAAGGGAATATATATATATATATAGTTAAGTTCTATGGGTTATATGAAAGTTTGAGCCATGTTTCTTATAGAGAGGAGGATATTGCATTAGGTTGCCTTCATAGAACAAAGGTTAGTGTAGTTGAAGGATAAGGAGTTGATACAACATTGACCTAATATTGTTATGTGAGTTAAGTTATGTAGCTTAAACTTGTGACTCGGGTAAGGACATTAAAATATAAATAAACTAAAATTGAGCTTATTTCAACACTAAAAAATGACTCAAATCACGACATACCCATTAATCCATCAATCGAAATAAGTAAAAAAAATAATAATCTAAAAACAAGTTCATACATATTAAATAAAAATATATTAACCATAAATATCGTAACCTTCCATTGTATGAGGGCAATGAAAATCTTTTAATCAAAATTGCTAACTTCTACCATTAATTCATCCTAGTCTCATATGAACTGCTGTAATATAAGCTCATTTGATACTTGATCCGTCGTTTACAATAGACTGTTGCTATCGTTCACTTTGAAAACGAGCTATTTTAATTGAGATGTATATTTGTGTTATGTCTGTCATTGTCTTGTGATGTCCAAATTAATGTAATAGAATGTTTTATGTGCATGTACATAGTAGTATGTTTACATGCCTACGATAGTTTACTTATATTTAACTTTATATTGTATATTATTTGAGAAATTTATTTATATGTGTTGTCTATATTATAATATTTGAATGTTTATGATAATATGTTTATATGCATATATGTTGTGGATTAATTTTTTTATTTATTTATGAAGAATCTGTAAATGTGTGAGCACAAATTATCATCTATGTGACCACAATCACAATAAATATGTGATAATGTCGAAAGGGGTTGAACAAGATTTTCATGTTAGATTTATGGCATCCATGTTATTAGCCTTGAGTACAAAATACTATGATATTAATGGTAGATTGGGGTATTTTTATTTGCTAATAATGTTATTTTTATATTTAACTTCATATAATAATAATATATTAAGATGTTTATTGAGACTAGTAAAAAAGAAAAAGATAAAAGGTGTTTACCAAGCGCACAAGTTATGTGTATAGCTGGTTATATGAAGCCCATTGTGTATATATACAACGTGTCCCACAAGGACTATGAGCAGAAAACATATTTTAATTGGAAATTTCAACATTGTTAATGTAAAATTTCAATGCCTTAAACAACGGTTTACTAAAATCTTGATGGGAAAAAAGTTATTACACTAATATTACTCCCTCTCATGCCAATAATATTGTAAAAGAATCACTATAGTCGTACTATTTCTTGAAGTAATAATATTTTTTTTTTCATAAAAAATTAACCTTGTTATACTAGAGTTTGAATATTACCAAAATTTAAATGTTCTTGTGCACACAGACAGAGTTTATTTGTTTATTTTAAAAAATATTACATTATGTCGGACAATTCTTTTTACTATATCGGTATTTTATAAAGAGTAATATGTGTCAAATTTAGTTAAATGTTTAAATTATTATGACTGTATGTAAGTTATAGTATATTTACATACATATAGTAATATAGTATTTATCATTTTATGGTATATATATATATATATATACTTTTATAATATTTGATGACGGATATTACTCTCAAGTTTTTTATGTGAATTATTTGAATGGAATTTTTTAGATAAATCTAACTTATTATAAATACTCCTCACATTTATATAGGCGATGCGGAGCTTGAGACTCATATAAGAATTTATAACAAAGTAACTAGATATAGTATAATGATGACGTATGTATTTACTTTCTACATACAATATAATTATCACGTCCAGCTATATATTATTATTAGAATATCGTGTTACGGAGTTATCTTATATTGTGATATATATTCAACTACAAGTGATATAATTTATTTATTTTTATTTTTTCAAAAGAAACTACCACTAACCTGATTTGATATTAAAGTTATGAAATAAACTTATATATATATATTAATTTAAATACCGATAAAGCCCTCTACCCTTTTACTTCTTCCATCTTTCGTCCGCAGCAGAAATGATACATTAAAGTTTCACGACACATATATCAAATATCTTACGGGAGAAAGAAACTATTATATGAAGGCATTACTGTATGAGACGAGACGCCTTTTAGAGTTTCAAATTTGAAAGTGCTCTCACGACATGTATGATATATGTGAGAAATTATTATACGAAGCTGAATGACGAGACGCTCTCTCTCGCTCTATAATATTATTTCCTCTCAGTTTCTATAGCTGTTAAAGGACGGATCATAAATAAGAGCCCTAATTTCACGATATTATTCACCTAGTTCGGTTGGTTCATTATTCCAGCTAAATGAGCTGTTTATGATGCGTCGTTGGCAAATGTCCTATTTTTCAGGTAACTATCACAACCCTAGATTATTGCTTCTTCCATTTTGGGTCTACGTCAGTTCATTAATCGAGTGCAGAAGTTGGTTATTTTATTCGATTAATATATTTTTCTTTTTTTGGGAGGGGGTCTGGATTGGCATTTTGGTATGTTTTTTTTATGCCTAAAGATAGTAAATGTAATTGGGTTCGTTGATGTTTGGTTGCTCTTTGGGTTCAGTTCGTATTTGTCATTTTGAGATCTCTAGGTTACGCAGAGAGGTTTGCGTCTTCGCTTGAGATGCACTTTAGGTGTTGGATGAAATGCCTGAACGGAAATGTATGGATTTCTATGGTTTAATCTGGGTTCGTTCTTTTATGATGATTCATTAGAGTTTATTGTCTGGTAGATTCTTCTTTAAGAAAAGCGATTTTGTAATTTGGGTGATAATTTTCTTCATATCTCACATTTACTACATATGTTTTGAGGTTTTTGGATTTCCCTATTTTGTTGATGGTTTTGCAGTTTGTATCGATATAATAATCAAAAGAGACTTGAATTTATATTTTAATAAATGGTTATTAATAAACGAATGAGGTTATCTCACGTATGCATCCTATTTTTGTCGACATCAATGAACCTTGAAACCTCCTTTAATCTTTTGGAGTATGTTGTTTTATTCTGGTTATCTTTAATGTCATTGTTTTTGTGACAATTAATTTTCTTTCCCAGATAGAAGATAAAAGAAAGTAATGAGAAGGTGCTTTATTTGGAAAATTTGAAGTATGGATACAGCGGAGATAGAAGAAAGCTGTTTCGCTATTTGTGATGCCAAGGTAAGTTTTTAGTCTTCTGCCAATGAATTTTAGTTTAGTTTTAGCGTTCCTCTCGCTGTATTGGTTTGTTAGTGTTATTTTTATTGTGAAATTATGCATGTTGGATTGAGCTTTATTTTGGGAGTGTAAAGTCCAAGGTCGCATTCAATTTTTCAGTTTGAAAAGTCGCATGAAGAAAATTTGGGTTTTGTTTGGAATGCTTTTTGCAACTTGTCTCCTAACTCCTTCTCATCCCAATCTAAAGCACATCCTAAATTATGTAAACTGATTTACCAGATAAGATGTTCCATGTCAGATCGTGGTTCATGCTAGATTCATGGATTTTAGACAGCGTGTCTGCAGATAGCATTTTTGTAAACAATTTCTCTCTTGGTGATCAATTTTTTATTTTGGCGATGCAGCTACACGGAGGAATGTGCAAGATCCTATCCGGTCTATACTGCAGAATTATGAACATCTTTCCTGGTCTGGAAGCAGCACGTCCCAAGAGCAGGTCAGGAATACAGGCATTATGTTCACTGCATATAGCACTTGAAAAGGCAAAGAACCTCCTACAGCATTGCTCGGAGTGTAGTAAACTCTACCTGGTATGATAGCTTATATCCTTTTCACTTTACTCAGTCTCGATGTATTTAATTAGCTTTGCATCCATAGTAGAATGGATTGACCTACATTCTAGTTTTCTCTTCACTTTTAATCACTCTATATTTTTCTTTTGCAACTGCGGTGGTCCCTAAGTGCTGGAGTTTCTTGCTTTTGTGAGTAATGGGTTTTAGGGGGGTCATACTAAGAGCACCTACAATGGGGACTCCTAATCTCAAATTTGAGGAAAGGGTTTTAGGTGTAAAAAAAATACCTCAAATTTGAGGTGTCTAAAGTTTGGAAACTGAAGCACATTCGGTATAATTTTTAGACTGATTTTTACTGTTAAATTGTATATGTGGTATTTATTTATTTATTTTTCAAAAAATTAGTCGTTATTAATTAAATTATTTGTAAAATTATATTTTATGAAATTTGATTATATAAGGTTATTAATTGATAATTATAGATTAATATAAATTAAAATTTAAATATTATAAAGCATGAATGATTGGTGATGTGATTGATAAAAGTAATTGGGTGGTGTAAATTTGAGGTAATGGGATGTAAAGTAGGGAATTAAATTTGAGGTAAATTGATAAAAGTAGGAGAGATGAGAGATAAAATAATTGGATAGCACAATTAGGGATGTAAATTTGAGGGTTGCATTGGAGATGCTCTAACTACCGGCTACTTGTCAATTTATGACCTCATCTTATGAACTGCCTGTAATGGAAATTGGGAGACTCTGTGTGCGCGCACACTGCCTGTATAGGTGCTGTGGTTGCTGTGTGTCAGGTGCTCAGGGTTAATGGCTAGCCTGTCTGTATTGGACAAGACATAGGCAGAATCAATCCACTGCTTGCTTATGCAAAGCATGGCTAATGTTATGAAGAGTCTCGGTCTTGTCTGAAAAACAAACGGGGAATGGAGGAAATTCCATAGGTCCTATGCTGGCTTTGCACGACACTGCCCTTTATAATGAAATTTTCACCTGTTGTTAGATGCTACTTAGAATGTTGATCCATTCATGGTTTCAAGGGCAGGTATACTATTGTTTAATAATGTAATATCAAGCATATCTTTTTCAGAAGAAAATATCTGCTCATGACAATGCTTCTGACTTGTAGGCAATTACTGGGGACTCCATCCTTTCGAAGTTTGAGAAGTTAAAATGTACCCTTTCAGAGAGTCTCAGGCAGGTTCTGGACATTGTTCCTCAGTTGATTGGCTGTCAGGTAGTTCCCATTTAACTTTTTGTGGTTATTACTGTTATTTCCACTTAGCTTACTTCGATAATTGCTGTTTGCATATTACTTTGCCTGTAAGAACAAAGTAGTTATAGAGAACCTCTGTTACTTTTCACTTCTGTGATAACTGATGCCGTGTGCATATTTTTGACAGAAACTTTGTATTTGTATTTGATAAACCTGGGTCGATTACCTGATGAATAAATTTTGTAGGAAGTATCATGTTAGAATTCAACTCTATATGGAGAAAAGCTGAAATACATAATTCAACAGATCATTGTTTTTGTGTGGAAGAGTATAATGATTTATGAGAAATGATTGGCTAATGTGCCTTTATGGATACTCTTTTGATCCTATGAATCCCGTTTTCCTACTTGAGCATATGTTATTTATCGAAGTGAATCCTCTTTTCCTACTCGAACATATGTTATTATATAAAAGCTGATAGAGGGGTTTATCTTCTTGAATCTTTTAGCTCTGCCTATCTTATTGAAATCTGGTGTCGCATTGTGTTTACTGCTCATTGCAGATTGTCGAGATTTTAAGTGAACTTGAGGGAACAACCTTCTCCATCGATCAAATAGAGAAACAAGTTAGAGATGACTTAATTGCATTGCTTCAGCAGGGGAAAGTTTTTGATGACAGCTCTACTTACAATAATGAGCTTGAAACCTTTCATCAGGCTGCATTGAAATTGGGCATCAATTCATCACGTTCTGCCCTTGTGGAACGAAGAGCTCTCAAGAAGCTTGTAGAACGAGCACGTGTGGAGGAAGACAAGCGGAAGGAATCAATTGTGGCTTATCTTTTGCATCTAATGAGGAAGTACTCAACGTTGTTTAGGAGTGAATTCATAGATGACAATGATTCCCAAGGTTCTACACCTTGTTCACCATCTCTTCAGGGCTCAGCCAACAATGGGCGAGCATTTGACCGACATTTATCTAAGCATAATTCTATTAATTTTAGACCATCTTTGAGTTTTAGGCCTAGTGACCGGAGATCTTGGCAGATTCCCATTCCACCGGAGGAATTGAGATGCCCAATATCATTGCAACTTATGTATGATCCTGTCATCATTGCTTCTGGCCAAACGTATGAAAGGGTATGTATCGAGAAGTGGATCAGCGATGGTCACTGTACGTGCCCAAAGACCCAGCAGCAGCTTTCACATCTCTGTTTGACTCCTAATTACTGTGTTAAGGGTCTCATTGCTAGCTGGTGTGAACAACATGGCATTCTCGTTCCTGATGGCCCACCAGCATCTCTTGATATCAATTACTGGAGGCTTGCATTATCAGATAGTGAGTCTTTACAGTCCAGATCAGCAGACAGCAGCAACTCTTGCAAAATGAAGGGGGTGAAGGTGGTTCCGTTGGAAGAAAGTGAACTTGCTGAAGAGGTTGAAAATGAAGTTGAAAGCAGTAGAGCAGAGGAGGATGAAATAGGTTCAAATATATTTGAAAGATATGAGAGATTTTTAAGCATTTTAGATGGACCAGATGATTTGAAAAAAAAGTGCTTGTTGGTCGAGCAGATTAGGCGGTTGCTGAAAGATGATGAGGAGGCAAGGGTATTCATGGGTGCTCATGGGTTTGTTGAAGTGCTTATTCGGTTTTTTAAGACTGCCATATGGGAGAGGAATGAATTAGCCCAGGAAGTCGGAGCGATGGCTCTCTTCAACATAGCAGTGAACAACAACAGGTCTGTCTGTCAATTATTCACAGCTGAAGTAAAAATAATGAACAAAGAAACGATAGATGTTATCCTATTTTACTGCCTAGATTGGTGCTGGAGGCAGTTACTCATTGGGCTCATTAGTCTTGCCAAAATAACATGTGGCTGTTTTGCATCCTCTAAAACATTTCATGAGTTCTTGCGTGTTGTAACCTTGTTGGCCTAGGGACTACCCTTTTTCATTTGATTCGGTAGCCTCCCAATTCCCACATTTAGGTTTGATATCTTCATTGCTTTACCTGAGGGAATGTGTTAAACCAGGCTCATAGATTTGATGTGCCAGGTACAGCCTGAATTCTATTTCTATTACACAGGTTTTTTGCAGAATAGGAACTTGAGAGGGTGTGGAGAAACGCTCATTATGCATGCTGGCCGTTTCCTCCATTCATATTTGCTTCCCTTTTTCAAAATCTATGAAGGAAATAATTTGATCAATAGCTTACTCACACGGACGTGTCTTTACGTGTTTATGTTCTGTACATGTTGCAAATTGGAGGCTCATAGAATTATTCACTGTGGGTATCTGTACATCTATTCTGGCTGCTCATAAAAATGTTGCATTTTATCTCGCATTTCAGGAACAAAGAATTGATGTTAGCAGCAGGAGTCATTTCACTATTGGAGGAGATGATGTCCAATCCTGATTCACATGGGTTGGCAGCTGCACTTTACCTCAACCTTTCATGCCTTGAAGAAGCTAAGCCAATCATAGGCAGAAGTAGAGCAGTTCCCTTCCTGATAGATCTCCTGAATGGCAAGACCGATCCACAATGCAAACTCGATGCCCTCCACGCCCTCTTCAATATCTCCACTTACTCTTCCAACATTCCTTACCTCCTTAAATCGGGGATCATCAATAGCCTCCATTCCCTTCTCTCCAAACCCCGCCAACACAAGTGGACAGAGAAAACCATTGCCGTTCTCATAAACTTGTCCAGCAGTTTGGGTATAGAAGCGATCATGTCTTCACCTGGGACCATTGGCGAGCTAGCCGCCATTCTCGACACGGGCGAGCCTGTCGAACAGGAGCAAGCTGCCGCATGTCTCTTGATACTGTGCAACGGGAATGAGAAATGCAGTCATATGGTCCTGCAAGAAGGGGTAATCCCATCATTGGTGTCCATATCTGTCAATGGGACAAACAGAGGCAGAGATAAAGCTCAGAAGCTTCTGATGTTCTTCCGTGAACAGCGTCAGCATACTCAATCACCACCACCTCAACCCATGACTCGTTCTTCTGATGATAGTGTTCAGAAGAAGGTGACGGTGCAGCCGCAGCAGCAAGTTAGGAAGAGAGTGCCGGCTCCTGAGCGACCAGCATCGATAGTCAAATCTATATCAACGAGGAAGTTGGGTAAGACGTTTAGTATATTCCGGAAGAACAGAAACTACTCGTCTCGTCACTGCTGAGACTGTGGTTTGGTGGTTCCGTATGTAATGATGTAGCTGTAAATCCATTGTCCGCTGTATCTTTCCTTCTTGCTGTCTCTCCTAGCTTTATGTACTGTGGTTCCCATAGGAGGAGACTAAGTTTTGTTATTATAAGAGAGAAGACAAATTATGTACAGTCCGTTGTAATATATATGAAAGGAAATTTTCCGGCAGGATACTGCCCCAACTCTTTTCGACAGCAGTGCGTTGTAGTGTAGTTTGTCCCGAGAATTGACGTTACCGGTTGTAGAGGAAAGGAAGTAATGTTTAATAGGTTTTGCTTGCAGTTGTTTACTGTCCTGTTAGCTAAGCCCGTCTAGCTCAGTTGGTAGAGCGCAAGGCTCTTAACCTTGTGGTCGTGGGTTCGAGCCCCACGGTGGGCGGTAGTTTTAATTTTCCCTCCTCACCACCCTTCGTCCTGCTTTTGGAGCTAAGGACCACTACATTAGCATACATCACCGCCCAATCTAGCAAGTAGCAAGTTAGGAACCTTATGTAGTTACCCCGGAAACTTTAATCCATGGTATCGTCAACTGTGCCAAGAAAAGTTCCGACAAAACGGACAGCACAATCTCTATTTTGTCAAAGACGTATGTATATACATAGTGGGAATCGATCCTCAACTATTTTTCTCGGCAGATAGTAAATGTTCATCTAAAAAAATGAAAGGAATATTGCACCAGGTAGATCAAAATGTCGGCAAATGAGTCATGCTTACTATTCTTATTAGCGAACAATTAGGACCATTCATTTTCTAGGACAATTGTGAAGTAAGTACTATGATCAATAAGAGAACAATATAATATAATATTAGATGTTCTGATAAATGAAAATGAAAATTTAAAATAAAAAATAGGAATGAGATTGAAAATAAATTGACAAAAAAATATTGTTTGGTATATAAGGAATGGGAATGAAAACAAATTAAAAAATTTATTAAAATTGTAATACTCCATTTTCAACTAGTTATCATTATGTGTACTTAATTACTTAAAGTATTGTAGAACATTTTATAGCCTCAAAATTGTTTTAGATGATTCGATAGTAATTGCGATTTTGCAGTTAGATGTACTTTACTTATAAATTACTATTTATATATGTGAACTTTTAAGTTAAAACTTGTAAAATATTCTTATAAAATTTTATTTAGGTCCTAAATGTGTTTAAATGTAAATTTAGAAATTTTGGTTTAATTTTATTTGTGTTTATTATCCCTTTTGAATTATATATATATAATATATAATTACGGTATACTAGCTAAATATCATATCAAATGTGCGTTAAAAATTATAAAAAATTATATTTAGGTTTAAATGATTAAATAAGATGATATGAAAAGTTTTGTGATTTTAGGGATATTTTTGGTATTTATATTAGTAATTACCTTGTATGCTTATTAATTAACTGTCATTTCAATATTTTATATATCAAACATTGCTTTAAATTCATAAAATTTTACATGTGAGTTTAAAATATTATTTTAAGGGTTTTCATAAATTTTTGTAATTTTATGAGCTTATTTGCTATTTTTATTAATTTTATTCTCTTTATTGATCTTTCCACCACTAAAAATATTATATAAACCCTAAAATTATAGTTCATGCACGAAATTACTTTCCCACATTTCCATGATCAGATTTTGTATCAAGTTGACCATTGTCTTATTCATTTAACCAAATTTTGAGGCAAAGTTACTTTCACACACTTTCTACCTATGCTAGTTGTGTTACTTTTGCTTTTCTTACACTCAACCTTCTTCACTTGCATTCTCCATGCTTAAAGCTGACCTTAGACCAGCACACCATCACCTCCCCCATCCCTTGATTGATTGATTGGTTTTCATAACTTCATTTAAACCTAAATACACTCCACCACCTTACACACTCAACCACCTTATCCTTTATCATTCAAGTGTTGAACAAGCTACGTCTCCCCCCTAGATTTTTGGTTTCTCCATCCCCTATCTATACCCCATTTTTCTTACTTTGTTTTCATTCAGCATTTCTCTCATTTTCTCCTCTTGGTTTCTCTCACCTTTTTCTTTATTTTGGTTCTTTTGCTAAGTTTTATTAAGCTTTATTGAGCATATAACCAAGGCCCATCCTCCTCTCTTTATCCTTATTCTCTTGTTTTCACTTCTACACTTCCTTCTATCTAGCCTTTATTTATTTATAAATAAATAAAGAAGGTTAGGTTTTTGGTTAAATTGTGAAGTTGTCATCCTTTATCTTCTTCTTTTGTGTCTCCATCTTTCGAAGGTGTTGATATTCTTTTGGGAATTCTTTGTATTATTTTGCTATTTGTACTTGGAAAAAGGTAACCCATATGCTGCTACTAAATATATAAAAATCATGTGATAGCATGTTTAAAGTTTCTTATGTTATGCTTAAGTGTAATTTATGCTTTCTTATAATCTCACAAAAAAGTATGCATGCATCATGTATTGTTATTAATTTCTCTAAGTGTGTGCCCTGTATTTTTATGCAAGGGTATATTAAATTTATGTATTTTAAATATATGTATGATAGCATATTAAAATAGGGTTGCTTGTGTTAAAATAATTATGTATGATTACGGTTTTATGTGCTAAATGAGCTTAATTGTGCTTTAGGGGCAAAATGGTATTTTTGTCACTCCTAAAACTTTATAGAATTGTTATATTATATTAACTTACCTATTTTAATGTTATTTATTCATACCATAAGTTTTGATTAATTCTAATAACAATTGATATTAAAGTGGGAAACTATTGAGTAAATAACATATAATGGCATTATGGTCGTTTATGACTTGTTATGCCTCAAAGTGTGAATATTGGAATAAGAGCACCTTAATAGATTCCTAGGTTGACCTTGAGTTAACTTTAATTTTGGTTTAGATTGTTGATCTTACGATCGACTTGAATAATTGGAAATAAAATAAAAAATGATTAAAAATGACTTTGGAATCATTGTGCATTATGTGATATTTTATGATCACCTTATTAAGATATTAATATTTAAAGTGGAAGATTTTGAGATTTGGGAATGGTTGCTCTTTAGGGTTATCTACCCTAGAGACGAGGTAGGAGCCCTCGATTTGGTTTGGTGGTTTCGTCGGATGCCTCGGCATTTCGGTTAAGGCCCTAGCCTACTCTATAGGTGACCTACGAGCCCTATAGGGGGTATCGATACTTAAGGATTAGGTGTCCTAGGATGGGAGGATATTGCGTTACTTTATTGCACTAGTATGACCGAAGTACTTTTATGTCTTTGGATTACAAGTTGGGAGGATACTGTGTTGCTTTAGTGCGCCGGTATGACCGGTGTACTTTTATGTCTTCGGGTTATTATTGTATCCCCTCGAGTAATTAAAATATAAATAATTATTGTATAAGGATTTAAATGGATTGTTGTGATTTGTCGATTTGGTAGTTGCCTCCGTGCACTACTTGGTTTTGGTATGTTGGTTTGATAGTTGCATTTGTGCACTATTTGGATTTGGTGTATTGGTTGACAAGTGTCTCGGTGATTTCCTTATCATGTTATAAGTGGAATAGATGTGGTTATCGTGAAAGGCCTTAATTATAGTTTGGGGTTTTTCTTTTCATGTAACACCCTCAATATAATTGGATTAATGAAATAGTTGTAATATGGTTAAGTTTGATGTGGTGGACATGTAGCATATGGTATGATTTGAGTTATGGTATGAATGTGGCACTTCGCTATAGTATGTACTATTTAACATGTTATGACATGATACTTTGTGTTACCTTTCATGTGCTCCATGTAATATTTACATACTTAGTATTGTATATTAGTTTACTCAGTACCGTTGTACTGATGGGTTCCATTTTATGGTCCCCTGCCTATTCAATGGGTAGTCTTTACCTTCCAGGAGTACTTTGAGGGTACAAATTGATGGCTTTTGGTAGGGGTTGAGAGTTAGGACTATCCGGTGTCCATTCCAGCATCTTTTGATCTGGATATCTTTTGAACTCTTATGTCCCCTTATGTATTTCTTTTCATTGTCAGTTGTAGCTCTTTTGTTTAATCTTGTGTTATAAGAACAATTTAATATTGTAATGAAACATTTCTCTTCTTCTTATCCATTATTATTCTTAATTTAAGCGGATAAACGTTTTAGCCTTAACACTTAGTGTAAGAAAGGTAGATGAACCGGATTTATATTAAGTGTGGTGGTAACACCCTACGTTTTTTATTGGCTTAGCTTCCGCAATCAACTATTTTTAAAGAAATTTTCAAGTGCTAAAAATAAGGACATTACAAAAATACTCTTATTTATTATGTCTAATTATATATACATTTAGAGGTTATTTTAGTCTTATTAAATATTCATTTTCTAGGACAATTGTGAATTAAGTATTACTGATCAAATTGACGATCAACAAGAGAACAATATAATATAATATTAGATGGTGTGGTAAACGGAAATGAAAATTTTAAAAATAAAAAATAGGAATGAGATTTAAAATAAACTGACAAAAAAAATGTTTGGTATATATGGAATGGGACTGAAAACAAATTAAAAAAGTTATTAAAATACTCTTATTTATTATGTCTAATTATATATAACTTTAGAGGTTATTTTAGTCTTATCAAATATGTAGTCAACTTCCAATACCCAATACCATACCCCCTATGGGAATTGAATGGTGGGATTAGGGGCCTATAATTCCTATTCTCATGCCCCCTTTTATTCCTCTTTCCATTGAACAAGCACCGCAATTATAAAGTGCAATTTCTAATTTTCATTTCCATCCATCTAATCCCATTGAACAAATTGTCCCTAAGCCTTCTTACACTTGTAATTGTTTTATATGCTATTGCCTTCCCAATAAATATATGCACATAACTTATAAATAATTACAATTCAAAATATTATGATTGAATTAGTTAGGCCACCAACCATAAGGGAAATTAGTCACTAACATGCATTTGAGGCCAGGGTTCGGTAGCTAAATCCAACACTTTGGCCACTGTACTCTGATATCCCAGCCATCAATGTTATCACTTTTTTTTCTTTTCTATCTGAAAGTAGTATTACTTATCAGATTGGAAATCAATTCTTCATATACACTTATGAATTTCAAGAGCACAGACACACGATTTTAGATCTTAAATCCATCATTCCCTTCCCCCTGATGTAGGAGCATCCCCATCTAATTCTTCTTATATTGAAGGTTAAAAGTTAGAATATTTGAAGGCAATACCAATTGAACACCTTCATAATAATACTAAAAATATTTTATTAAATAATTCTTGTAGGTATTATATATGTTTGCAAGAAGAGGACTTCACCAATGATATCTAATGTGTAAGACAATGGCAATACAAGGATTACAAATTTGTATGGAAAACAAAGCTACAAGACATGAAGCTTGATTATTGATTATTTCATGCATTATTATGATTAGGTTTTATGTAGTTTTGATATTTTATGTAAACTTTGTAATATCTTGTTATTGTAATTATAACTTATTATGTATACCACATGTAAATGAATTGGTTTAACTCTTATATAATTAAGCTGTTTAATTTGAATTTAATTAAGGAGAGTTAAACTCGACCTCTTATCATTGCGTATATATATATAAACCTCATATATTCAATGCAAGATAATAAAGAACGAAATCGAGTACTTAATAAAGGAGAATGAGTCAAAATCTTAACTTGCTTCTTTCTTTTTCTCAAATGAGGAGTGAACTTTAAAAATAATTCTCTAAAAAAATTAAAAATTTCTCTCTAGAAGTTATTATAATCTTAGAGTAGATCATAATACCGCATTCAAATCAACATTGCAAATATCCAACTTTAAGTCCTTCTAAGTCGACTTTATTGATGATTAAGTCAAACTCAAAGGTCCTACTATTGTAAAAATATTTATCTAGTATCTTACAAATTATCCTCGATCATTCTGAGGTTACAATTCGTCCATTTGTACCAACCCATGGCGGTGACAAACCATCTTGGCAAGTAACATAGAATACACTTTTACCTTGTATTAATTAAAAGATACAGGTATTATACATCGATTTGGAAAATTTATCAAAAGCTAAAATCCCATGGCGTTACATCATAAGAGCAGTCATTTAAGTATCCTATGTCATTACATATTCTCAAATTACAAGAATACGAATTCGCATTATCTTCCTGTTGAATCCACTTATTCCACTGCAGCTGCCTGCTAGGGTATGAATTCTGCATAAACACAAGATATTGAGGATCAGCTTAACATCAAAGACAGCCTGTTACGCAGCCCAAAAGCAAGCATTCAATGCCATCTAAATGGAAATGGATCAAGAGCACTAAGGAAAACGATGCAACAGTGTCCGTCAGCAACGATAGAGGCAGCCAATTTGCAATCATTTTAACAGCTGAACATATTTTCACCCTCCATCTGCTTTCAAGTCTTCATTTTATCGCTGACTTCATAATCACGCCCCTAATCAGAGTAAACAGTAATGCCAATCTTCCAGCAGCCATCATCCCAGAAAGGAAAGGAGAGAGAAAGCACTTCTTGGGCCTCATTAGGTAGAAACATAAAGTTTCTGGAGGCTGTCCAATCCACCTCCAACAAATGACAACCCATGAGATTTCGAAGAATAAGGAAATTTTGTATGCCAATGTAAGATTACTGAAGAAGGTTGTTTATTTCTCTTTTTCGTTTTCTAAATGATTTTATAAAGGTCCCGTCAGTGAACTCTGCAGAAAGTTTCGGAAAGTAGTTTTTCAACGTACTAAAAAAGACCCAAGAGTCATCAACTTATTCTACGTACCAAAAATGAGCTTACTAATAGCCCTTTCTAGGAAGTCATCCTTTCAAGTACCAAAGACGACCTAAGAGTCACCATCATTGATACCAAAATTAAGAACTACTTAAAAAAATTGATTGTATAAATACTATTCTTAAATAGTTCCAAATAAGGCCTTATTCATAAGACGGTCAGATCACATAAGACAACATCACCTTCTAGAAGGACCAGAGGAGCTCTTGGTTTAAGCCTAATCAAGCATTTGGATCAGAACTACACAAGATATCAGGGTACTCTACGTGAATAAATGATCAAAGTAGTATTATGAAGGAATTTTGCATGAGAGAGAAAATATCAAGGAGACGAAGAGACTAACATCTAAAAAGTGCAAATAATTGCAGCAATCAACCTTCAACAAACAATTTAGGCAGCAGCCTGCAGCACCTCCCTTTCAGCACGCTCCATGATCCTCCTTTCAAGCTCAGGCCTGAAATGCCTGATGAGACCCTGAACTGGCCAAGCAGCTGCATCCCCCAATGCACAGATAGTGTGCCCTTCAATCTGCTTCGTCAACTCCTGAAGCATATCAATCTCTTCTAACTTTGCATTTCCAACTTTCAACCTTTCCATCATCATCCATAACCATCCCGTTCCTTCCCTACATGGGGTGCATTGCCCACAACTCTCATGTTTGTAGAAATATGAAAGCCTTGCTATAGCATCCACAACATCAGTTGACTTATCCATTACAATGACAGCTGCGGTGCCCAATCCTGATTGCACAGCCTTAAAAGCATCATAATCCATCAGCACATCATCACATATGGGTTTTGGAAGCAAGGGAACTGAAGATCCCCCTGGTATAATTGCCAATAAATTGTCCTATCCACCTCTTACTCCACCACAGTGTCTTTCAATCAATTCCTTTAATGGTATGCTCATTTCCTCCTCAACAGTACAAGGTTTGTTGACATGGCCTGAAACACAAAACAACTTTGTTCCAGAATTATTCTTCCTCCCGAAGCTAGCAAACCATTCCGGTCCGTGCCTTAATATGGTTGGGGAAACAGCCACTGTCTCCACATTTGTCACTGTAGTAGGACAACCATATAATCCAGCATTAGCTGGGAAAGGAGGCTTCAATCTTGGTTTCCCTTGCTTCCCTTCAAGACTTTCCAAAAGAGCTGTCTCTTCACCACAGATGTACGCACCAGCACCATAGTGGATATAAACATCATAATCATAGCCAGATCCACATGCATTCTTGCCCAACAATCCAGCAGCATAAGCTTCTTTCCGGGCCTTCTCAAGATTTATACGTTCATTTACATACTCACCTCTTATGTAGATATAAGCAGCTCTGGCCCTCATCCCTACACCAGCGATAAGGCACCCTTCCAGCAGCTTGTGGGGATCATGCCGCATAATTTCCCTGTCTTTGCAGGTTCCAGGTTCACTTTCATTTGCATTCACAACAAGGTAAGATGGGAGACCATCAGAAACTTTTGGCATGAAAGACCATTTCAGGCCTGACGGAAAACCAGCACCACCGCGCCCACGGAGGCCAGACTTCTTCATCTCGCTTACTATCCAATCAGCACCCTTTGAGACCAAGTCTTTAGTTCTATACCAATCACCCCGTTTCATAGCGCCCTTGAGAAAAGGGTCATGCAGACCATATAAATTAGTAAAGATACGATCTTCATCTTTCAGGCTACCAAAGTGAGTTTTCTCAGGAGGAGGGGGCGATGGTGGGGGTTGAGGGGTATTAGAGGTCGAAGCAACCTGGGTGCTAAAGAATCTGGCACATGCTGCACCTCGCTGAACAAATCCTGTTCTTTGGAGATTCAAAATGCCCTTTAAGGGTGCCTATCAAAATTAGTATCAATCAAGATCAGAAACAAGGCCAGGAAGTTGAGGGAAAAATGCACTTAGAAAAATCATGAAGCTCAGATCAAAATGATGACAGATAGCAAACAATGAGGCGAGTTATCAAAAGCCATTGGTCTAAGATCCACGCAGGGAGTGAATAAGGGCATGTTTTGCTCATTGAATGATCTTATTTTAAAAAATCAATGCATTATTACTAATATTACTATTAGTATCATTACCATCATTTTTATAGGTATTATCATTAATTTTATATTATTTTTATTATTATAGAAATCAGGATTTTTTGATAAGTCATGAAAATAAGTCCTAATTTTTTTTTATTTACCTATTTGGGACAGTTCCCTGGCAGCATTTTCCTCTCCAAAGAATGTCATTGCTTAATTTAGTTTAGCAAGCCTGCTCATATGCCATAGAACACACAAGCAAAGGGCCCGAAGCCACAACCAAGCATAGATTACATACCAGGAATAGTAAAATTATCAACCTTGTATGAAAAGATATCATACATTTTGCATCTATTCACTTCAATCAACTTACAGAAAACTATCCAGTAGCCAAGCTTCAGCTGCTAAATTGGACACAGCATGCAAAAAGAACTCTTACGTAAATCAATAAATAGGACAAAACATTATAAATTATAAATACTAGGAAAAAACATAAAGATTCTATTTCAAACGAACAACGCCATTATTGTTCAAAGCACTAGGCCTGCCTAAAGCACCAGGAAGTAATTGCCCAAGGGTTAAGGTGACATAAAACGGCATTGCCATTATGGAGACAGAGATGAGGCAATATCATAGGGAACAATGGGTGATTAATTTTGTGTTAACTTCAGGTATAGAAGGCATTACATTGAAGAACAAAGCAACAACGTATATTAAAGGCTCTATTGGGCAATCCAAATTATTCATTCATTTCAACTGATGGCAGCCCATGACTTTTTGGAAACAAATAAAAAATTACTCAAGTCATACCTAAACATGTCAATTCAATTTATCTATATTTCAGTCGACTACGAAACCGGGCTAAGCTCATGAACTAGCAAAGAAAACAAAGCATCCAGGACAAAAAGAATGAAATTCCTTTGGCTAGAAAGAACTGAAATAGAGGAAAACCAAGCAGAACACTCCATGGACAATGAGAATGAAGCTGTAAAAAAATGAAGGAAGCAGATGATTAACTTCATCAAGCAATTACTGTCAATATACAAGGTTGGGGTTAAAAGAGGGAAGTAGAAAAGGAGAGTTTGCAAGAGAAGCTTGTTTACCAAGAGAAAAAAAGACCACAATAGGGAAACAGAGAAGGAAACAGTGAGGAAAATTAAGCAAAGCTCAAAGATTTACAAATTACAATTCCTCCCTACCAAGAAGAGAGAGGGGAGTTGGATAAGGGCACCTTCACACCGTTAACTCATCCCCACAGAGTAAGAAACCCACACACTTCAATAATAATTCTATATTAATCACACTGCTACAAACTAGAACCATCCTTGCTGCCAGTCACAACCAAGGAAGTGAGCGATCGTATCAAATACTCCATCACAAGTTCTTTTTAACAATTTACACATTATTTTAAAAGGTAATAAATATATCACAAATATATTAATTCATTGAAAAATAACATAGTATTTAATGTATTGAATAAAGAAGAAAATATATAAGGGTACAAATAGAATATAGGTTTTGGCTTTTCGGATAGAAAATTTTTCTTAAAACAAAAATTTTCCAATAAAAGAACTTTTGTTCTGAAACAAATAATACCAACTATAAGAATCTTTCTTGAGAAAGAAAAGCTTTTGCCCGTAAGCTACAGTACTATTTCATCATACACTTCAACTCCAATTAGAAAGTTCAAGAGATACTTGATTTCCATCAATACCATAGGAATTACAAAATAACCTCAAACACGTTATAACTTATAACCGCAGTTCGCAAAGAAAAACTGTCCTAGCTAGCTACATTTATATGTCGCTTAATAATTTAAACCAAACCAAGGCTTCTCCTAAACTAGCCTCGAAGGAACACATGGATTTAGGGATGCCAAATTACCAACTAGAACGATAAATTTCAAATAGCGTGAAATGTGGACGAAACGAATCATATTTCGAAGCAGAGCAAAACCTAGCAAACCGGTATTTTAAATTTACTACGGACTCAAACCTGATTCAATCCTAAACATCTACGAGTGAAAGGTCCAAAATTTTTAGTCGATGCCCAGTTATGTCAACCGTAAGAAAGTGCCCAAAAAAAACTTACAAAGTAAAATTTTACCAGCACCCTGTATTATGTCGATTACAAAAATTCTTGCACAGAAGTATTCAAAAGAAGAACAAAATTCGATGCCGCAGATCGGCGACAAATGTCCGACATTCAAAATGGATTTCATCAGACCCAATTAATCGGATACAACAACGATTTAGCAACAAATCAACGTAAAGTGGATGAAAATGGGGAAATTTTTGAAGAATAGGATACGATATGTAAAAGCAGTGTACTATTAGAATAAGAAACCGAAAATGAAATTTCTGTGCAAAGGGCGATTCGATGAGCTTATTCTAACTGTTTGAGAAACATCGAGCAGAAATAGAGAGTAGTGTCTTTTTTTTTAATTGACGACAGAAAATGGGCTGAAGGGGCTGGTTGATGCGGTCAGGAACAGTGGGGATTTTGTTGCGCGGCTAAGATTTTAGTAAGGAATAAGGATGTTGGATCTTAGATGGCCATTCTAGTGATTGACGATGTAGATTGAGTTTAAGAGCAGTGTAGGTGGTTGCACATGATGAACACGTAGAGTCATCTCGACCTCAAATATGATCAAACGACGACGCATTAGTCAAACACTTCAAAAACTAACACTTTTGCTGACCAGGCTGGCAACCATTTCAAACTACCTTCGTCTTAGTCATTTATTTCGAGCTTGTTTGGTTTTATTTTTAAAAGTAGTTTTTTATAAAAGTAATTATAAAAATTAATTTTAAATTAATTAATAGTATTTAATTTTACTTTTAAAAAGTAATTATAAAAAATTAATTAATAATAATTGGTTTTTAAAAATAGTAATTTAAAAGTAAATTTGGTTTACTTCTAAAATTTATTTTTTTTATGCGTCACGTAATATCAATTAGTAAAAAATTCATTTATATCCGTACACTACCCATTATGTTATATATTAAAGTCTTCACATCCGCTCCATTTGCTCCTCATCTGCTCCAAAGTCTAGACCGCCTCCATTTGCTACCTTCGATAACTTAGCTTTGTCTAGCAAAACCCATAGCCCAATCAGTTGGCGCCGCCCGCACTTCAGTTTGCCGATTAATTTTTTGTTGTCGGACTCTAATTTCAAAGACGAGCTCGAGCTTTGATTTACAACTTCTTATTTGATTCAATTTGTTTGCTCACTACTGCGAGTCTCCAGCTTCAAGGTTCAACACATGTATGTTCCAATGTTAGTTAATTTTAGTATTTTGTAGTTTGTTTTTGGGATCTGCGAGTAGAGAAACATTTAGAAGCATGGGGCACATAATGCATGTCTGGATTTTCTGGATGCTGAAATATAGTAATAGGATGTCACCTAGCTAAGAACACTTAAGGACATGTTTTCAGAACAATAACAGAAATGGTACCAAAAACACTACAGAAAATAGGATCATCGATAACGGTGTAGAGACAGGGTTTGGTTCCTCTTCCATGAGGCACGGCAGGAGGGGTGTGCCTTGTGGTGCAAGTGTCCTCTACCACGCAAGCCCCTGTATTTCTTTCCAGCAGAAGTGAGACCACGAAGCTCTTTGTGCTTATGAACTGGGTTGTAGATCCAGTTGAATCTAGGGATGTTATAGATTAGTTATGCAATATAAATTTCTTTTGTCAATAGAATACATTGAAGTTTGTGCATTTAATATCAACATGGCACGGAGTTTTCTAAAGGGTTGTAAGTGCTTCGCTTCATGATAGTGGTAGTGGCAGGTACCTCATTGTTGATCATCTCATCAAAGGCAGAAATAAATCCACCCTTAGATCCTTGCCAAGTTACGGAAACAAACACTCTATTGGCTATTCTAGCATCCTATCTTTATGGCACAAACCCATAGTTTTTATCCTTAAATATCGTTCGTGCCACTGCAATATGCATTTAACAAATCGATATGAAAGTTGTGTTTGAAGGTAGTGCTCCTGCGGGTTGTGGCTATGTGTGTGAACTAAACTCATGAGGTATAAGGGTTTCATAAAGTAGTTGAGAAAAGACGGTAAAACAAAATCGGACTGGTTTCTTTGTAACCGGCCGGTTTGTAGTTTTTTCATAATTTCATAAAGTAAAGCTGGCTGAAAACCACGATTTTACTGGTTCAGATGTAAAACCGGTCCAAAGAATTACCCGATTTCATTGCAATATTCTTCTAAAAGGTAGACTTATCCCACCACAAGAGAATTAATGAGTAGTCATTGCACCAACCCCATCGAACCTTTGCAAATCAATTTTCCTTTTATTAATGTCCAGAGGTAATGCAATAAGAGATTACTACAGAGATTAGGAGCAGGAAGAAAAGCTGGCAGGTAGTATAATGAAAGAATTGGACAAATGTAATGTTAAGGAGAGAAATGTATAGAGAGAGAGAGAAGAGGAAGAAGGATTTGAGTACAAAATCTCATCATCTCATGTACCTAGGAAGGAATTGACATTTGCTAATACTACTATGTTATGTGAAACTTCATTAAAAAAATCATTTAAGAACTACCAGCAGCAATTTATAAAGAAGTGGTCGTAAATTATTTAGCTTTAAACTTGTGGTAGTAAGATTTATTTTTTATAAAATAAAATTAATTTATGCGTGTTTTTTGTTGGACGTTTGTCACATGTTATTGAAATTCGATCGAGTGGCCTTAGTTGGGTTCACATTGAAGTGAGTATCCTTGTTAGGTTCTGGCAGTAATAGATGGATCCAAATTCAAACATCGTATGCACACAATACCAGCTCCAGATATTAACCAATAAAATTGGTGAAATGTGACGATCATTCATTCATTTCCAAATTCCAATAATATCATCTTTTAATATCCAGATATTAACCAAATGAATTCCACGTATGATTCTACATGTAAAGTACACATTTTATGATATAATTGTAAATAAATTGTTAACATACATTAATTGTAGAATTAACATTTTTTGCATTTGAGAACCAATGGAAGACTTGCACAAATGAGCAATTAGTAATCAAATGAATTAAAAGGGCTCAATTTGTTTTAATTTCTCAATATGACCCATTAACCAACTCTTAAACCATTTAATAAACAAATCGAACTTGAATATCTACGTTGCACTCATTGAGTAAATGAGTGGGGCCCAAATCTACTCACTAAGTAAATAAATCAATGTGAATGAACTCATTTAGTAAATTAGTTGATTCAACCCATCTAATAAATTATTCTCAACTAGAACCATTTATTAAAATTTTGAACAAAGGATGGTCCTACTGGTTTCACTTATGGCCTTCCAAGTCACTATAACAATTCACGAATTCGATCATGTGTACAGATTTACTTTGTTGGGGTTGCATATTTTTTATTTGTGGCCGTGATGAACACGTGTCATGGAGATTACAGGCTCAACTTATGTACTCGCAAATTAATGCGGACTTGCTGCATGATCTAAATCATGTAATGGTAGTTGATCTAATTGGAAAAAATGCAATATAATTAGGAAAGCTAATTTAAATTAAGTAGCATAATTTCTCAAAACAAAACATTTTCCTGGCGTCCACCATCTAAGCTTCCCAGGGCTACTGATTTCTTGCACCATAGAGAAAACTCCGTCTACAGGGATTTTAAGCCCAGACCTTTGCAATCTACTTATAAGATTCTGCAGTAGAAGGTATTACTACAAATGCATGCAATAATGATATAACTTCACCTTGCACTTAGTCCATGAAAAAGCTATAGAAAACCACTAGACATGCTTGATACAGCTCAAAATATCTCAACAATGTAATCAAAGAAAAATTGGGATCCGAAAAAGCAAACAGAGCAATACTAAAAATCAAAACAATCAGAATAGAAACAGATGTACAGATAAGCATAAAATGAGCGAATAAAATTATTTGAAGCCATTTCAATCAGCTACATGCTGCCTCCAAATTAGCAGCAAACTAATAAATTGATTAAAAAAAATATGAAAATAGGGCTAATCATTAGGGCGAAGAGAGAAAGGAAAAGGTGCTCCTACACTTAAATCCACAAGCCAAGTATTTTCTTCTTAAGATTGATATTATATGCAACACCATCACCAAACCAAGCTTTTGATTCTCTATCTTCAACTGATCATGACAAGCCACATGAATGTAATGGGGGATATTAAATTTACCATGAAACTATATCAATGTTCTGGTAACTACAGATTCTCAATATTAGTTATGTGGTGGATATGATTTTAGCGCTAAGACAATCAGTGTGCTGGGTTGGTAGAGCATTACAACTTACAAGCCTCTGGACCAATAGGTGATTAGATAAACCCCTCCCCCTCATCTATTTTTTTGTTAAAATTTTAAAATGGAAAATATAATCAGTAGCAAAATGCCAAGATATCATTTCCATATTAGATTTGGCATGACACTCACTATAGAAGGATTACTGTAAGAAACCCATGTCTACTACATGCAAAAATTTTTTCTACAGTGGTGACAAAGACTTAATAATTTAAACAGTCTTAGATACCATGACATTCTTCTCTAGCTACCATTACAAATGCTTTACATCAGATAGAAGATTAGGATGTGTATGAAATTTCCTACAACTGCAGAGATGTAAAAGTTCATCAACTCAGAAGTGGATTACAAATGTGCACCACCTCTAAAAATATGGCACCCAAATAGGACCAGGATAGCTGCTATTCTTTTGCTCATGACTAAGCACCTCCCCACCAAACAAGCTACATGAAGGAGGAAGAAAGAATGTTTTTTGGGGGGGGGGGATTGTCTCAGCAAAGTAACAAGGACCACTGAAATTAAGCCCCCCTTCAATTTATACAACTGGATGTTATTAGGTGAAAACATGTTCAGCTATGCATGAAGAAAGTGAGGTCAAATTCTACTCCTTGGCACAAAATGTTTTGAAACGAGGTTCTAGAAGTGTTTCATGAAAAAGCAAAATGGATTATTTCCCTTTTGCACCATACTCATTAAGTTATCATGCAACAACATATAGTTAAGGGGTGTTTGCTATGTAGATAATAGGTGGCAAGATAATATCCTCATACCAACATTTCTTCTATGAATTATTTGGAATATAGTAAAGCCTATTCAGAAGGAATAACTATTTTAGATCTTTGTTTGGACTAAATTGAACAATCCCCCATTTTTTTATGTTCTAAATATACTATACGAGAGACATAAAATAGGAGGTTATCTTTTACACCATGTTACCCCATACCAAGTGCCTCATAAGATAACATATCCACACATGCGAGGATAAACTATGCATCATGAGCGTACATGAAGCATTGGAGTAAGGATCAAATATAATGACCAATAGTTGTCTAGATTCATAGTCCGACATGCCTTCACTCTACACTTGAACAAGTTTTCAAGTATGAAAAAGAAAGCAAGAACTCGTTAAGCAATCGGCCATTAAAGCAATATATGTCAAGCATTCATTCTGGTTTTTGAGCCACCAATTTTCTAGCTTAATTTCAAAAATTAAGTTTACTATATAACCTCTGAAATATTTGTTGATTCCCTAACTATTTACACTACAAAGAAATAATAGGAACACACTCGCACAAGGGGAACTCAAAAACATCGATCATGTCCACAGAAATTATCACACAAATAAAAAAAATCAACTTTGAATTGTGTGGTACCTCTTTCTCTACTATGTCTGATGAAACAAAAGAACAAAAAATAGAGTGTTCTATGTATTCCATAGTGATGCAGGTGCCCTCTACCTGCTAGCTTTTGTGCTGCAGTGCCATTTTGCAGAAAAAGGTCACAGAAGTCCAAGAGTAATAATGAAATATATCTTGGCACATTGGAAATACAAAACAAACAGGAAGCACCAAGATCAGGCTTGAAATTCTCCAAACAGTTGATCTTAATGTAATCAAATCATCAAGTAAAATATATAGTAGCCCTAATGGACAACCAGGCACCACAATCAAAACTGCCGCATGTCTCACCACAAATGATGGAAAAATAGAATGAAATACCGAGCATGGAAACAAAACTCGAGTATCGGTCAATATGGTAAATCATGATACTTCATGCAATAGTGAAATGATAACTTCTTCAAACCTCCTCATATTGCACCCCTCCTTTTTAATCCATGTCAGGAAAAAAACATTTCTTCCTAATAATGCATGAGGGCATTAGGCACTTTATAATAATGTAAAGAAAAACAGCTAAATGATAAGACATAACCAATTAAAATAAAGTATGAGGATATTTCCACACATTCCTACTGTTTGGTTCTGGAGTTCACCATAACTATATTCCGAAAAAAGGGACATTTTTTTCCCAGAAAAATGGGAGGAAACTGGAAACCAGCAATTTTCTAGTCATAATGAACTTTCTAAGCCCTTAATCAGAGATAGATCTAGTATCTCATATATGTTAATCAGAATTCTACGTTTGAGGGAGTTGGGGGGAGTCCTTTTCGACAGGTTAGCTATTTCACTATGAATTTGTGCCTCTCACATGTTAGTGATGGATGCCACATGCAAGAACCATAAAATAAAGCAAACATTTACTCTAGAGTGGCTATAGTTGCTAATGGGCCCAAATAGAATGAATGATGACTCCCAAAGAGTGGTGCCCCAACTTATACATATCAGCTCAATGAATTAAATTTGTAGAGATCTGTCATTTTTCTAGGAAGTGAGAAGCAAATAACATCATCTTGGCCACATCCTCCCTATCTCCAGCAAACAAAATTTGGAAATTGCAAAATGAATCATAAATAACACATTCATAATGGCTATGATATTAAAACATATCCACAAAGGCATGCTTACAAAGAGAAGACGACACTATCAATTATGTTACAAAGACACTAGCAATGCCATTATGATTTATTCCACACCTTGTGCTGCAGGTGGAGCCAAGTTCCACCCCAAATTTTCACCGAAGCTGGGAAACAATGCTCAACCTGCAAATATTCCTGTTGATGGGGGCAAAAGAATGTGCTTGGCAAGTCAATTATCAGGTGTGCCTGCTGAGAAAAAAAGGGTGGATGATGATCTGATAAACAATGTTTGAAACTTGTGTTCTAAACATCTCTCTCACCTCAGCCTAGGAAACTCAAGAATGCAGGCAAAATTCTTGAACCAAGGATATCAATAGAATCTAGATCAGTAACTCATATTTACCAAACAAGCCCCATATTCCTAATCTGCTTGCTATAACTCCTTTCTTCACTGTTCTTCCAATGGATCTAAACTCTTCAAAACTCTTCGCACATGTCTAACAAAAATGAGAACATAGGTCAAAAAATTTACTAAAAGACAAACCCAACAAGAGTCATTTCCAACAATATGTTTCTTGAAAACTCATATTTCCTATCCTGAGCATGGTGAGCAAGAAATATGGACATGGACTCTTTTTATTTGGGAAGAGGAAATTCCTAGAACCACTCATGATTAAGAGAATGCTCAATAGGTGCACTGCAATATCAGGTACTAAAGGTGTGATCAATATATTTATCAAATACCACAAGGTACAATCAAAAGCACACAAGAATAAAACAATATACATGTCATCAACATTGCACCTTTTCTGAATCATATGTAAGGAGTATGTTCAACAAATCAAATCCAAGGTCAGAGAGTATTAGAGACCCAGTAAAAGATGTAGTTGGAAATTTCTTGCGCAACTGATTATACCTAAAAGTGGCACATAAAATGGTTAATACTACCTGAACACGTGTTTTTTTTGTCACAAAAAGCATTGCCGACGGGCAAGAAAGCCAAATTAGAATCACCCAGCTGGAAGCCTTGAAAAGATACAAATGATAAGAAAACCTAGGAGCGAAGTACATAGAAATTGATAATGAGAGCAGAATATACTTACTGGTGTTTGACAAAATTGACCTTCACACTAGGTAACTTAGAAAATCTAGGTCAAATGGACTCATTTTGGAGTTCCGAGGATTCTGAATATCTACTAACACTAAAGTTCCATTAAGAAACAAGATTGTTGCTCCCAAATAGTGGAATAGAAATATTGATGTGATGCACAGAGGAATGTTACATATGATGAAAACCATAGCCTACCCCCAAATCTACCTTTTCATTGTCATCTGTAGGGTTTGAAAGGGGGATATACCTTTTCAAGTTGATCAAATTTTGATTTCCGCTTGAATAATGAATCTTTTGATGGCAGTTTGGCCATGATGAAACCAAGTGACCACATGTCAATTGTTGTAGAATACTTCTTCCTTACTTCACACCCAGTAAGAGCTCTGGTGCCTTATCAAGGAGACACTATAAACGATAAGAATTTCAAGGAATAAAGCACAGTGTTGTGAATCATATCATACAAGGTGAACAATAAGATTCTAAATTAAGAGATTTTTGTGATTGAAGGCCAATCACAGAAATTATATAAACATAAATAAATTAATTAGTTGAAGCAAGCACAACCAACATCATAAAATATTCAAAGTGGAAACCCTTCATTTCTTCGTCCAACTGATATTGAGATATTATTTCGTCACCTATTCAAAAATATCATCACTTAAACTAGGAAGAGATGTTATAACAGAGAAAGGAAGGTGCCATGTTTGTGGAATCAAGAAACAAAAACAGAAGCATGAAGATAACATAAAAATAGTAGATAAATACCTCGACTATCATCTTTTTCAGAAAACTATAAGGAGGGGTAAACATATTGAGGTCCAAACTGTATACTGATCCGGCCCAAACCGTAATTGTATGGTTTGGTTTACAATTTGAGCACTTATGTTTTTAATTTAGAATGTTTAAAAGCAGTTTGGTTATGGTTTGAGAAATAAAATATATATAATCGTATTTATTTTTATTTTTATTGAAGCAACAATTAGGATTCTAAGTTCTTAGAGGTGGCAATCAGCATCAAGGAGCTTTATGACCCTTTTCATACTCGAGAACTGTTATTATCATTTTGCTTTACAATCTCACTTCAATAGCTTAACTTTAGCTAGTACAAGGGCAGGAATATACAGTGCAACAAGAATGGTAGCTTAATAAACGCCATCAAAAGACGCAATTTGACTAAGTGGAAATTCCATGTCAAGATTATAATCCCAGGTTACTATGATTTAAATAATAGCATATTTATCATAAAAAAACATATTTATATACACACATAATAGGATATTATTATAAAAATATTATAGCTCAACTGTTATTATTATATTATAGCTTAGTGTTAAATTTTCATTAGTTTTAAGTTTTGTATGAAATTTAAAGTGATTTTAAGTTGAGTAATTATTATTTTTATATTTAAGGCTCATAATCGTAAATTAAACCGCACTTGATTGCTTTGAATCATTAAAAAAATGGCTCGATTTAGTTTGAGAACTTCATAACCTATATTAATATGGTTGGGTCTGGTTTGGAGCAAAAACCAAACCAAACTACACCATGTTCATCCCTAGTTATAGGTCTAAAGTGAATAGAAATGGTGTTGATGCTTATAGAGCTCGTTAAAAAAGGGATGAGAGAAATAGACCACAAACAAAACTTCCATTGTTGTCGAATGGCTAGGAAATAAAAGTATATATAAAAAAGAATTTAAATTTAGGATCTAGTTTTGTGGATCACTTGTACCAAAGAGTGACAACCAAATGAGTGTATGGTTTCAAGGGACTCTCATACTGGCGAGCCGGCTCGAAGTCACAAACCTTCAAGTCACGTCATTTGTTGAGTAGCAAATTAGACATCTTTAAGTTGCAATGAATTACCCATTTATCATGAAGATATTTAACACCATCCAGTAGCTGCAACATAAGGCATTTAGCCTCGCTATGACTGAATGGTTGTTTGATAGTCTCCATCAATGCTTTAAGATGATGCTCCATATATTCCGTCACCATAAATATGCTATCTAGGCTGCTCCATACAAGAACTTCTTTGGCATCTATAGTAGATGGATGGTGAAATGAAAGAATAACATGTATTTCCCTCAAGGATGTCAAGATAAACCCTTCCATTTCCTTATCCATCTTTACTTTATTCAATGCTACAACTTCACCTGTCTTTCTATCTTTAGCTCGGTATACAACACCATAATTGCCTTCATCTATTTCATTAAATCTCTCAAACTCATCCACACTTCTACAACCCTAAAGCATATTTACTATTCTCTGTGTTGGAGCTGGAGGTTATGGAGTTTCACGAGCAACATCACTGTTCTTTGAATCAGTCTCTAACATGCTAAGACTAATGGCATCACTATTCTATTCACCATCCACCTCCATATAGTATTCCTTATCCACGTCATATTCTATACCTCTTTTCACACTAGATGGCCTACTAATATACTATGAATGCCAGCATCAGAATCAGACTATATTACCTTTGGTCCATTAGAACCTTCTATCTTAGTCTCGCTAGCTTCTAGACTACATGACCTCTTGTTCCTTTTAGCTCCTAAAAACATAGAAGCAGTTGTGTATCTCCTTCTCTTTGGCTTGTATTTATCATAAGATATGTGCCTCATGGAAACAAAATCCTCATCCTCTGGATGGCTGCTTTCCTCATAATTGCTCCACCGGTTCTCCTGAAATGAGGAGCCGAGCTCAAGTGGCTTGTCCCAAGAATCTAAATAACATTTTATACATAATACTCCTTTGGAGCATCCACTAAAGAAGCTTGAAAGTCTAGAGATTTATTACTTCTAGCATGTGATAATTCCATATCATGTACATGAAAACTACCAGATGAAGGCAACTCTGACTTAGGAGCTTGTGGTGTAGAACAATGTGAAGTGGCAGTAGACTCCACTTTTATTCTAGATAACCCTTTCACTTCTTCAACATATGTATCCTAAATAATTGGAGAAAACTTCCTCTTCATAGTAGATTGACCAGGTTTGACCCTATGATTCACCTTTGAGACCTCCTTTTCTTTACCCTTAGATTTAAATTCAAAGTCATCATCTCAACAATCACTAGACAAATTTCCTGGCTCATGGTCTACGTGCGTTACATAATGACAACATCTTCTAGGGCCGAAAGGATAAACACCACTATACCTAGCACCACCCCTTAAGTCACTCCTAATTGAAGAAGAGTGATATCGGCCATTAACAACTTCCCTTTCCTTGACATCTTTTTGCCTAACCTTCCTACTATCCTGTCTTTTACAATCCTTTCATGTATCCTACCAACATTCCTGCCCCCATCATTCTCATCCTTTGCATAAGCAGCATCCCTCTTAGACGAGTTGGATTCGCGTTCAACATATTGGGTACCTTAGTGACCTTTGCTTCTTCCAGCCGCCATAAATTCCCATGAATAAAATGCAAAGAGAGATTATGAAACGAGTAAAAAATCCTAATTGTAGTGCCTCAAAGTTCGGAGGAACGATCCAAAGTGTAACACCTCGAGTCGATATGACCACGCGGGGGCTACCTTTGAGTGCTTTCGGATTGATCGGCTGGCCCCACAGATCAACACAAGTCCTTTCAGCACGCTTTGTCCTCACTCATGCACTTCCCGAGAAATTTTCAGAAAATTTCTGAAACTTCCCAGGAGGTCACCCATCCTAAAATTGCTCCACCGCCAGCACACTTAACTGTAGAGTTCTTAGAATGAAATCACCAAAAAGATGGTATACCATGTTGATATAAGTAGCCAATCAATCCTTATAATACTCTCCTAAATTTGGGGTATCACATTCACCCCCACTCAAAGAATGCAACGTCCTCGTTGCGCTGTGGAGTTCTTAGGATGGAATCACCAAAAGGATGGTATATCATGTTGATATAAGTAGCCAGATCAATCCTTATAATACTCTCCTAAATTTGGGGTATCACACAAAGTGTCACCAATTCAAGCCAAAAACAAAGGTTCGGTCTCAAATAAGCAAGATATGTTTTTTATTTCTTTTTTTCTTTTTCAAATCAAATTTCGTGATGCTATCTACTCCTAATTTGAAATACCAAATCCAAACAATACATGAATCCTACCAACATAGAATAAAATAAAATAAGACATGGAATTAATAATAATAATAATAATAATAATAATAATAATAATAATAATAAAGAAGTTGTGTGGGCCTTAGTTCTTGCACTCCCCAAACTTAGAAGATAAGTCAGTCCTCGAGTACAAATTAGGGTTATGAAACTGGTAAGCCTAAATTAGAAACCAAAAGCAGACAAAGATAGAAACCCTTCAAAAAGTTAAACACTTATGGAAATGAATTGGATCTCTAGGTTATGTGTAGATAGAGAGATGGAGAAAGAGATTGAAGAGACTTTGCCGGTGGAGTAGCTCGTGATAGGGCAGTATGGTGACAGTCTTTTGGGCAAGAGGCGAAAAGAAAAGAAAGTTTATCTTAATGATATTTTTACTTTTATTTGAAAAATAGTAAATTATTGTATAAAAAATATTAGGCAAAAAGTATCAAAAATATCTTTTACCTTACTCTTACTTACCTGAGCGACAAACCATTTCTTACACCCTTCTCCTTCTCTCATTATTCTTCAAATGTCTTTAAGCTTTTAGAGCATTACCGTGCATCAAATCGCTTATGTGGTATGAGTGTTATGTAGCCGAGATCGATTTTTTTGCTATTATTTACATGGATCTATTATTATTTTTCGAGATCTACTCATTCCAAATATTTTTTTCATGTAAATTATTTATATTTGCATTTTTTTCCAATTTCTTTTTTTCTGTGGGGGATGTAATTTTTTCCAATGGTGGGTGCAGAGCTTTGACAATTTCTACCGGTAGGATGACCTTCCTTGTTATTTAATATTATTTACCTGGATATGCTATTATTTGCTAATATCTACTTCTTTCCAAACATTTTTTTTTATGAAAATTGTTTTTTTTCAATATTTTGGGCTGGTGGGGAGGGGGTGAGGGCTTTGGCATCGTGTATCAGTGGAGATCGGGGAGCTTTGGTAATTTTTGCCAGTGGGGGTGAGAGCTTTGATACACCGCAGGTGAGGGTTTTGTAAGAGCGACACATGGGATCAGCAAGTTTTCTTGGTGGGAGAGACACATTACTCCATTGTTACCCCAATTGGATCAACAATTTCCGTTGTTTTTGACCTAAAGGGTTCGGTAACTTTTATCATTACTACCTATGGTGCTTCATAATTTGTTGAAGGTGTTAGGTTTATTAAGCTGAGAAAAGTGGTTAATTAGGTGTTATATAGATACTTTTTTTTAGTTTATTAGATTTATTAAGATTTTTATAGAATTATTTTGTAACGGTGGGTATTTATTGTACTCCCCCTGTGAAAGTCATTCTATCAATTTGTACACTTTTTAAGAAATTAATAAAAGTATTTTTAAAATTACACTTACACTCTTCATTGAAATATAACGAATCATTTAATTTATATATGATTAAAAAAAGTTAAGGTAAAAGTGAATTGTAAAATTTAAATTTTTTAAAATGACTTTTTTTTTGTACAAAAACTTAATGATAGAATGAATTTATTTTTTATATCAAGGGAGTATTATACTATTTTTGATAGTTTATTGTGTATAAATTTGAGTAGCAATACGTGTTAATGTATTCTAACTTTATGAATGCTTAGTGTTATTTTAATTAATATAAATAGGGAATTTATTTATGATATTACATAACTTTTTAAAATCTTAGAATATTTTTTAAGACGCTTACAAAATAAATCAAATGTTGTAAAAATTCATGTAAAATGCAATAGATGAGTAATATTTTTAGTTATACAATTGGGTATATATATCTCTTTGGCTATCATAATATGGGTTGATACCATAGTATCAAAGAATTATATTACTCTAACCTATGTATTTATTTTTGTTTCTATCATAATTGTTTTCATGTCATTCATGTACTGAATTTTAATTGATGTAGTTTTATTATGGAAATTAAGATGAATTGTGGATAGGATAGATGGTCATCATGTTATTGCTTCCTCACAGTGTAATAGAAATGCTATAGAATAACCTACTTTGATGTCTCATCTGAGAATTCTTGAAAAAAATCTTGCCAAATGGCTATGATGAGGTTAAAAAGCTTCCCAAAATGAACCGGAAGAAGTTATAGAACAACAAGAATATAAAGAAGCTCTAGAACAACTAATGTCTAGTCATTAGGGTCTTACTATTACAACATTTAAGGACTATACAGGTCGTCCATTATTTATGGGCGATGTAGGCATTTCGGAGTTAGGAGGTTTTCCATTATCTATGGGATATATAGATTTTCTTACATCACCAATATCGACTCACATGGGTTTATCATCATTTTCAACCCACACAACTGTTGTGGGTGGTTCTAGATCATAACACACATGTCTTATCAACCATCCTCCTTGATATATGTATGTCATGACGAGGATGATAAGGATGATGGTGATGATAGAGATGCTGATGATGATAGTGAAGATTAATAGGGTATACAATTAAATGATGAATAGTATTTGTTTGAACCATGTCCCGGAGGTCCAATGATCCCATATTTTATTCCAAGCTTTTGCGCTCATACCACTTTAGATTTATGGTTCGGGAAGGTAAGTTTAACACATTTATAACTCTATTCTTATTTATTATGTAAACTATCATGTATTCATCGTGTTTGTTTCTTTTATTATTTAGAATCGTGATTGTCTAAAGATCCATACTAGACAGGAGGTATTGAAAACTTTTCTTGGAAACATTAATTAATGGAGAATTGCTCTTATACATGAAACTAGATTTTCACACCTTCTAGCCTTCACATTTGAGTATGCCAACGTGCATATTATATTAGCCTTTATAGAGATATGGCAGCTAGACACCAACAACTTTCATATTCCATGGTGGGAGATGATAATTAACCTCTTAGACGTGCATCGTATACTAGGGCTATGAGTTGATGGTAATCTTTTAAACTTAGAGATGATAGCTAGCACATGTGGCCATTTGATTGGTGTATTGGGTGCTTTGTTTGGTATGGAAGAGGAGAAAGTGAATGAACTAAATCAAAAGGGAAGACTTCCATTTATATGGCTTGAAGATGTATACTAGTCACATTGATTAGGGGATGAGGCAAAAATAATTGAGTACCTATTATGGTTTATCGACCTATCATTATTTATCGATAAGTTGATTGATAAAGTCATATAGTACTATCTCCTCTTTCTCTAAGATCTTATCTGTGTTGAAGATTATGCACGTGGTGCAACCATACTTGCTTTTCTATATAGACAGCTTGGTATGACATCTAGAGCTAACATGCTCAAATATCGGGATGTGTCACTCTATTATAGATAATTTTATAACTATCATATATATTATTATGTACACATGCTTAGCTAATGGTTCTTGAAGTGTGAACACATACTAGGACTAGATGTTTTTGGGCCACTGGCTCAATACCCTTGGGATGTGGCTCTTAAATATATGGATTGGTATGTTGCTAGAACTCATAGGTATGTGTTGGCAATGACAGATGAATATTTAGCTGAATATTCAAATGATGATCATTAAATTTTATCAAAAAGATGACTTAACAAAGCACGTCAAATTATTTTTCATTTCTATTGGAGGGTTGACTCTGCTTCAAATTAACAGTAGCTAGTTACATGCATTGAAAATCTTGTGAATGATTTAGGAGTTACTATAGCTAAGCGTGAGTGTGGGTGTTTTCATAGAGCTTGATTTATTACTATATGGTTGTGTACTTTGATTAAAATATGTATGTTACAATTATATAATGTAGTTTTTATTTTATTTCATGATTAACAAATATTATCCAAAACCCATTAAACATCAAGATACTTAAGCTCAACAATATACAAACAAATCCTGCTACCATAGGTCAGATACTTAACCTATCATGGTAGGATAATGAGGAAATAAACACAAATGAATGAAAATTTAGCATTTAGACGTTTCAAAGGTCATATACAAATAAACTAAGAAAAAATGACAATAATTCTAAACAAAATCTGAGTTTGAAGATACAGTATAAACACAAAATAATGAAAAATCATCATGTACACGTTTCAAAGGTCATATACAAATAAAATAAGAAAAAATTATAATAATTCTAGATAAAAGTTGAGTCTGAAGATAGATGATGTGGTTCCTGTATGTCATCATGTACCAAAGAGTGTTATTGTTGGAATCTTGAACATACAGTATATTCTATGTTGAAATGGAACTATCACGCTATCTATTCCAATATGTATGCAATTAATAGTGGGGGTGGAAAATTATCCAAGAGATATACCTCTTAAAAAATTATTATAAAAATTGACATTGATATAATAATGATATAAAAAAAAGACATAAAACATTTGCATATTGATATGTAGTGACTCATGCCTTTAAAAAACCATATAGCCACTTCATATTTAGGACCTTGAATTCCATGTTGTGCTACTAAATGTAGGAATTAACTACACACATTTAACGAGTAGTATGCAAACAATACACAATAACATGTTGTAATGACATGTACAATATCTGGTATTTCCATGCAGTGTACCATCGGAGCTTTCCCTTTCAAGTGACAAATAGTGTGGAGAAATTTATCAACGATGTCATATACAAAAACATTCTTATACAATTGTTGTCTAGCTAATATCCCGTGCTATAAGTCAATATAAATCTGAACCTACCAATCCTCATCTCTTAGTATAATATATGCCAATGCTCTTAAACCACAATTCCCATCTACTAACACATTATATTAAGTACTAATATATGAAACTATACATTGATTCATTTGATTCACATATGGAAATTATAATTGGCTTGATGACATAAATTTTGTTTGTCATCCTCGAGCCCAAATTTGACTTGGAGATGACCTACCCCGAACTTGTGTTCATCCCTAATGACTTGAATATTTTTGGTCCATGTACTCAGAATTAGATGGTTCCCTTATAGTGGAGTTCCTTAGGCGAACCCTATGATGTCGTACTAGTGGATCTAGGAGAGATGTTATATGGGTAATAATAGTATTACATAACTCTCTCTCCAATATGAATTGCTAGTGGCTAGAACATAACATCTTCCATAGAAATATTAAGTAAATAAGGTGAAACCTTTGTTGTTCTTGTGGTGTCGGTTGATTAATAGGCCTATCTATTTTGAGTTTCTTCCAGAATAGACGAATTGCTGACAGGGGGATTGACATGTAGTTATAAATTTAGGTATTAATTCATGTGTACATGTTATCACATGCATACACTACATATAACATCTGCATCATTCATCGTTAGTACCTACATTATTACTTCTTTGACACTCTTTGTTGAATAATTCCATCGCATATAAAGAAACACAACCTCTTAAATTGGCATAAAGGGAAGTGGTAGCAAAATGAGAAATATTGAACCGAGACCACTCCAACAATGCTTTGATCTTACCATGTTGCAATTCCAAGATCTTGCACATTTGTTTAAGTACGGTGTTGAAGCCGCCTTATGATGTTTTTCGAAACCTCTTCAAAGATTCATAAATACCTTCATCCCTATTGACAACAATTATTATATTATTTTATCAGCTAAAAGAAGTAAAAGAAATTATACTCGGAGACAAACTATAAATCATACTTGTTCATTGTAATCTGATGGATATGAAACACGTAACCGAAGAAAGCATAATTTTTTTTTGTTTATATGGTTGTAGTAAATTTGTCTTTAGATGAGAAATTAGGCTAGACATGTTTCTTTAATCTTCCTTCATTGAAAAGATTCATTCCTCATGTTTTTTTTCCATTCGTGACATCTACCACATTTTTTCATCGCTATATAAAATCACGTGCGAATGTTGAATGACCAAAGAATTTTCTTACCCATTTCTTCCCACATTCTTATTTACATGAAACTTACATAATAAATATTTTTACTTGGAAAAAATACATTTCACAGTTGAAATGAGAGCAAGTTTCTGGTTGGTAATAATGGTGTTTGGAAGTATAGATAGATACATTAAGGTCTTTAACTTCTCGAGCACTCACAAATAATTATTTTTCTTTTCATATAACATGTACGCACATGCAACGTTGAAATACAACTGTGTTGGTATTAGTCTAACAATTTCAAGTAGAGACATCCCATATTTATTCATCTTATACATACAATCCATTTGTAAAGCAAAGGGAAATGCACGTAAAATATTAATAGATGCGGGATGTGCAAATAGATGCTCGCTTATTACATTTGACTCCAACTCACTTCGATGTCACTAAAAATAATAATTTTTAACTAACATACTCATAACATGCTGTAATATTGTCTGGTCATCCATTTATTCAGACTTAAGATTTTGTCGAGCATTATAAATATGACTTCTCATACTTACTCGCCCTTCAAACTATGATAAGTTCATTCCATCAATGTTTTATGGACCTAAGATTTTTTCGAGCATTAAAGTAAGTGGTATGAATTATCGCAACTTCACGTTAGTTATGATAAGTTCATCAACAAATTTAACTTTATTTTTTATCAACTTACTCGGAACAATATGTCCTTATTCATAATTTTCTAATTTGTGATTGTGTGTCCCATTCTTAACTATCACTTGCCATCCTCCATTATTATTTTCAACTCCAACAATCAAAAATGGACAATTAATCTTCTTAGAACTTGTATTATGTGCACCTTCACTATCCATAGGTCTAGTACGTACGTATGTTCGACCTCTTTCACATCTTATAAAGACTCTACTTGCTCTTATACTATTTCTTTTTCTAGACCATTTTATGATCAAACTCATCCTATGACTTTTACCCATTTTTTAACCCATGCTACAAGTTCTTCATGACCAGAGAATATTTGATTCATCATAAAAAAAAAATATTGGATAATTTTTTGTCCTAAAATATGCATCATGCAAAAAAGAGTTGAGCATATCTAACAAGGAGAAGTATTAATATCATCTAACCAAATCTGTCGATTTAATTTACAATAATAATAAAACACTTATTTTGCCTCTTTTTCCAAGTTGTAATTAATTTTTGGAAAATACATTTATATTTTCTCTATGTATCCATAGCTTGTCGAGATTTTGAACCTATCATCGTAGCTTGTTGGGATTGCGAACTCATCATAGATTAAGGGGATTCCAAATTAATAGATCATTGTTAGTTTAAAAAAATAGAATTTATTCTATTTTTGGACGACTAAGGGGTGAAGTTGTTTTTTGAAAATTTTAAATCAGAACCTATTTGTTGATGTCTGTATGGCAAAGACTAAGAATGACAGATGTTTAAATAGAACTTCAGGCTACACAAATAATGAAGCAGTGTGTTTGTTTCTAACAAAATATTATCTACTACCCATACTTATATACTACTCATAACTTATGATTATATATACCCATACTCTGTATTTGTTGCCGATACAATGTATGTGCTACCCATACTCTATATTTATTTGTCATGCAACTCAAATATTTATCTGATAGAAAATAGTTCTCGTTAAAGTGTGTGTCAACAATAGAGTATTGCTCAATAATAATGAACAATAGAGGAGGTCAAGGGAAACTTAAATAATAGCCAATGGGTAGGTGGAGGGAAACAATTGGTTTTGCCGGTGGGGGTGAAGGGTAACGATAGGTTTTACTGGTGGGGGTGCTAGGGAACAACATAATATGTCAGTGATGGATAATGAGAAATGACATGTTTTATCAATGGGTGGTGTTGGAGAACGAGTTGTTTTACTGATGGGGTGCTAGGGAGGATAGATGGGGTCTAGGGAACGATAAGATATGTTGGTGGGGGTGCTAGGGAATGATAGTATTTGTTGTTCGAGGGCGCTTGGAACAACAATATTTGACATTCGTGGGGGTTGGGGAACGTTAACACTTGTCGATAGGAGGGGTACTTTGGAAAAATATTTTCCGTCGAGTAAAAATATATTTTGTGAATAACAAAACCCTTTTTTGAACAATAAAGAACCAAAGAGAGGCCCTCAAGCACCAACCTTTTTGAGAAAAAAAAACTATACTTATATATTAATTAACAATTTTAATGATGTTAAAAAATGAAAAAATTATTATTACATAATAAATAGGAAAATGTTAATATATTAGTTAATAAAAAAAAACTTATTAGAGATATATTAATTTAGATTTTGATTCTCATGATACACTCACTTACCTAACTCATATAAGTCATTTCAATTTGATTGATGAAAAATGTTATAAATATTGATTTTTTAATATATGTTGCATAAAAAATATAATAGATATATAAATTTATATCCATATATCTATACATCTAATATACATACTAAAAAAACTCTATCACAATTTTAGTTTCTCTCCTAAATAAATATATATTGATGAATAAATATTTTTACATATTCTATACCCTTTTAATTTTATTTTTTGATCTTTTCTTTTGAAAAATATATGATGATAAGTATAATTTTGTGATTAAGAAATAATAATCTTATATATTTAATTATTTGAGATAAAATGATATAAAATTGACTGGCTTAAGTTATGAGAGTATTTATTAATTCCTTTAATTTAATTTTGTAGGTATAATTTTCTTTATGTTAAAAAAATAAAAGACAACACATTGTGTAGAAAGAGAAGAAAAAAATAGGAGAGAGAGACACACGTAAGAGAGGAAAAACAGAGAGACAGGGTACAACGACAAAAGTGAGAGAAAAAGATTCGATGAGAGAAAAATGCATCCATATTTATTTTTGGTTTTTTCTTCCTCTATTTCTGATAAATATTTTTGTATAATTAATATATTTATTATGACTAGCTAAATAATTTCATTTGGAAAATAGATTGAAACCCTAAACCATGATTTGATATGTAATATTAATTTTCTTTATTTCGTGAGATTGCCCTTTGTCTCTGTTTTAATTACTATAGTTTATATGTGTGATTTTATCAAATATGATTTATATTGTACATGTCTCATTTTGACTTCCTCTTAGTAACAATATGTAGGATTATATTCTTACTAGGTGACTATATGAACATACTGTAATTCATATATATATATATATATATTGTAGTTAGGTTAAATAACAATCTACCTAATAGTTTTATGATTCTAACCAGAATAGTAGAACCTTTATATACAAATGGGTCAGAAGAAAGAGGGGAATAAAACCAGACACGCTTAAGGTACTAGTTTGGATACTTAGACTAATATTCTGTTACTTATGTTAATGCTTTAAATCTAGTTAAATATATGAGTCACTTGTTGTGACAATACTGTTAGAATTTAATAGGATTTAATATTGATGCTTTGTCTTATTAATCATTTTAGGAAAGTAATATAAAATGTATAAACCTACTTTTGGATTGCAACTTGGTTAGTCTCTTTCTTGTGATTAAAAGATGACTTAGAAATTATTCTTGTATTTCAACCTAGTCTAGTGGTGAATTTTAACTTCCCTAACACATTCATTATATTTGTAATCACCTATATTTATTTTATTCTTTTCTTTTATTTCTTTTTTATGTTTTCTATTTTAAAATCATATAATTATATTTTTATTATTACTTATTTTTGTGTGATTTAAAGTCTTTTATTTATTATTTATGTGCTAACTAAATTTAGGTGAGTATACTCAATCCATGAGCTAGAACGATAGTCTTATTTACAACACTATAATTGACAACTAGAAGGTTCAAATTGCTTGTTGGCTATGACCATGCCAATTTTTAGCGTCGTTGTCGAGAATTGATAACTTTGTTTTTATTTTTCTATTATTTTTTAGTGTCTTATGTGTGTGCGTTTCTTTAGTCATTATTTCATATTTTTATTTTTAATTTTGTGCTTTTTTCTTTATTTCTCATGTGGTTAACTCATATATGGAATTTTTCTCATTGTAGGCACTCTTAGGTGAATGCGTACAAGAGAAAAGCTACAAGGTGAGCCTTTACCATTGAACCTTGAATTAGAGAAATCTATTTGAACTATTAGAAAACTAAAGATTCTAGTTCTCCTTTATCACCAAGAAGCGAAGACAAATTTTTTTGTTCTTCCTCATCATCGAAAGTAGAAGAAGAAGCTTCCAAAATCAATACATCACCAAAGGAAGAGACTGTCTACTTTACTCCTATGTTAACCAATAGGAGTTTTTCAGAGTTGGCAGCCCACAATATAGCTGAGGCAGTTCCTTCATGCAATGGTTATCATGAACCCGTCAATGGCAAGGAAAAAGATTTTAAGCTAAAGTCTATCCTACTTCATCTGCTTTCCACTTTTCAAATACTTTCTAGTAAGGACGCCAACAAGTTTTTGAAAGAGTTTCGGTTCGTATCTAATTCCATGTGCCTTAAAGATGTAGATCTTCAAACTTTAAAGATTAAGGAATATCCATTTGCCTTGGTGGATGGGTCTAAGGATTGTCTCTATGAGTTACCTACAGGACAAATCTACTTGTGGGATACTTTAGTTGGTGCATTCATGTATTATTTTTATTATTTTTAATTTTAAACCTCCATTATTGTGTTTTTTTATTAATTATTTTTGTGTGATTTAGAGTCTTTCATTAATTATATGTGTGCTAGTTAGATTTAGGTGAGACCTCTCAATCTCTAACCTAGAACGACATTCTCATTTACTAATACTACAATTGATAACAAGATGATTTAAATTGTTATTGGCTATGGTCACACCATCTATCTTTATTTTTATACTATATTCATATTGGTGTATATTGGAAGATATTGAAAAACTAAAGTGAGAAAGTACATAACATGTGGTACTCTATCCTATTCATTAATATCATAAAAACTATCAACTTCTATTATTTTGATATTATAACAAAGAGAGAGTATTGTCCAATAGTCTATTTTATTAGCATCTAATAAAGAATTAGTATTGCAAGAAGATGATGGAAGCTAAAATGGATCCTATCCTTTGAAAGTTGGCGAAAGTCAAACGATTAATTCAACTAAATAATGAATGAATTAAACATGAGCTAGAACAACTTGCTATTACATGTAAATACATAAAAGGATATTATAAAAGAGTCCTAGGAGGATTCCGATGGTTGGGTTTAGTGGTTAAGCAGTCACAAGCCTTCTTGCGTGGTATATGTAGGTTTTGGTACTTGAAGAATTGTATCAAATCATAATTTAGTTGCGGCAATCCAAACATTAGAGCTAAAAAAATCTCCATTTACGATCATTCGACGACAATGCAAAACCAAAATTACCATTTGGTTTTGTGAAGTTATAAAAAGCGGGAATGATTTTACGAAGGAAGCATTTGAGAAGGTGGTTAAATGTCACGAAGGTAATATAATTAATGAGAGGCTGGCTTAACCATCAAACAAAATTAATTTAAATTCTTATTTTAGAATGTCATTTTTATTAGGACGTGTCTTATTAAAGTGAATTCAAATTGCAAACCAATGGCTAAACTACAAAGAGAAGTAATACTGGTACTATTACAAAGGAACGGGAGAAACATTATGTATGCACATGAGGACTAGTCCAATTTCTTATTCCCTTTCCTGACACCCATTTCTTTAAACCACAGAACCCAGAGATTCAAAACCCAAAGAATGCTAGCCAAAATAGCTCCCCAAATAACCAACAACCAAGCCACCCAAACCCACTTAGGTATCAATCCATCCCCGCCCCCCTTAATAAAGAACAAACCCATCATAACCGCAACCACCGACCCAAACACACCTCGAACGACCGAGTAAAAGCCATAAAATACGGGAGACAACAACTCATGCAGCCTCCTCGCACCGCCGCACCCACCATCAATGCCCTTATCCCTATCCTCCATCATCCTCAACCTCGTCAAAGTCCAAACATTCTGACACGCACTAGTGGCCTCCGCCAACGCCAAGAGCACCAGCAACGCCGAGGCGCCGTGGCACACGAGGAACCGACAGGTGAGGAAAACGAAGAGCGTCGCTAAATGGTGAGCAACGAAGAGGGCTTGATTAGGCACGAAGAGTATGTAGTGAAGGAGGTCTACGATGAAGTAGGACATGCTGTAGTCTAAGGCCATGGACTGGAGCGGCGTGTTTGGGGAAGCCATGTTGGTGAGTATTTCTTCGTCGGAGGTCCTTAGAATCGCGGTTATGGATAGGATAACTGCTGGTGTGCCGTGGCAAAAGGACATAACACAGCTTGATGCTTCGTGCCTTAGCTTAGGTCCCCAGTTTCTGAAGATCTTAGTGAAAGATAGGATATATACAGAGAGGAAGAATGACATGAATAGAGGAAGGGTCCTTTCTAGGCTTAATAATCCCAAGCCCAAGGTTTCCATGAATCTTGTCTCGAAAGGCGGTAGCGGCGGTGGCTGAATCCAAGAGGAATGAAAGAGATCGAGCGCTGAATCTTAACTAGCACAAGCGGAGGATGGAGGTAGGAAGGGGTAGGAGGAAGATGACGGCACACGGAAATTAAAGAGTTGTTTGGAAAATACAGCCTGGTATATAAAAAGTAAGAAGAGTTGAGATGATGCGACATTTGAAGAATTATACAAGAAGATAAGTTTTGATGGAGAAAGAAAAGATAAAGTACATACTTTGTACTCAAATAGAATATTCCCCGCCCAGTCCGGCACTTTGTTATCATTGATTGTTGGCTTTGGTATGTTTCGTGTCAACCGTGTGTTTACGTTTCACAAGTAACTGTATATGGGAAGCCAAAGGAGCCGACCGGTCAGTTCCCAATCATTCGCTCTCTCTCTCTCTCTACGTATAGCTTACTTGGCTGCCTGTGTTTAACTTTTGATTCATTGGAAAAGTTAGTGCATTTGGTAATTAAATTGGCGTTTGATTTGTTGGAGACTTAGCTTCTTGTTTTTATTCTGGTTTCATTTTCAATTAGCTTCTATTGAACTCGTCCCTTTGGAAAAGTTATCGTTTTTTTTTTCTGGTTTTATTTTCAGTTATTTGCCTCTTAATTACCATCAATCGGCACAAAGAGGCTGACGCATGAACCTGATCAAACATATAAGCCAAGATGCCGACCAAAAAAATGTAAGTTTAATAAAATCATATCCCACTTGGAACTCCATTGCAAACATATATCATGTATACGGTGACACCGATGGGTCTATTATATATCACCGGCGCATTGTAGGTAATAATTTTCCCGGGCTAACTAATAATAGGGATATGCAAGAGGTTTTATAACCCAAATCGGGAACTCAGTAACTGAATGCACGCTATTTGCTTGTAAAGACTAGAAGGCTAAAATTCATGATAACGTTATCGGTAGTAGGGCGTGATAGATAGAAGAACCCTTCAAATTTTCAAAAAAGGAATTCACGTTTTCATTTCTTCCAGAAATGTATGTGTTTCTCGGTTAGACTGAGTGAATAGTATTTCTCTTTCCTTGTATATTCTATAACTAGATTTGAGGATGTTTGAATTTAAATACTCAGGAAATATTTGTTATTTTATATTTAAACTGGTACTCTCAATCAAAAACGTCGTCAAAACTTATTCCAGCTCAATTTTTTTGCTCTTGAAAACTAATTTGGTTTGAATAATTATTTTTTAGAAGACAAAAAAAAAAATGAAAACCAAAACTAAGTTAAAATTTCTAAAAAAAAGGCGGTTGGAAATTTGAAAGCAATAAAGAAATTGCCTCTCGGGTTAATAAAAAATGTAGGCAATCCTTATCCATCTTAATAGGATGACATTCTAAAGAAGAGAGAGAGAGAGAGAGAGAGAGAGAGAGAGAGAGAGAGAGAGAGAGAGAGAGAGAGAGAGAGAGAGAAGAGGGACGAGGTCAGTAGACCTAATGGTAGCTTGACTCTCTTGAGGTCTCGACATCTCTATGTGTAAATGTAATATTACTATTATTGTCAAGATTGTAATATTATGTTTCTCAAAAACTCTGATTTAATCAAAATCTATATTATCTTAATATAAAGTTATCTTATTTTACATATTTGATTACATCCTTTTAAAGATTAGAAACCATTATTATGTTTTTGATACATTTTGTTCACACTTTATTTTCCTTTTCTTATTACTTTGACTCTCATAAGACTTATCAAAATACTTTTGATCTTCAAACTCTTTCTAGAATATTCTTTTATGTGGATAATTGAGTTCCTTACATTTATTTGAGTCCCTGGGTATAAGAACTATCAACTTCTATCTTTCATGAGAATGTCATCCTACCAAACCATACATGGGCATTGTGATAATGCGGAAAATTGCATGCATGTTGCCACCTCGTTAAGAGAGATTTGTGAATCTTTCTTACCTTATTTTCTTTAACTTGTCTCACCTAATCCTACCAAACCAATTTTACTCTCTCTTATCCACTGTCTAACTTTGTTCTGTTTTTTTTAGATTCATTTAACACTTTAGAGTTCCAACACCATATATTCATGAGAAGTGGAGGTTTAATGGAAGATAAACACCCTCCTCCATCACCATTTTACCCTTTACTACTCAAAAATAGGGAGCATCATTTAGCTTTGTTTGATGTGAAGTATTGATCTCACATATGGCATTAGGCAACTCATCACCTCTTGTCATCCTAATAGACCTTATTAAATTAAGGTGTACTACCCCTACAAAGTATACTATAGTATTGGGTAACTTTTTACCTGATTTGGCTGCTGATTGAAGGGATTTTTGTTGTGGCCTTCCATATCTAACCACTACCCATCTCTTATGTATTAGTTGTCCATCCATACGTTTGTCCTAACATTATCTGATTAAGTGGCCTGGGCTATTGTAGAAACTATGCTTTCATTCATAAATAACTCGATGCTTCAATATCTCTCCTAATGGTAACTTAATCATAGCAAAATCTGGTAAGCTTCGGTGCATATCCACTTCAATCATGATTCGTGCATATGAGATGCGATCCCTAGTTGCAACATCCATTCTGATGGGTTTCTCAATTCAAGTAATGATTCAGCTTAAGGACCCAATATACCATAAGTGTAAAGGCAATCCTAGCAACTTAATCCACATATGGATGAATTGAAACTCGTATGGAGTAAAGACAAAACCAATATGCCATCCCTATAGAAGCATAGGTATCCCCATGATTGGCCCATGTAATTGTTGGAGCATACATTGACATTCCTCCTATGCTATAAATTGAAAATAATAACATCCATTCTTGAGGGATAGGATATTTGGCATACTAATCTTACACATTCTATTAGCCTGAAAAAATCAATCAACTAGTCTCACCAATGACCGGTCTATAAGAACTAGTTGGCTAATTCTTCTAGAACTCAAAGCAACACTAAGTAAATGAACTAGTCGACTAATATGACCAAATAACCAGTTGACTAGTTTCGATAGAAACCAAGTCTCCTTGAAAATCAAGCCCATGTCAAATCCTTTTAAAAATCAAGACCAATACTTCAAAAATAAAAAGAGAGCAAAGCACACTTCTAAACCATCATTAAACACATTTAAATCATACCAAATCATGCATAATAATACATATATAAGATCTAGATTCATAGGGTATTACACCAATTGATTGATTTTGGCATAACGATCAATTGGTTCTTCAAAACCAGCAAAACAACATACAAATATTACCACTCAACTAGTTTACCATATCAATGGCCTTGTTCCCTGAATTGAACTATATTTTCACTATTCATTATGAGATTCATTTTAACTTTAAATATTTCTACATAAAATAGATTTTTAGTTGAGAAGTATTACAAGTGAGCCTCCCTTTATTTTCTTTTATTTCTTTTGGGTTATTAATATCATTATGCACCTACATAACATAACCAAATATCTACACATTTATTCACTTCATTATTATCCTCAATTGAACCTTGGGAGCTCCATTTCCCTTGCAAAAACCAACAAGCCTCTAAACAAAAGGAAGGTTAAGGCTTCTTAAAGAAAAATATTATTTCTACTCTCTCTCTCTCTCTCTCTCTCTCTCATACACACACACACACACACACACACACAAAGATCACCCACTCTAAGAGAAGAATATGTGAGCCTTGCCTTTTGTTTTTTGTTGAAGAGCTTTTAACTTATTTTGGTTAATTTTTGTTCAAAGGAGTTCAAGTTCCACTTTTGGAGGAGGAAACTTGAAGTGATTTTTTTTTCTTAGTGATGCAAGGTTGAGAGGGAAGAAGGAGAATTTGAGAGGGAAACCAGAAAATCACTCGGGATTAATTAATATTCATCATTCGTCCTCAAATAACAACCCTAAGACCCCTTTATATAGAGTAAGGGCCATAAAAATAACGATAGTAAAAATTACTAATTACTAGCTAAGATAAGATCATCATAAATTACTAAGGTAAATAAAATAATTACTAAGGTAAGAAAATAAGATCATCATAAATCTATTTTTTATTCCTACGTTTATAATTATTCCTATAAAAATCTTGTTTATCCACATCATTCTCTCCCACCGGAAAAGAACTCGACTCCGGCGAGTGAGATCGAAGAAAGTCATTAAGCAAGTCTGGAGCCAAATCTCGAAGATCATCCTCAGGAACCCAAGTAGCATCACAATCTGGGTGGTTCTTCCACGTGATCCAAAATCGGCGAAACCCTCCTTGAGAAGAGGAAACATACTCCACATCATCAATAGAAGCAATCTCATCCTTGGGTAGCTGAACAGGTGGCACTGTCGGCTCCTGCAGACCTGCAGGCACACTAGAAGGCAAGGCAGGAGGATCAAAGTTGCCTCTGTAAGGTGACAAATCACTCACGTTGAAAACAGGACTAATACCTAAATCATCGGGTAGATCTAGCACATAAGCATTTGGTCCTTGTTTTTTCAAAATCTCATACAGGCCCATGGCACGCGCATGTAACTTTTTAAAACATCCTTTTGGAAAACATTCAGGACACAAGCGTACCATGACAAAGTCACCTTCATGAAAACCCTTATCTCTACGATGCACATCAACAGCAAGTTTATAGTCCACATTACTCAACATAATCTTACGCCTAATCTCATCATGCAAAGAATGTATATGATCAGCAAAGGACTCAGCAGACGCAGACACACGTGCATGTGGGGATAGGGGGCCAAAGTCAACAGGAGCACGAGGAGCATAACCATAAACAATTTCAAAAGGACTCTTTCCCGTGGACCGATTAGACGCATGGTTATAAGCGAACTCAGCTGTGGGTAACACTAAATCCCAAGTACGAGGTCGATCTCCGACAAGACAACGAAGAAGGTCACCTAAACCTCGATTTACTACCTCAGTCTGACCATCGGTCTGGGGATGATGGGCGGTAGAAAACTTTAACTGGGTTTTGCTCAGAGTCCAGAGTGTCTTCCAGAACCAACAGACGAACCTAGAATCTCTATCAGATACTATGGAAGAAGGAAGACCATGAAGTCTGACCACCTCACGAAAAATCAATCTAGCAACGTGAACAGCATCGGAAGTCTTGCTACAGGGTATGAAATGGGCCATCTTGGAGAATCTATCTACTACTACAAGGATCGAGTCATGGCCTCTGGATGTTTTGGGGATACCTAGAATAAAGTCCATGCTAAGATCCTTCCATGGTTCATGAGGAATAGGTAAAGGAGTATATAAGCCCGTGTTTTGCTTTTTAGTTTTAGCTAACTGACAAGTACGACACTGGGATATGACTCTCTTAACGTCTTGTTGCCAAGAAGGCCAATAGAAACGATCACGTACCAAGGTGAGGGTACGATCCATACCGAAGTGACCCGCAAGGCCACCGGCGTGCAATTCCCAAACAAGAAAGTCTCTATACAAGGATTGGAGAATGCATAATCTAGAGGCTCTAAAAAGATATCCATTATGGATGACATAATCAACGGAGTCCTGACGGTTACCATGAGAGACTTCTTGGTAGATGTGACCGAAATCGGGACAAGAAGAGTAATCATCCTTCATTTTATCAAAGTTAGTAGCCCTAATATTCCATTGTTGAAGGATAGAACCTATCCTGCTAAGAGCATCAGCTACTCGATTCTCGGTTCCTGAACGATGTTTTAGGACGAAAGTATATTCGCCTAAGAATTCAAGCCATTTAGCATACTTCTTTGGCAATTCTCGCTTTGAATGAAAATACTCTAGTGCTAGGTGGTCAGAATAGACTACAAAGTCTTGGGGTAAAAGGTAATACCGCCAATAATGGAGGGACCTGACCACAGCATATAACTCCTTAAGATGGATGGTGTACTTTTGTTTAGACGCGTTGAGTTTCTCACTGAAAAATGCTATGGGATGTCCTTCTTGACCTAACACTCCTCCTATGCTTGTTTCGCAAGCATCACAATGAACCTTGAAGACTTTACTAAAATCGGGATGCCTAAGGACAGGGGCCTTAGTCATATACTCCTTAATTTCCTGAAAGGCTCTAGAAGCTTTAGGAGTCCACTGAAATGATCCCTTCTTTAGACAATCGGTGATGGGGACCATAATAGAGCTAAAATTGCGGATGAACTGACGATAGAAGGAAACTAGGCCATGGAAGCTACGCACTTCCGTAACAAATTTCGGTTCAGGCCAATCCTTAATAACTCGGACTTTCTCAGGGTCAGTAGAAATGCCCTGAGAAGAAACAATAAAGCCTAGAAAGAGAACCTGAGACTGAAGGAAGGAACATTTCTTGAGATTAGCATAAAGTTTGGCTTCCCGTAAAGTAGTGAAAACTTGTCTAAGGTGGGACAGGTGTTCCCTTTGAGACTTGCTATAAATCAGAATGTCATCGAAATATACCACGAGGAATTTTCCCATAAATGGTTGGAGGATATGGGTCATAAACCTCATGAATGTGCTAGGGGCATTTGATAACCCAAAAGGCATAACTAACCATTCAAAGAGTCCATCCTACGTCTTAAAGGCTGTTTTCCATTCATCCCCTGGCCGAATACGAATCTGGTGGTACCCGCTACGTAAGTCGATTTTAGAGTAGTAACTAGAGCCAGCTAGAGTGTCTAACATGTCCTCTAGTCTAGGGATAGGAAATCTATACTTAACCGTGATTTTATTAATGGCTCTACTATCCAAACACATTCTCCAAGATTCGTCCTTCTTGGGAGTGAGTAAGGCGGGTACTGCACAAGGACTCATGCTATGCTTCACAAATCCCTTATGAAGGAGCTCCTCAACTTGTCTATTTAATTCAGCCCGCTCATTAGGGTTCATCCTATAATGGGGAAGATTAGGTAACTGAGACCTAGGAATAAGATCGATGGCATGTTGAATGTCTCTCATGGGTGGCAACTCTTTAGGTAACTCTTCGGGAATTACATCCGAAAAGTCACCCAATAACTTCTGAACCTCATTGGGAATGGGTGAAGTGGAGTTTGGGGAGATCTCTTGAGCTACTATGGCTAACATGAAATTGGTTTTCCTACTCTCCTGATGAAAGGCGCGAGGTGTGATGATTTGAACCCTATTTATAGAAGCTTCCTTAGGCATAGAAGTGGTTTGAGGGGGTGAGGGATCGGATGGTTTTGCATGATTAAGAATGATACGTTTTCCTTTAAAGAAGAAATAGTGAGTATTTGGTCGGCAATCAATCTTAACTGAATGATCATAAAGCCAAGGTCTACCTAAGAGAACGTGGGCTACATCCATGGGAAGGACATCAAAATAAAGATCTTCTTTATAATGTGGGCCTAGGTGGAGGGAACGAGGCATCTTTGGTCAATGGGGAGAGTGGTCTTATTTACCCAAGCTACCGTAAAAGGATTAGGATGAGGTTCAGACTTAAGGTTTAGTCTTTTTATGGCGGCTCGAGATACGACATTAAGGGTACTACCACCATCTATGACCAACTTGGCAGATTTTCCATTACACCTAAAGAAAGTGCAAAAAATGGAAGTTCGTTTCCACTCATCGAGATGGGTGCCTTGCGAGAGAACACATCTAGCCACATTAGAGTGTTTTTCTCGTTGAGGGTTGATAGTCCGAACAAGGCTACAATGTGGAGTGTCCTCCTCTTCGAGTTCCTCATCATCACCTGAATATTCACAGGGGTCAACTATAAGATCCTCAATAGGTAGCTCATCACCCTCATGCTCTAGTATCATAGTACGGTGGGGACAACGAGATGTAATATGCCCTCGCTCATGGCAGTTATGACATTGGATAGAGTTAGCAGTCGATTGAACAGCGTTAGATCGGTTACTAGGAGTAGAGTTATAGGTGTTGGATTGGGAAGCACCCTTGGGGTTAGACTTGAAGGATGTAGGCGTGAAGGATTTGGTCTGACGTGAATCGCTGGAATAAGGAGATGAATATCGAGTGGACGAGCGTTTGAAGCGTCTTTCAAACTCAAGAGCCAACTTAAAAGCATCTTCGACACATGTAGGCCCATGGAGCTTAACGTCTTCCCTGATGGACTCCCTAAGGCCATTAATGTATCTAAAGAGGGTAATATCGGTGGGTTCAGGGTAGTCACACCTTACTGAATAATCCTCAAACTTATGGGTATACTCAGAGACACTGGAGGAAGATTGTTTAAGGTTGTACATCTGCTCTAGGAGCTGATTTCTATGAAAAGTAGGAAGATATTTTTCTTTCAGCTTCTCTTTCATAACGGCCCATTGACGAATAGGTGGTTCTCCTAAACGGTCCATCTGGGTTTGGACCATTTTCCAGTACCGTTTTGTGGCCCCAGAGAGTTTCATCTTAGTAAAACGGACTCGCTCGATATCACTCATGTTATAAAATTCGAAGTAATCCTCCATTTCTTCTAACCAATCAGTAAAAAGGTTTGGGTCAAGAGTTCCATCATAGGATTTCACATCGACTTTGACTTTCCGAGTAATGTCGTCCTCATATCTGTGATAAGGTTGTCTATCATGCTAGTTGGAATGTCTACGATTCCTATGGCGAAGATGTGCCACGTCTTCTTCCGATGTGTCATCCTCTGAATAATTGAGATTAGGCGGGTCTACGGGGCCTTGAGACCTAAGGTGTCTATGGTGTGGGGGGACGTAACCAAGGGTTTGTTTTGTAGGACCCGAGAATACTACGGTTTGAGCCAACTAAATTGGAAGGAGGTAAGGTGGGTTGTCTAACAGATTGAGGGTCAGGCTCATCAATGGGGCGCTTTTCCATCATCCTTTCTAAATTGTTAGCTAGCTTAAAAAACAATTGTTCTAGTTGGTCCATACGGGAAGGGTTGGATCGATCATCGGACCCCTGACTCTTAGAAGATGAAGGCATTTTTTTTGGACGATATGATAAAAGAATTAAGAATGAAAGATAAGATGAACGCTAAATTATGATAAGTAATAGTGATGATAAACCTGCCCTATGAACGTCACAAGGATAAGAATGTTAATAAAAGGGACTAAGCTAGGTAAAAGTGTCCTGATTTTTTTTATTATTATTTAGAGTTAAAATATAAGGACCTAGGCAGATATACTAAATAAACCAGATAATTTAAATAAGAGTCGAGTTTCGAGTGAGAAATTTAACCTTTCAGGAACGCAAAAGTTGCTGTCAAAACCTAAGTTGAACTGTACGGCTGAAGTAGACTTGTTGAATGTTGGAAGATTCGGAACACGCTGCAACCTTTTTTTTTTAACAATGGAACACTGCGCTGAACAAACTGCTAACTTTTTTTTTTTAAAAAAATTACTTGACCCGGTTCGGTTCCCTAAAGACGGCTGGTTCGGTTCTTAGGCAACCGAACGAGACACAGCCCATGGTGCTGGTCGATCGAGCACGTTCGGCTTACCAGCCACGGAACCAGGCGGCGACTTCGGCGGCGCGATTAGGGTGGCGAATGTCGGCGGGGGACGGCGAAATTCGGCGGCGGTCGGCGACGCGCGGTGGCTGCGAAACCCAGAAGTTGACGGATGCTCCAACCGGCGAAAGGCAGGCGTTGTGGCGCGCGAATTGCCAGAGGAAAAAGAAAAAAAAAAACCTAATCTATTGTGTTTAACTCCCTCGCAATCACTCAAATCACTCTCTCACACTTGCTAGAAACTGTAAGTGATGTTATTGCACTCTCAATTTCCTCCGATTCCGTCGATTTTTGTATTTAGCGAATCTAGGGTTAGGGTTCGAACGAATTCGGCCGATTGGGGTGGGAATCGATCGATTTGGTTTATGATTGGAGTTGTTTTTGCATGAATGATGCTCGAATTGAAGGATTTTGACTTCGATTCGGGCTAATTTTTGGAGTTCTGCAGACACGAATTGTGGTATAGATTCGATTCGAATTGAATAATTTGGGGGGTTGGGTGAGGGCTCGACAATGGCTAACAGTGGGGGTTGGCTGTGGTTCGGCGAAGCGGCGGTGGGGTGGTGGCAGTTGATGGCGGCGGTGGCGGTTGGGTGGTGGAGGTAGGGTTTGGGTGGCGGCTGAGAATCGATTAGGGTTGCTCTCTTTTCTTTTTTCTTTTTTTTTAAACAGTGTGTCACAGTACTATAAGGATCTGAATTTGGGCTCTGATACCAAACTGATGCAAGGTTGAGAGGGAAGAAGGAGAATTTGAGAGGGAAACCAGAAAATCACTCGGGATTAATTAATATTCATCATTCGTCCTCAAATAACAACCCTAAGACCCCTTTATATAGAGTAAGGGCCATAAAAATAACGATAGTAAAAATTACTAATTACTAGCTAAGATAAGATCATCATAAATTACTAAGGTAAATAAAATAATTACTAAGGTAAGAAAATAAGATCATCATAAATCTATTTTTTATTCCTACGTTTATACTTATTCCTATAAAAATCTTGTTTATCCACATCACTTAGCTAGGAGCTTTGGATCTAGGTAAACACTTCTAAACAATGAATAGATAGAAATTTATATGCTAGCATGCATTATAGGTGATTTGGGGTGAAAATGACTATTTTGAGCACTTTATGAGGCTCTTGGCCTTTTGGCTTTTGATCATGATATTGTCATTTTTAATTATTTTCTTATGATGCCATTATATTCATTTATATTTTTAGGTAAAAGTTGTGTGTGTATGATTTAGCTGTAGGACAATTAGCGTAGTGCGAGAGACAATTGCAGAAAGATGGAGGTCCTTTGGTCAAAATGTGAATAGGGGTGTTAGAGTTTAGAGAATATTCAAAATAAAGAGAAACAATACTATCACAAGCCCAAGTTACTTCATGGGAACTAGAGAAACATGGATGTACGCAACTAGTCCAATTTATTCTCTTTCTTTACACCCATTTATTTAAACCAAAAAATCAAGATATTCAAATCCTACCCAAAAAGCTCCCCAAATAACAAACAACCTTGCCCCCAAACCCATTTGAGTATTAATTCATCTCCGCCTCACTTAACAAAATGCACATCCATCTTAACCAAAAAAAAACTAAACACTCCTTTAAAAACTGAATAAAAACCATTGAATAAGGGACATAACAACTCATGTATTAGTTTTTGACCATGTTTAGGCTTAGTTATGATTTTTGCAATTTTAAGTGTGTTTAGAGGTAGTTTTGTTATTTCATATGTATGATGAATTTTCTTGAAAACTTTAAGTTTTCTTCATGTTATTTTTGATGTGTGTTTAAAATTTCATGAGTTTCCATGTATGTTGAACTTTATGGCCATTTTATCGTTTTAGGGTTTAGTGGTAAATTAATATTTTTACTTGTTTTCTAATTTTTTTTAAAAAATGAAACATGGTTTTTAATATGTTATAATGTATATAAATTTTCCTTAGTTAGTTTTTCATGATTCTTTATGAGTGTTTGCGATTTTATTTGGGTTTTATAAATTTTAAGGGAATTAAGGGTATTGTAGGCATTTTGGTAAAATTAAGATATTTTGGTAAAGTTAATCTTATCTTGAATAGTGATCTTATCATGAATAATATTTGTTCACGAATAATTTTTAACGAATTTTAAGCATGAATAATATTTATTGAGAATTTTATTTTTAATGGTTTTTGTATAAGTGTTTTTTAGCATTTTTCAATATGCATGGATAGTATCTTATGATGAATAGTTTTTTTTTTGAATAGTCTCTTCCCTTGTTTTAATGTGATAATACTTAATATATCTATAAAAAAATTGATAATTCAAGTAAAAGAATTAAGTTTGAGTTTTAGGCAATGAAGCCTCGATTTGACTACTAAGGTAAGAGTTGTACAATTGTATGCCTTTTCGGTGTTTTATGTTTCATATGTTAGGTGATTTAGGGGTCATACGAGGGAAGAGTTGCACAATTGTATGTCTTTAATGTGTTTTATACTTCATATGTTAGGTGATCTAGGGATCTTATGAGAGGTATCCATATTTAAAAAACTAATGAGAAGTTAGAAGGATTGTTTACCTTTTAGCATGATCACTCTCTATTACCCTTGAGGATAGACAATTGCTAAGCAGGATCTTTGACCCCTGCAGTCAGGTCACTGCCAGGTACCTTGCAGCACTGTTATTAGAACTCCCTCTCAGACAATTAATTCCAGTGGAATTGTGTAAGTTCGGTGTTTGTTTCAATGATTGTGATATAAGTTGAGAAGACAGGCTCAGAATGCGGCAAATTTGAGACAGACATGACGGCTTCCGCGCACTATGTTGAAGGAATAGTATATGATTCAGCAACAACAAGCATCTAGAAGGTTTTGTAGTCCCCCCTTCTGCGCTTGCTCAAAGGAAATTATAACAATAGGAAGACAACATTAAGGTGGCGTATGCTTCTGCTGTCTTTTTAGAGTTGTTAATACGCCGCTTCTTCACCATTGCCATTGCAAGTTCCGGAGGGCAGTAAAAAAGGAGGATCAAGTTCAATCGTTGATAGGTGATAACAACCAGGGAAATTCAAACTTAACTCGCTTGAGTCCTCGAAAAAGAAGAGAGAAAGACGCGTGTGTGTGTTTAAAATCTAACATCACATGTCTTCCCGCCCACATTAACCCAGTAGAACAACCTCTCAAAAAGTCCTCACAGAATGTTTTGGTGTTACTTGCCTTCCCAGCAACCTCTAGCTACCGCTAAGGTCTCAAGTTCCTTAGGGTTGGGGGGGGGGGGAGAGCACCCAGATTGAATGTATATGACCCTTGAGTATAATTTGATGCAATGAAAGATTGTTGGCTACACAAAAATTAACTTTCATTTACATTACCAATTGGAGTCTCTGTTTACAGCCTGTCAATCTTTGTTTATGTTCAGTATGTTCGTTGCAGGCCAAACCAGGTGATACACGGTACCTATTATGTTATTTCATATGGGACCAATCAAAATGGAACTCACAAAAATCTCAGCTAGTCTCACTCTTCGTCAGCGAGTGTTCAATCTTTGTTTATTAGCTAGTGCATCTTCATTTATGCTAAGTGGTGTAACACAGTTGATGCTAACGTAAGTTAGCTGAAGTCGGTTGAATAAAATATCACTGCCGGCCCAACCATGTGTTACGTAAGCTACTATGTTATTTTATAGGAGACCTATCAAACCGGAAGCAACAGAAATCTAGGCTAATCACACTCTTCACCGAGCATCTAATTTTTTCTCATAGTCGGTCGATCTTTGTTTATACTAAATGGTGCAACCGTGCAACACGACTGATGAAAACAATTTAAAGTCGACCAAAAGACATTGTTGCATGCCCTAGCTAAGTATGTGATAAAATATACATTTGATAAATTAAAACGGAATTCGAAAAAGTCCAAATCAGTCTCACCCTTTATCAATAGGTATCTAATCTCTTATGCAGTATTTGGATTGGGGTGAATGGAGGTTAATGGAGGTGAATCAATTGATTCACTCCGTTTGGATATCTGGTTAATAATTTTATATAGGTGAATCGAGGTTAAAGTTTTACCTCCATTCGCTTCGATTAACCTCGTTTTTATTAACCTCCAATTTCGCGGGTAACCGAGGTGAAGGTGAAAGAATAAGTAAATTTTTGATTTAATAGGACCAAAATACCCCTCAATAGGACTTATTTGTTTAATACAAGGATATAAATGTTATTTATTTTATTTTTTTAAATCTTTATTTACCTTAATTTAAACGAAAATTTTAAAACCTTCACCCACATTAGGTTAATATCATTCAAACAGTATTTTAAAATATTCACCCCGATTCACCTCTGTTCCCTTCACCTAGGTTAATTTTTAATATTTACCCTCACCTCGATTCACCTCTATCCAAACGAAGCCTTAAGTCCAATACTCAGATAAAATTTATTTTAATAGTAAAATTTGATTCCTAAAACTAGAAATCCTAATTTTGAATCATTATTTTTTTCCTATTGATATTTTAGTACATTTTTAATACTGTCATCAATATAATATTTTATATTTTTCTTCACAAACCCCCTATAAGTTAAATAAAAATTAAAAAACTTATATTGCATAACTAATTCATAATTATATTACGTAAGTGTTTGTCTGAATTTAAATGGTAACAATTTATTTGATATTTTTAACTACAACGAACTTTTGATCCCAATTATAACTTGAGCTCAATTTTTTTGCATTTGAATAATAAGAATAATGATGATGATGATGATGATGATGATGATTGGTTGACACTTAATAATTTTTTTGAATAAATAATAATCATAAACAACTACTTTGTTAACTAACTCGGCTTAGTTTTTATCCAATCATAATAAGATAACATTCCTGTTAAAGAGAGAGTCGCAGACTTGACGGTGGCTTGATGCTCACGGAGTCGCCGGGTCTCTACACTATTACACGTGGCCAAATTTGCTTCAGGGTCCCTTTGTCGTTGGGATGGAATGCTTCAGAAATGAAGTGATTTTGGAGTTAGTAGATTCGTAAAGTAATTTCTTTTAAAAATTTTGGACTACAAACTCAATGCTTAGATAATAATAAATATAAATAAATTTATTTAGAAATTCATATAAAAGTTGTAAATTTTATTTTAAGTATTAAAAAAAACTATAAATTCTCTCCTAAAGTAAAATATCTCTTAAAGCAACTGTCCTAAAAAAGCCTTTAAGCGTTCCTGGAAACTTTATTAACAGGAATCGACGGTGGGGCTACATGCTAAATTTGCTAATAGCACGCTTGAACAAAAGACGGACCCAGATTGCGTTAAACTTGACGCAGACATCCGAGCTTCCAACCATGATGTTGGAGTATTATATGACTCAGCAAAATCAAGCAACTGAAAGCTTTTGTACTCCCCTTTCCACTCTTGCTCAAGGAAAATATGGCTTGAAACATTAAGATGTCTGCTTTTGTGGTCTCTTTCTAGAATTGTTAACACGCCGCTTCTTCACCATTGCCATTGCCAGTTCCTGAGGACAATAAAAAGAGAAATCACTAATAAGTGATAACAAACAAGGAATTTCAAACATTACTCAATTGCTTGAGTTCACAACTCCCCGAGAAGTACGCGTGTGCGCTTATAAGATCTGTCCATTTCAAACACTCGGAATGCATTTCCTGCTGTAAGGGTCAAAATCTGTACCTGGCTGGATTCAGGAGGTGACTTCTCTGTTGACCAATGAGTCTCGAGGTCATAATAGGCTCTAGCCTTCTCATCCATAGCATGAACCATAACCGTGCCTAGAATGGGGAATAGAAGCAACATGAAAGATGAGGAATGAGCAATGCAAATAATATTTTTTACATGAAGTTCATGTAATACATACAGCAAATGATGATATGATCTCGAGTTTGCAGGACTTGCCTACTATAGGTACTAACACGATTAAGTAATCATATCTGCCAAAATCTTCATTCTTATACAAATATAGCATAACAGTGAGCAGGCGCAATGCAAATACCATCTCAAGCAAGCTGGTTTAGGAGACCAAACATGGCAAAGCATATGTCCCCAAGGCTCACAGCAAGCTATAAAACTGCAGTTACAGTGCCACAAATGATATTTTATATGCCACAGTATTGCGAACGATATTTTATATATCGCAGATGTCATGGTATGATTTTTTTTAATGTCAAATATCAACAAATGTCAGTAATATCAACAAATATCAAGCGAAAATTGATATATTACTGATAAATATGTGAAATTCTAAAGTCTTCACGTAGTATTAATATTGTCTATCGACTAACCAAAAATTCTATAAATATCAGCTAATATTACATATCGAAACTAATATTTAATTGTATGCGTTTAGCGTTCAACAAATTTTGTTTCATTTGTAATAGTCTTGAATAGGCATGAGACTGATTACTCTTGCCCTTACTTAAATGATAGGCCATATCATATTTGTTAAGGACCTTAGGTCAATAAAACATCATATTTACATACAACTTTACACACTCTAGAGTAAGAACATTGAAAATACTTATTGTATGCCCTACAATAATTCTTCCTGAGAAGACTATTAGGTTTGGAAGATAAGGTAGATTAATATAGAAAATCAAATTAAAAACCTAAAGAATGATCCGCTCTATTAGTGTCCACAAAAGGTTCACACATGGCATATTCAAAGAGAAGGGAAAACAATTACTCCATTTTAAAATATATATATATAGCTCAAAATTTTTATTTTAAAATAAAAGTTAATGCTTACTTATATTTTTACCTCTACTTTTTCTATTTCTTATTCTATACATTAATTGTCATATTATTTTATGATAAAATGCATAATTATCATACTATGGATATATTTATTATCTCTTAAAATAGTGTATATGTTATTAAAAATACTTTTTTTTAGAAACTAAACCGATGGAGTAGTATACATGGGATGTCTTAGTAGGGATGGCAATCGGACTGGTTTTACCCGAAATCCGACAGGTTTTATCCGTTGGATGTGTAAATATCGTCGGGTTTGGGTATGGATATGGGTAAGGGATCCTCAAATCCGTACTCGTACCCGTACCCGCATCCGTTTACTCGATATAAAATTACATTTTTACCTTCATTTATGTAACCTTAAGTATATTTTCTAAAGCTAAAAGTAAAGATATGATTAAATTTTAACAATCTAAGTATATAATTCTAACATTAAATGATTTTTACTTTATACTTAATAGGTTTTACCCGAAATCCGATGGATATTTAAACAGATATGGATAAACAAATATAGATATGGATATGGATGAAGCAAACAAATACCCGCCGGGTTTGGATACGGATATGGGTATAGATTTTCTTATCGGGTATGGGTAACGGAGAGGGGGTACCCGATCCATTGCCATCTCTATGTCTTGGTCGGTAGAAGGCAACAAAAAGAAGTTAGTTTTTACATGTGGCATAGGAAGACAGACAGAGATCGGGCTGCAGTAGATAAAAGATCTTATCTTTTATTTTTTCAGTTATTAATCCTACTTATTGTAACTACTTGCCACGTTCCTGTATGGCAGCTAAGGAGGATTAATTCTGATGGTTATCCCCCACATAATTGTATGACACAGAATCCATATTGAATAAGACAAGTAGAAATTTTCCAAAAGTTTCTTGACAACTTAAACTCGGGAGATTGCCTGTTTTCTCTAATGAACCAGCACCATAGGTCGATCATGCAGGACACCCAAACCCCACCTATTACGTAGCAACCCATCCATTGAGGTTACAAACAAACCCATAACTAGATCCATTAAAAGGGACCATATCACGCGACCACGCTAAAGGATATCAAACAAAAGCAAAACAACAAAAGGCAGAAATTTCACCAACCAGAGTCAACAACGATCCATTTGCCACTTTCTTCCCCTTCCACACTAGGAAGCAACTTTCTCTCTACTTCCTTCTGCTTCTGCTTAGCCTTCACAACCAAATTACAAATAAAGTAAATATTGATAAACACTGAAAGATCAAGTGCCACAGGATTAATATCGACAAATAATTACACAAATGCAAAACCACATCTGCTGATAAAATGCCATGCACCAGTTACAGTAAGTCGACAGCTAAGCCTCAGGCAAAAATAAACATGGCCAACTAAACTGACAAATACTTTTTTCTTTTTTATTTATTACCAGAAAACTGAAAAGAATACAACAGTACTATCTTGATGGGGAAGATTTAAAGAAAGCCTCAGGTTATAAGTGATCTGTGTCGCCATTTCTCTTGTATATCTAGTCTACCCTCTTCTCCCAGGAATAGCCAAGTTTTGTTTAGGGCCAGTCCTGAAGTAATTATCACATGCAACAATAGACACCACAAATTTTGTTTCATGCAAAAAAAGCACTTTTGGACAGCTACATATATGGCAATAAAATCTCAGTTTCAGTCATAAATGCGCTTGCGTGTAAGTTTCGTAGTATCATGGATGATAAATATTATATCGCAGTTGTTGTGGCATAATTTTTTTATGACAAATAATCGTCTATATCAGTAAATATCAGTGACAATGCATCATGTTTTGCCATTGCATATTGTTGGTGATATTGCATATCAACAAGCTGAAAATTCGATATATATCACCGATATATCAGCATATTCCATTCCAGAATGTGCAAACAAGTAGAGTCCTAGGGTAAATACCTTCCTTCTTAAGTGTTTGTCTGTACATATTAAGAAAGATACTAATTGCAACACAAAATCTGCAGAAAAAAAATGCCCACCCTTTTTCACATAACATTCTTGATGGTACCTCTTTTATCAAGATATATAGTAGGAGATATTGAAACAAAAAGGTGTAAATCATGCATAATTGACATTTATTTGGGGAGAAATCTTACACCTAAATTTAAATTTTACAACCTTTTCACAACTTATCAAAAAATATGGGTCTTCTATATTTGGGCCCCATATAGACCCCACATTTTGTGAGAGTTGTAAACAAGATGCAGAAACTTGGATTGTATAGTTAGCATTTTTCTTTTTAGGGATAGCTAATTTTGAACATCTTTTAGCAAAATATTGACAACATGTTAAGATGGAGGGTATAATTATACATGTCACGCAAAATACATGCTTCAATGCAAGATAAAAATTCCTAATAACATAATCCAATATCAGCATAACTTTTCTGATGGAAAGCAACTGGTTACAAAATGGGCATGCAGCCTCATCCAAGTAAGAGCCAGCTATAGACAAAAGAAAACAAGGACCGCCCATGGCTAGGTCTCTAAATGAGTCAAGCCAGGGTGGGCTCGCTCGTTTATAAACAGGGCGAGCTTTTCATAAGTCGAGCTTAACCAACTCGCGAGTTTTTGGAGTAAATGAGCCGAGATCAAGAATTTTTGCACTATAAATAAGTTTGAGCCCAAATTCTTAACTCGACTCCTTTATTAAATGATTTTAAAAATAAAACTAGAGCTTGACTCCTTTAACTAAATGAACGAGTCAAGCCGAGCCGAGCAAAGCTTATAAAATTTGCAAGTCAACTCTATTTTTTTACAGCTCTACCCGTGGCTATTGGCTCCAATTTTTAGGGTTATTTCATAAAGCTTTTAGAATTCCAAATGCTTCTTATCTACTGAAGTGGAGTGAGCATTATAGTGTATGAATTTGTTTTCCTATACATGCAGTGTAGCCAAATGAAAGTTTTCTAACCTAAAACCTTATGAATGACGAATATTACCATGTATTTGTAGGATAGGCATTCATTGCTCTAGACACGAACTAGAAAGAAAACCTCGGACCTCAGTGTCTCCTCAAAAGCTTTCATAAGGCCTCTTAATGATAAATAGCTTGCACAAAAAAGGGGCACAAAAGAGACAAAAGGGTGAGATTGACTCCAACGCTAGTGCTTCCTTGTTATAGAGCCTTCCCAAGTTTTATTGTTCTCTTATGAGCAGCCACAGTAATCCAGTACAGAGTGTTTAAGTTAAGATAGACCTTGAGCTTAGAGATTTTCCCGTCACATGTGGAAATGAGCCATGCACTTGATCCACTAGGCATTTCTTATCATTATGGATTGTTAGGTAAGGAAAAGAATACAAGGGCCTCAAGCAAACTAAATTCTCCTCTCAACTGACAAATGACAATATAAGAAGGCTTACAGTACCCCACTTGACATGGAGGACCATAAGAGAACATCAGCTTTTACCCTGTAATTCTTGTAATATGACCCGAGCTTGGTTGAAAACCTATGAAGATAATATCCACTCTAATAGATCAACTAGCACTCTCAACTACTACCTGTAGTTGCAGCCTTGAATTCTCTAATCACCGGCTTCTGATCATTGTCCATTATCTTCCTTCTCCACATGTCACGTTCAATAAAATCAAACCCAACACAACGACAACCAAAACTAACCTAATTTTAAGCTCAACTATACTTATTCAATCCTCTACCAAACAAAGCCTTATCAGGTGCCCAGTTCTTATCACATCACATTAGAAAACAAGATAACATAATAGCATCAAATCATCAACCTCAATTAAACAATAATAGACATCAAAGCGGAAGCATCCCTCTGCCATCGAGCTAACAAGCAATATTAGGAATCGGAGAAAAAAAAAAGATACATAAAATAATATAAAAGCTAAACTACAATAACCTAAACCCCATTGCAATTAAATATACAAAATAAGAAACAATCAAAGATACAATATATATATCGAACTTGCCTTATACACAAGAGCACTCGCGATATTCCGAACATGCCAAGTAGACCTGCCGGTAGCGAAGACCATGTAATCAGTCCAATCACAGTCGCGACCGACAGGGATAACTCTAACGTCGCTGGCTTTGACCTCAGAGAGAACTTGCTCAACTTCTTCCAGCTTCAATATCTCTGTTTTCCCGTCTTTCCCCGGGGTCAACAAAGCGAAACTCCGTTGGAGCGGTCGAAGAAATATCGGCACCCATGGAAGCGGGGAAGTTGTGGAGGTGGGGACGTAAGTGAGAGAAAGGGCTCGAGATCTTAGAGCTGCCCACATTAAGACTTCCGGCACGGTAATCACCTTCTCCGGTGGTTGAACTTTAATCCTGAACCCGAAATTAGTTTTAGGGCTCCGATATCTGTAGGCTTGCGGCTTCGTGTAGTAATTGAGGTGCGACCGCGCGCGACTTAAGCAGCTCTTTTAATTATTATTTTTTTAAAAAATAATTTTAAACCATGACTTTTTAATTAAAAAATTCAAATTTATACTAATATTAGCATGCTTACTTTCCAAACATAGCAATCCAGCAAAAAATAATTAATTATTATTGGTAAAATTATATTCTATTAATCAAGGCTAGTGTCATCGTGATGTATTTGGTTCACTCGAGGTGTATGTAGCTAATATTAGTGAGAGTAAAAAAAAAAGTTTTTCTTCTAGTACGTAAATACAACATAATTAGTGAGATTAAAAAAAATGTTATAATCACTACAATATCTTACATAACACCTTAAAATACCCATAGTCATCATTGTAGTATACATAAATATCATAAACATATACATAATAATCATAGTAATTGACATAATTATTATAGAAATATACTCGAACATTACAATAATACACATAATTTTTATAGAAATATGTAACACGTAGCGGTATATATAATAATCATATCATTCTAGTTGTCAACACAATCATTATATTAAATTACATAATCACTTTGAAAAATTTATGTAATAAATATAATATCAGTCATGATAACTATAAAAATATACATAATAATAAGCATCAGAATAGGCAATAATACATGTCAAAAAACACAAATTCATCAATGGTGTCATTGGTCACAATGTGTACAAGGTGGTATATGTGGTAGTTTGGTAAATAAGAGCAACCTTGTGTAAAATCTTTAAAATAAGATTATCTTTATTTTATTGCTTATATATATATCAATTCAATAATGGTAAAATTTTAGAATAGAAATGATAAAACAAAAATACACATTTGTTTAGGTTGAAAGTATATATTAATATCATTCTTTATTTATCAAAAAAATATCGCAATCGTTATGATATACTTTATTTACTTATTTGATAATCTAAATTAAAAAAATAATTTTAAAAATAAAAAAATAAAGAGAAGTTGGCAACTTGGCATCATAGTTCACACCAAAGGCGGAGCTAAACATTTCATTGGTGTCCCGAGATTCCATTGAAACTTAAGTTAAGTATATATAAAGAAACTTATAGATCAACAACACTCCACATCATAGTTGGCTTTGTTGGTACATGCGCTCATACAAGGAGGGTTGAAGGCCTCAAAGGTCCACAACTACATTAAAGTCAGTGATAACGAGGATCAATCATCGATAGTTTCTCATTAACATGTTAACATATCTTAACATATTTCTTCTTATAAAAAATAGTTAGCTTCTTTTGTTATTTTTTTCTTGAATAAAAAAATTATAAACACTATATCATATTTGTTTGGCTTGTAATATATCAAAGATCAAGGTTCTAATTGTATTAATATACACTATTATTATTTTTGCACTGAAATGATCAATGACAAAATTTTTTAAAATATTTATTTTTTTATATTATCATATTTGTGTATAAGTTTCTATTATAAAATAATAATAAAGTAATAATTACTACTATAAGTACTTTAATTTTATGATATAATTTATCAAATGCAGTTGGTATAAAATAATGAAACTGTGGATCTAAAATCCTAACTCCACCCTTAGTTCACGCTATGCACATGCATAACTAGGCACGTCATAGAATTACCAAATTTTAATATGAGCAACATTAGTATAGATATAATTACTAAATAATTGATATAACCATCAAAATCATAGACATAAGTAGCAAAATCATTTACACACTACAACACACACTTCAATTAGAGGTTTACGCAGTTTGGGTAATGGTGTTTTATGCTATTAGTCAAACCAAACCATATTTTACAGTTAAGTTTTTTTCTGTAACCAAATCAAACCATATTTTAAAATTAACTTAATCCTATCGAAACAAAATTTTGAGGTTTGATTTGGTGTAGTTAATGGTTAATCAAAATATTAAAAAGACCACAAAAATACCCTATATATGCAAATATTTCACAACCAACATACAAAATGTAAGAAATCATACCAACTAAATAATGAGTCATGGATCTATTGTAGCAAATATCGGTGGTTTCAATCCCTCATTAAAAATATGTCGGACATGCTCATTAATAGGAGTTATTTCATCATCATCTTGTGTAATATCTAAAGTGACATCCTAAGTGTAAATTTTATATGGAAACAATGAAGGAAAGAGTTAAGAGACAACTTGAGACTCTTGAGTCTTAATGGCACAACTAAAGTTCAAGTCACATGTGAAGTAAATTATCAACAATATATTATGGTTATGGTATATTAAGTGTGCGTGTGTACGTGCATTTAAATGATAATAATAATGTGTAAAAATGTTTAATAGTTAATTAGCTAAAATTTTAAGATCTTAATTGTTAATCATAGAGCTTTAAAAAATCCTTAATCAAATTATAGTTTTTAAGCATTAATCAAACCAAATCACAAAATTATGGTTTGGTGTAGCTTAACTAATGATCAAACCATCATATGTGTACCCCTAGCCTCAATTTCAGCCAAAAAAAAAAAGATACGTTGTCATGCCACATTAGCACGAGTGTATCTAATAATTTGTGTAGTGCTGCGGATATCATGTTTCAAGCTTAACTCCACTCCTTCTTCTCTATATATTTTACATTATTTCATACACCTAGGTGTGCTTAGTGTTATAGATATCAACCGTCAAGTTTAACATATATCCTCCTTCTCTTTATATTTTACATTTTTATGGTGTTTGCAACTATCGTTGTAGTGATTTACTGATTTGTACTAGTACAGATGATTTTTTCTATAAGCTGCTAAAAGAATCAACAAAAAAGACACAATATTTGAGGCTGATCACATTTTTCAAAACTAAAAAGTACTTTTACCTCATTTTTTATCCCTTCTCATTTTTCACCTCTTCAACAAAAAGTTTAGTAACATAATAATAAAATAAATTATCTCATCATAACAAACCAAAATGTTTACTTACTTAATTATAAAATTCATTAAATGCCACTTTTTATTATTATTATAAAAAAAATATGAAAATAAGCCTTTTTTATCTTTTCATTGCTTAAATAACAAGCTCTAGGTGTTATTTTGTCTCCACATAGCGTTTGGTGGAATTTTGGCAAAAAATTGAATAGGCGTTTATACAACACCCCAAATTTTAATTTATAATAGAAGCATAAAATTAAAATATTGGGTATTACCACTATAATTGACATAAGTCTAGTTTACCAAACCATTCTTACATCGATCACAAGGTTAAAATCATTCATAGTAAAATAAGGCAATTAGAAATGAAAGAAGCTTTTATAAATACAAGTATGAATTTGGAGATTAGATACGGGTTACAATAATAGAATACAACTAAGGGATACTATAAATCAAAGATTCCAAAAGGTATTCGGGTAAAAACTTTATCTGGATAATATAATTCTTCACCCAAACATTTAGTACAGATAAAAGGCCACTCCTTCCCACACATTGCATCAAAAGCAGCAAAATCATCCAACTAGTCCTGAAAAGCTTGCACAAAAGTATTACGGTCTTTTACTCGTGGGAATAAGAAGCAACCATAAAAAAGATGGTCAATATGTTACGTACCGAGTAAGGTACCTATACTATTGATTCAGGGATACAAATAAAAACACGCATTCATAATAGATGATAAGTACACACACAGTTTATGAAAAGTCTCATAAGGTAAATACTAATCTAGAAATTTTTATTAAATATAACCATTTTTATTTTTTTTACATATTTTGAGTTTAGGGACCCCTCTATTCTTAAACCGATGGAACGGTTTGAAGTACCTTATCAGGGACAATACACCTAAGTCACTATTATCATCTAGTGGAATGAATATGAAAATATCACCTTGTCATGGTAAAACACTCCAGAGCTACTATTATTATCCGTTGGAACAGATATGAAAACATCACATTGGTCTTAACTCACTTATTCTTCCACTTTAAATCATTAGTGTCTTATCCATTAGGTTACTCAATTTATATGCTTATTCACGATGAGCATGTGTCTCACTATTTTTAATTCGGTAGATCAGAATGAAGCACATTCTCAGGAACAACACATCTAAGCCACTATTATCATCCGGTGGAAGGGATTTGAAAAATATCACCTTGGCCTGACTCACGTGATCTTTCACTTTCAATGATTAATGCTTTATTCATTATTGATTTACAAGTACCAAACACATTAAAATAGGTAAGCACGTCGCGCAAGTCATAACGTTGTTATCCAGAGTTATGATCCTTATTTTCCAAAACCCTAATTTCACACTTTTGGTATAACTTCTCCCATATTGATCATTACCAAAGTTATTATATATTCCTCAAATATTATTATTATTGTTATCATATCTTAACTTTAAGGCCTGAATCCCACTTCTTGCACATGCGAAAATAGCCCTATCTCAAAAGTTACTATTCCTATGACTTATAAACCTTAGTTTCACAATTATGTCATAACTTTTCATTTAGAGTACAAACACTTGCCAAATTTAATATATATTCCCAAAACACTATATTAACAATATATTCAAGTTTTGTGGTCTAACTCTACTGTCTCACACATATGATAATAGCCTCTTTGGTTTACGGTTACCATTCCCAAATCAACCCATTTTCATACTTTATTAAACTTAGGCTCTCCCCAACTACTCCAAATGCTTCATATAAATTAATTAACACATTTTGGATGATATAACACCTTATAATACCGTGATTCTCATATTCAACCCACGTTAACCAAAATGTTCTTATAGATAACACATCCCTTATTTCTTACGAATCTTCTGTGTTTATTAATATCATTTCTAAAATCCACATTTATCTCTAAAGACCTTTCCATAATCATTTCACATTCATCATACCATAAATAAAACCCATGATACAACCATATTTCACACCAAAGGCTTTTCCACATAAAATAAAAATATCTCATGAACTCTAATCACTCTTTTTCTTATCATATAATACCAAACACATATCATAGTGTCAGCAATCATATATTATTCCACATAATCACAATAACATGGAACAACATAAAAATCATACATAGCACTTAGCAATCAAAAATCCTAGACTACGATAAGTATCCTTACTAAAACGAATATGGTCTCTAAACTTGCAAAACCTATTATGCCTCTTCTGGGATCACAGGGAAATCACCTAAGAAAGGTATAATAAAACATCATTAGGATTAAACCACCTAATTAAGTAAATTCTTAAGTAAATAGAAGGGTAAAGGGAGGAAGAAAACCTAACCAAATAAGGGTATTATTTGGGAAGAAAGTTGCATAACCAAGGAAAGGAAAATACCATAGAAATGGAGGGGAAGGTTTCGGCTAAAGTTTTTGAATTGGAGGAGAGGGAGCTTCGACCAAGGCTAGAAAAGTGATGGCGAGGATGTTGGCCAAAGCTACTGAAGGGGGAGGGGTTATACTACGGTGAAAAATGTTACAACAAATAAGGGAAAAGAAAGAAAAAGGGTGTGGTGGAGTTAGCCAAAGGTTGTGTGTGTGTGTGTGTGTGTGTGTGTGTGTGTGTGTGTGTGTGTGTTTGTGGTGAAAATGGACTAATGGAGAGGGTAGGATTAGTGGTTTTAGCCGGTTCTTAGGGCAGGTTGTGGAGAAGGTGGCCGATTCTAATAGCAAAGGTGGTCAGTGGTTGTGTTGATGCCTCGATTGGGCTCACAAATGGGGGTGATTTTGGTGATGGGAAGGAGGTGGTGAAGGAGGGAAGTGGTGATGTGTTGGTTGCAGAAAATGAGAGAGAGAGAGAGAGAGAGAGAGATGGTAGCATTTAATGTGGAGCATGTGTGTGTGTGTGTATCTTGGAGAGACAAGCAAGAGATGTGAGGAAAAAATTTCAACCCCAACGCTCTTGCACAGGAGGTGGGAGTTGATGGGAGTAGGGAATGGTCTTGCAGGTGGTAGGGAATGAGGGGCGTGTGAGCATTGTCTGTGGACAATGTTCCACACTGGAGAAGGGGGAAATGGATAAGGAGGAAGATTGGCCAAGAGGGAAGAGAGAAAAAGGAAAGAGGAAAAATAATAGGGTTTAATATTTTTGGTTTTTGGTTAAAACAAGATCAATGTAATTTAGGTTAGCATAATAGGGTAGATTAATTATCGATAAATCAAAATTAGATTAAATCATATAGGTAGAGAATTAGAATAAAGTGGAAATATGTATTTTTTGATATTAGGATTATGTTACAATATTAATTACTCAGGATTAGGGTTAGCTAAAAATTCGGGGTATTACACGCTAGGTTATTCAATCATGCTTACTCTCCTACTTTTCCTTGCATCATTCATTTAGCTAATGTAATTTTTTTATCGCCTCAATTTATTATTTTTATTATGGATATTTGTTTACAACAATCAATGTAATAATTAATATTCAACTACTATTATAGGTGATCTAAGTGGCTTTTTCGGACTTGATGTAACACCTCCAAAAAATTTCGTTTCTTATGGAAAATAAGGCACTAAAATGGAGGGTTGTTGCCACTGTGATCAGTACAGGATTGACCCCTGGCCACTCTCATACTAAACACAAGGCTAAAGGTACACAGATCATTAACAAGGATGGTTAAAAAAACCATGAAAGGTCAACATTAATTAACAAAACCAGAGTACACAAATGTTAAGGTTAATACATAACTAGAATAAAATACAAAGAAATGCCCTGCTACGGGGAAATAAAAATGGCAGAAACATTAGAAGATAACAAGTCTGGAGAGCGCCCTCTTTGGCCCATTTCAGGAACATTGGATCATCACTCTGGCCCAACCAATTCATCATATGCATCAAAGTCAATAAGGGCCTCATCACCTCTCTATACAGACTCAGGAGGGGTCATAGCTCGTGGGAATGAGTAGCACACATGATAGGGGTGATCAGTACGCTACGTACTGAATAAGGTAACCATATAGCTAAGACAATGCATATCACATAAAATACAAATAATGTAGGCAGTAAGTTAATTAGATTAATTACCACTATCAAAATTTAAGTCATTAGTACCATCTTTACACATCTCTCGAATTATATACGTGTGAGTACGGGAACCCCACTATTATTTTCCGATGGAACGGTCTCCAAGGCAAAAATGTTCCTGGCCACTATTATCGTCGGTGAAACGGTCTAGCCCCAACCCACGTGGTGTTCCACTATAAATAATTAGTATCTTCTACATAATTTATAATCATATAAGGTTTTTTTTATTGAGCTCGGAACCCCCCACTATTATAGCCAGTGGAACGGAAATACTACTCTAGGATAGAACGCACCTGACTAATATTATTTTTCGGTTGAATGGTTTCTAGGGCAAAAATGATCCTAGCCACTATTATCACTAGTGGAACGATTTGGGTCTGGCTCAATAATCTTCCACTTTAAGTGATTAGTATTTTATTCGTGTCTTATTCAACAAGTCCCCTATCTGGACATGCATACCCCTTTGGGCTTCCCCAACTCATTATCACTCTTCCACCCTAAACTTCCTGAATAACCCTATCCCATAACCTGGGACCTTTATACTCCTCAAGACTCCAAGATCCCGTTTTCACCTTCCACCATACTCACTCTGAGTTCAAAAACCCCCACACATGTGAGTCAAGGCCCATTTTCCTATTTCTCTACCTAGGTTCACCATTGCTTATTAGGGTTTCCCCTTGAAATCCTAACATGGCATATGTGGCCCTAGCCTCTCCTTTTCTTATACAACCCGCATTCTCCCTTGATTCCAACACCATCTATAATCCCCCGAATTTTTAAAACCCTATATTTTAATAAATAAATTTTATTTTGGATAAATTAGCTTTTAAATATTTTTTTATTATTTAATTATTTTATGGATTTTTGAGTGTTTGAAAGTTGGTATAAATATTTTAATAAATTAAAATAAATATTTTGTTATTTTATCATACTCTAATTATTTAAATAATTTTCCAAATTATTATTTTACTAAAATTATCCCTTTTAAATCCTTGTATTTTAATTAAATTGTTAAATAAATTTATTACCCACAAATATTTTACCTTATTATTTATAAATTAAATTATTTTAATTAAAACAATTTTATTTTATTTTTCCTTTCCCTTTTTCCCTTTTTCCTTCTCCTCCCTTTTTCTTTCTTTTTCTTTTTCCTTCCTTGGGCCGCCGGCCAGCCGACTTGCCCTCTCCCCCTCCTCGGCGCTTGGGCCTGGCCCAGCTCTTTTTTTCTTCTTCTCCCGTGCGAGCCGGCCGCCCTCCTCCCTTCTCTTCTTTCTCTCCCGACTAGGCCGGCTCCTTCTTTCTTCGGCCGGTCCACCCGTCTCGCTCGCGCCCAGCACCAGCCCGACTCCCTTTCTTCTTCCTTTCGTCTTCGTTCTCCATTACCGGCGAGATTATCGCCGCCATCTCGCCTGCTGCTCCCCTCCCCCGTTGACCTCCCCTGTCTCCCTCCCTCTCCTTCTCGTCGTTTTCCGGCCATACCGGTCCCACCACCCTTGTCTCCCTCTCTTCTCCCTCTCCCTGCCGCCCCTCTTTTTCTCCCTCTCCCTGCAACCTCCATTCCCCTACCACCCTACCGACACCCCTTGAGCTGCCCTACCACTCCCCTTCTCTTCCTCTTCTATTTAATCCTCCTTCCCTGCCCTTTCTGCATTTTTTTCGAGCCTCCCCCCATGCTCCCGAGCCTCTCCTTACTCCCTTTCTTCTCCTCCCTCATCTCCCCTGTTTTTGTTTCGCCGCCCCTCTCCGCCGCTCCCGCCGCCTCAACCACCACCTGCACCACCTCCTGCCACCCTCTGCCTCACCCTCGAACCATCACAGTCCCCGTTGAGCCACCCCGCAGCCCCATCCTTCCTCCTCTCTTCTTTTCTCTCCCGTTCACCCCCTTCTCGGCAACCGCCCTGCAACGCCTCGTCCCGCCGCTTACGCCGCCAATTGAGCCACCCTATTGCTCTCTACAACCCCCTCTACCATCCCCAATCCTCCTTTGGTCGAAACCGTCACCCGAAAGCCTCCATTTTTCCTCCTCATTTTCCTTCCTCACCAGCCCCATCTCGACCTCCCTCCTCGGCCGCCACCTTCGCAGCTTCGCTGCCGCCGCCGCCTCCGCCGCCGTCAACCCTTCCCCAACGACCACCTACACCCCCTCTCCACCTCTGGTCCATTGCCTTGCTCTAAATCCTCCCCGAAACCCCTCCTTTTCTAGCCCCAAACAACCAACCCAAGAGTACCCATTTTCCCTTCTTCCACCACCTTCGAGCCCCTCCTTTTTATTCTTCTCTGCATGCAGCTCATGCTGCATGGGCAGTATGAGCTGCTGCCCTCTTTGGTTTGCTTACTTAATATTTTAAGGTATAAAAATATTTTAGTTTAATTATTTGAGTAATTAAGTGTTATAAGCCTTATGATTTGGTTTTATTTTTTTCTAACATAATGAGTCTTGAATTATTTTAGGTATTGGTTTTGATAAATCAAATCTTGAACCTTAAACCGGGATACCGGTATGGTTTGTTTTTCGTGGAATCGAGGTAACCGTTAAATTCCGCTTAAATATATGGATTAACGTATGTTAGCACATTAGGCATTTTTAATGTGTATTATGTTTAATATAGGTTGCCTAGGATATTATATATGTTTTCTTGAGTTGGTTGATAAAAAGGAAGTATAATAGATTATGTGCCATGTTTGGAGCATTTGTTTAAGGTAGAAGCTAGTTACTAATGAAAATGTTATGTATTATTCCCGTTTTATTATGGTATTGTGACCTTTATTGCATGATTGGTATTTTATGAGCATTAGTGAATTTTGTTAATGTGTCTTGTGCACGATTATGGCCCAGAATACATAAATGGGTACTAATAATGTTACATTAATTATAAAAATTGAAGATGAGGGACTTAAGTTAATATTTTATGTAGTAATAATAATAATTTAATATAAGTGGAGTGATAAGGGGTAAGATGGTAAATTTATAAGTAAAGGGATAAATTGGTAATTTTGAATTAAAATGGAAATTTGGGAAATTTGGAAATTAAAGGGTAATTTGGTAATTTTGTAATTAAAGGGACAAATTAGTAATTTTATGAATAAAGGGTAAAATAGTAATTTGTGATTAAATCGTAGAATGGTAATTTGTAAGAAGAGGGCAAAATGGTAATTTTATAATAAAAGGTTAAAGTTGTAATTTTGTAATAAAAGGGTAAAATGGACATTTTATCATAAAAGGGCAATTTGGTAAATTGTAATGAAAGGGGTAATTTGGTAAATTGTAATAACAAGGATAATTGGTAATTTTGTAATAAAAGGGTAAGATTGTAATTTTATAATTAGAGGGTAAAATAGTAATTTTGGGATAACGGGCAGAATGGTAATTTGAGAATTAAAAGAGGTAAGATAGTAATTTCATAATTAAGGATAAATGGAAGTTTTAATAAGTAAAAGGGCGATATGGTAATTTTTGGAAGTTAAGCGGGTAGAATGGTAAGTTTGAAGGTGAAGAGGTAAAATGGTAATTTGTAAATCAAAGGGGTAAAAGTGGAAATTGGAAAGGAGTAAATTGGTAACTATAATAATTGAGAAGGGTAAAAATAATAATTTAAATAATTAAAGGGTAATTTGATGACTTAATAATGGAGAAGGGTAAAATCGTAAATATGACAAATGTAAGGGGTAATTTGGTAATTTAACCAACTAGAGGGGTAATTTGGTAATTAGGATAATGAACGGGGGTAAATTGGTAATTTGACCAACTAATGGGTGATTTGTTAATTATAATAAAGGAAATGGGTAAATTGATAATCTAACAAACTAAATGGGGAATATATTAAATGTAACGATTATAAAGGACGTCTAGGGGCCTAATTTATGTGAAAGATAGCTCGGTAACCTAAACCGAGTAAGGGTGTAGCTAAAGTCGAATGTGTGTTATATGTCCTACGTGCCTTGAATGCCTTGTATAATTTTTATGTCGAGACCTATATGTTGCTATTTTAATTGTCTCATGTGTGGTATGGCTTGGAACCAAGGTGTGTTCATGTGCTCTTTTTGGTATGCCCTGATATGGATATGCTATGTGTTATGATGTGATGTGATGTGATGTGGCCCTTAGGGACATGCATGCTAGGATAATTATTGTGGTAGTCGGGTATGGAGGCATGAAAAAGAGTAATGAGAGAGAAAGATGACCAAAGGGAAGTAAGTTGGCTAATGTAGGTACGGGAGAAACTAGGATTTGCATGGGTTGGTTAGAGTCCGCATAGGGGCAGACTTTACGTGTGGAAAGTTACCTCAGGATGTGAGGAAGGTAACAGAAGTGTCGTTTGGGTGTCTGGGAGCTTCGGGCGAAAAATAGTACGTGGGACGGTATAAGGGTGCGTAGGAGACCCAACTAGGGTTAGGAAGAAACCCTAATGTGAGAAGGTAGAAAAAGAAAAAGAAAATAATATAAGTAAAAGAGAATGAGTGGGGTAGAAAGTGAGGATTGGATCTAAGGGTCGTGACGTGTGGGGTGTTGCATTAGTCGGGATGTGTACGACAGAGAAGGATGGGCCACATAGGCCCGAGTTAGGGTTTTTGGAGAACACCGAGTTAGGAGGTGCAGAAGTCTCAAGATATGGGACGAGCCCTCCTGGGAGGATAAGGGTGGATATAGTTAGCCATGCATGTCAAGGGTGGAACACTTCCGAATAAGATACGTTTAAGACACTAATCACTTAAAGTGGAAGATGCTGAGCCGGGCCCAGACCGGTCCACCGGCGAATAATAGTGGCCAGGAGCCGGGGTGCCCTGGAGACCGTGCCACCGGCGAACAATAGTGGTCGGGAGCGTTTTGCCCTGTATATTTCCGGTCCACCGGCTATAATAGTGGGGGTTACCGTGCTCAGCAAACCAAACGTAAAATCGATAAGATATGGGAAAAATACTAATCACTTATAGTGGAAGACCTTGTGAGTCGGGGCCAGACCGGTCCACCGGCGAATAATAGTGGCCAGGAGCGTTCTGCCCTGGAGACCGACCCACCGACGAATAATAGTGGCCAGGAGCGTTTTGCCCTGTATATATTTCCAGTCCACCGGCTATAATAGTGGGGTTCCCGCACTCACATGGACATACAAAATTTAAGATGATTGATTAATGATGGATTAATGGCCTTAAGGCCCTAAAGTATCGATTATTCATTATGGCCTATTGATATTCGGTTAACTTGCTAAGTATGTGAATGGACAAAGATGAATGTCATGTATACACCATTAATATTTGATTGACATGTTGAATACGTGAATGTATGGATCTGATTGTTATATTTACATATGTCGTTATGTACGGTTATTCTAGTATATCATGTGTGACATTGCGTGCCTGTCTTTAAGCGCATTTTTAAAGGGTTACTCAGTACCGTAGTACTGAAGGGTTCCCTTCGTGGGGCCCCTGCCTATTCAATGGGCAGTGCCCCTTGCAGGTCATGTTCTATGCTTTCAAGTGGGTCTCGGGAATGAGCGTAAGGAACTATCCGGACTTGTTAAGTTTTTAATTTGCCTCTTTAAAATTCATAAATTCACTATATTGTTGTTTTGTAACCACCACTGGTGGATTTTACTCTGATAAATCATTTACCGCGCTACTCTGGTTAATTTATGCTTAAGTTTCTTGGAAATTTTGATTTCACTCCTTTAGCCTTAGCACTTGGTACCGGAACGGTATGAGTGAGCCGGTCTGGTACTAAGTGTGGCAGTAATACTCCCAAAGTTCACGGTTTATTAATTTGCTTCCGCTAATTTTCTTTTAATTAAACAAAATTTTTCAGTAGTGAATTTTAGGGGTGTTACACCATCACTCTACTCAACCCACTCCAAAACACACAGCCCAACTCTCCAACTACCACATGCTATAATGAACTCTAGATGGTCACCCCGTAAAACCCTAATGCACCCCTTTTCTTCCACACCCTCTTCTCATACCAAACTCTTTTTCCATTTAACTTGACTCACACCCTTCATGTGACACACTTTTAATCACAACCCAAAGTCCAACCAGCATCCTTCACCTCTCCCACTATGCCCCTATACTTAGGGGCTTTCCACAAAAATCCTAGTTAGGCTCCCATGCATACTTCCATAAACCCAAGTACTAACTCTTTCTCAAGCACACCAATCACCCAAAATACACTTTCATCCCCATGGTCAACCCTCAAACTAACTTTTCCCACGTAAGCTTTTTCCCATGCAGAGATCATGTACCCCATGCAAGGCTCACACTTCCAATGCAAGATTTTACCCTAACCATTCAATTTATTACTTTTTTCCTTTATTTTCTCATCCGTATTTCATAACACACTTAAGATCTTCCCCCACTTCTCCTTACTCACTCCACCCTATATATTTATGTTAATTCCCCACAACCACTCAAACCCACTTAAGGCCTCTAAGCATCCATGTTATACCATCTCAACCATACATAAGAGCATGTCATCCATAACAAGTCATATCACACATTTTACACATAATATAAATCATACTCAACATACCTTTGCTTTTTGTAAGCTAAGATGCACTACACACATACTTAGTTCACATTCACATATATGTACACATCGCATACCATTACACCCATAAATATATAATCCATAAAATCATCCAAAGCCTTAACCATATCCTTACCTAATTGGAATCCAAGCTTGGAGCACAAATCCTTTACCTCCTCACAGGAAAGGGTGTGCTCACAACCTATAAAAATAGTGTACTAGTCATTTCACCTTCTTCCTACTCCTTTTTCCTTTTTCTTTGTTTCCTTAATTAAATATTAGTGATAATAATAATAATATTAATTTTAATTTTAATATTAACATAATATTAAAATAAAATATACTAAGTAGGTAGGAGGGAGAAGGGCACAACTAGCAGGGACAATAGGCAAGGGGGTGACGGTGCATGATGGTGGTGGTGGTGGTGGTGGTGGTGATGTAACAAAAGGGTTGTGGGGTTGTAAAAGAGGAGGGGATTTGGGGTTTCCTAGGTCAGAGGGGGTTGTGGTCATGATGGTGGCCTCATGGTGGTGGCAATGGCGGCGACCGAGAGGGGAAGAGGAGAAAAAGAGGAGGGAGGAGAAGGAAGAAAAGAGAGGTGATGGTGTGTGTGGTATGGTAGGGGTGGTCTTTTTGGGGGGCGGTGGTTGTTGTAGTGGTGGGGCCGTAGGTAGGGATGGCAATTTTCCCCACGGGTTCGGGGCCCCGTCGGGGATTCCCCGTTCGGGTTCGGGTTCGGGTTCGGGGACGTATTTTGGGGATCGGGTTCAGGGTCAGGGATTTTTTTCGGGGATTAATTCGGGGACGGGTCGGGTATGGGTTTGGGGTCCCCGTCCCCGAACCCGACCCGAATTAAAAATTTTCAATTTTCATATTTGCCAAATTGAGATTTGGGCGGGCCGGCCGAATCTCTATCTTCTCACAAAGTCACAACTTGTACCTGTGACTTCCATTCTTCCTCCCCGACTCCCCGAGACCCCGACCCCCGCTTGGCTTTGGCAATTCACAGTTGGCACCCCGCAGTGACTCAATCCCGCCGCACGCTGCATGCAGGCCGGCGGCCGCCTCTCTCGCCTGAGACGCCTCTCCACTGTGACGCTGTTGGTTGTTCGGCGTCCACACGAGTCACGACCGCACCTGTAAGTCTGTAACCTTATTACCTTAACCTATTTTTTTCCCGTCGCTCTGAGGCCCCTGACTCCCAGTCCCCGTCGTCATTTCGTTAATTCGTTTGGCACTTTGGCTCTGCAAGACTATAACCCTCCTTCTTCCAGCCTTCCTCTTCTAATTCTATTGCTTCAAATTTTGAATGGATACAAGCATGTTCAGAATCTAATGGTGATGGCGTCTATCAGTCCATAATCCATAAGATTTTGTATTGTTATTCTGTCTTTCTCGAATTCTATTGCTTCAAATTTTGTCAGCTCGGGTATCGGGGATGTGGGAGTTTATAGGGGATCGGGGATCTTATCGGGGATCGGGGATCGAGTATCGGGTATCGGGGATCGGGGATGGAGAATCGGGGATCGGGGATGGAGAATCGGGGATCGGGGCGGGTATGGGGATTGCATCCCCACGGGGATCGGGTCGGGGATTCCCCGTTAAGAAATAAACGGGGATCGGGTCGGGTTCGGGGATGGGGATGGGGTCCCCGTCCCCGACCTGCCCCGTTGCCATTCCTAGCCGTAGGGAAGCACAAGCAGCAGTGGGAGGTGCAAAAGGGAAGTTCGAGTTGCCCACTTTGCACAAGTAGGAAGAGAAGAGGAAGGGGATTTAGGGGCAGGGGAGTGGTTTGTTGGGTGGAGGGTGATGTAGTGAAGAGGAAGGGAGGGTGTGGCAATGGCGGCGCGGCGATGGCGACTGTATCGGCAATTGATCAGGATACGCTAGTGAGGCTGGGGGAGGGTGAATAGCAGAGAAAAAAGAGAAAATGAGGGCATATGGAGGGGTATTTGTAGGCCTAATGGTTGTGATAAGTGGACAAGAGGGGGAAGAAGACAAGTGGAGGGGGTGGTTAGCTGCCATCATGCATGTAGGCCGACGTAGTTGTGCGACAGGGGAGACAGGGCAGGGTTTTGCAGGGGGTGCAAGGGAGTAGGTGGGGGTTGTAGGAGTGAGGGGGACCATGTAGGGTAGTGTCTGTTGCACGCCCTATAGGTACAAATGAGGAAAGAAGGAGGGGAGAGAGGGGGATGGAGCTATGAAGCAGCCATGCACAGTAGCTCCTATCAGGGGGAGGAAGGAAGAAGACAGGGGCAGAAAGGGAAAGAAGGAGAAAAGAAAGGGAGAAAAAGGGAAAAGAGGGGGGATTTGCGCACCTCGGTTGGGCCATTTGGGTGGAAGAAAGGAAAAAAGAAAAACTAGGCCAATGGGAGTGAAAGGAAAATAAAGGATGGGGAAGGGGGATCGGAATGCCATTGGGAGTACCCTAGTCGGTCGAGGGAGGGGAAAAGGAAGAAAAGGAAGAAAAATGGGAAGAAAAAAAAGGAAAAATGGGGTTAGTAGGGTGGTTTTGGAATTTTTTGAGTTTTAGGAATAATAAAAATTAGTAATAATAATAAATTAATTTTTCCATTAATTTAGAAATTATTATTATGATTTACTTATAATTTATTTTAATTTAGCAAATAAATTTAGCCTCCATTAATTAGATCCCTACGTCATTTTTCTTCTTTTATGGTCATAATTATTAATACTCTAATATTATTATTTTATTAGAAATTGCATATATAATTAAACATTATCCAATAATTCTTATTTTATTTTTTAATCATACAATAAAGTTTTGGGATATTACACTTGATCTCAAACTCGAGTCACATGGGCGATAAGGATTGATGGGCAAAATTACTTCCAATTTATATATGAAGTGCTTTGATACACCCCATCTTGAGTTGGAAGAGATGTTGTGTAAAGGCTCCATGGGATTCCTTTTACACAGGGACTTTGTCCTCCTCTTTCTCAAAAAAAGTACTTTCAAAAATACATGGGATAATGTGCATGTCATAACTTTGATAACCTAAAATTATTGTTATTATAAAATATATTGCTCCATATGTTTCTAAAAAAAAGTTTTTTTAATTATTTACATACTTTGTTAGGAACTAATAAATATATTAGTAATATTCTAATTATTTTATTTATTGAAAATAATATAACTATAAATGCATAGAAAAAGAAAGAATAAATTAAGTTTAAAATTTTAACTTTTAACTTTTCTAAATAAAAACACTTTTTTAACTAAACATTACTATTTAAAAGACTTCTATATAGAATTAGGAGTATTGTTTTGACTTTGTCTAACAAAAGATCATATTCACTCTTTTTTTTTGTTAGATAAAATGGTTTTGTAAAAGGTGTGTGTCACAAAAGAAAGAAACAAATCAAGTAAAAGGACGTGTAGTTGGATAATAAAATTGACTTAGTAGATGTATAAAATATTTCATTTGTCGATTATAGTAGTAAAAAAATATGGTAAGGGTGGTTATAGTAGGAAATTAAATTATGAGGGTGATCATCCTTTGTCCTAAAAATAATAGCAATAGATAATTAATTGCTTATATTATGCACCAAGATAAATATATGGAAACTTAAAAAGAGGCAATAAAACATATTGTAACACCTTGAAATTTTCTAATGTTAATCTTTGGGTGTTTAACCATTAATCCTTGCCTAACCCTTTAACCATAGCTTAACCACATTATTTTAATCTATAAACCCATGTTCCACTCTTATACTATGCCAAGTAGATATTATTTCCTAGCATGGTTACCTAAACTAAATCCTAACTATGCCTATAATTACCCTCTCAACCCCAACCTCTCACCTCACCTTTTTTCATTCAAGTGTTGATTACTCAACCTCACTCATACCCCTTTTTCCTTAAATGCCAACCCTATGCAACACAAATCCCCTAATAATGCCTTACCCCAAGCTCTCTCACACCTCTTCATTTTATTTCCATGCAACTGACTGATACACTTCTCCCTCCTCTCCATATTATGTTTATCCATCCTTCCTAATTTTGCTTACTCCTTCGGTTGTTTTTTCCTCTCAAATCCTTTCCAAACCAACCCCAAGCCTCTCATATTCCTCATCCTCCTCTATTTTAACATTTCTTCATGTTAAAACTACATTATTTTAGTCACCCAACGATGAAACTCCTCCTTGTGTATCCATCTCTCATGTTGTAGCTCCTCCTTGTGCGGCCATCCCCCACATTGCAGATCCCCCTTGTGTGTCCACAACCTCACAACCCCCACCTCATGCCTCTACCGCTCCTAACATCCAAAAATCATGCTAAATATCCTCTTCTTGTGTGACCACCCCATATAACTCAACCACTAGTCAACCTTTGACGTAGCAATAACTACCTCAAGGCCACCATGAAATACCCCAAAATCCTAATTTAGGAAATTATAGAAAAATAAGAATTTATTAGGAAAATTAATTAAATAAACTATTTTTATTAAAATAAGAGGGAATTAATTAAGGTAAATCTAGGAGAAATTAATAAATAATTTAAATAGGAAAATTTTGAGTATTTTGCTAATTAAAATGGAATTTAGAAAAAATCTTTCAAAATCCCTAAATTAACCTAAAATGAGAATTTAATTATTATTTTAATATTAATATTTTATTAAATATCCCAAAATACCCAAAATATATTAATTAACCCCAAACCCACCTGTTTCCTTTTCTTTTTCTTTTTCCCTCTCTTCTTCCTTTTTCTTTCTTTTTTTTTTCTCTTCCTTCTTCCTTCCTTTTTCTCCTTTTCCCCCGACTTGGGCCGCCCATCTTCGGCCCAATTCCTCCCCCTTCCCATGCGCGGCCCAATCCTTTGTCGTTTTTTCTTTCCTCCTCTTCCGGTTGGTCTGGCCTTTCCCTTTCTTTCTTCTTTTCTCCTGGACCGCCGGTCTAACCCTCCCCTTCCCCTGCATCGTCTTCTTCCTCTCGCCCCGCCTGTAACTCCCTCAATAGGCGCCGGGAATTCTACCACCGATCACGCCGTTTAACCCGTCGTTCTCCTCCTCTCTTCCCCGTCATCTTCCCTATCACTTTATCACAGTCGACCATCCCCTCTCCTGCGTGTGTCATCCCCTTCTTTCTCGTCAAAAATGGCCTACGAAGGTAGGCCTGCGCCAACCTACCCTCGACGGTTGGAGTCCCATAACCCTTTCCCCCCTACTCTCCCACTCCCTTTTGTCATTTTCCCTTCCAATAAAGCTATATATACCTCTGAAGGCCGCCATAATCGGGTTTTGATTTTGGGAAGCTAGAAATTCAACCCGCGCACCACCGCCGAATCAGACCATCGTTTCTCCGCCATCGGTCATTGCCACTGCCCACTCCGACCACCAAAACCTTCCCTACACCACCCTCTACGCAAATGAGTCACCCTCCTTCCTTGCCTTGCCCCGCACGAGCCACGTCGGCCGTGCAAAGTTTCCCTCCCGAACAACCTACTTCGACCCTGCTGCCAATTCTTCCACCTATAACGCCACCTCTACCCCCCCCCAAAACAACCAGGGGACCCTACTCTACCTCCCCCTACTTCCCTCTCCCCTAGCATCCACACCCATCTCTCCACCTCTCTTCCTCCTCCACCGCCGCCGGCTCCACCACCAAGCCTAGGTGGTATCCAAATTTCTTAACCCTTAAATCTTTTGTATAAAAGTGTTGATATTTTTAATATTAATAGTATTATTATTAAATATTATTATTATTATTATTATTATTATTATTATTACTACTACCACTATTATTATTATTATTATTATTATTATTATTATTATTATTGTTGTTGTTGTTGTTATTATTATTATTTGTTGTTGTTGTTGTTGTTGTTGTTGTTATGAATACTATCATTACCACTATTATTATTATCATTTCCAGCATTATTGTTACTATTCTTACTACTACTACCACTAACGTTATTAATATAAGTATCATTATGACTATTACTTTTTATATTATTTTCATCACTATTATTACTAGAATTTGGGGTTGATATTAGTATCGTTAAGATCGAATGTGAGCTACGTGTCTTGGCATGCCTTGGATGTCTTGTATAATTATATGTCATATTCTATATGCTATTATTTAACTGTTTTATGAGTACCATGGCTTGGAACAGAGGTATGTTCATGTGCTCTCTTCTAATATATGCTAATATGGATATGCTTCAAGTTGTGACGTGATGTGATGTGGCCCTTAGGACATGCATGCTAGGGTATTGGATGTGGTGATGTGGAATGGATACATGAAAGAGAAAAATGGGAAAGTAAGATAACTAGGGGAAGTAAGTTGGCTAACATAGGTAAGAACGTCCTAAATAACCCATGATCCATGAGTGGTGAATAAAAGGGGGGGATTTAAATAAAATGAAAGAGTAGGAGAAACTAGGGTTTGCATGGGAGGAGCTAGGGTTTGCATGGAAATTTTAGGGTTTGGCATGAGAGATATCGGGGGTTTTGCATGGGATGGTTAGAGTCCGCATAGGGGCACACTTTACGTGTGGAAAGTTGCCTCGGGGCATGAGGAAGGTAATAGAAGTGTCGTTTGGGTGAATATGGGCTTCGGGTGAAAAATAGTACATGGGACAGTATTAGGGTGCGTAGGAGACCATACTAGGGTTTAGGAGGAAATCCTAATTTGATGAGGTGGAAGAAGCAAAAGAAAATAGCAAAAATAAATGAGAATGAGTGGGGCAAAAAGTGAGGGTTGAATCTAAGGGTCGTGACGTGTGGGGGTGTAAAATAGTTGGGTCGTGTGAGGCAGAGAAGGATGGGCCACATAAGCCCAAATTAGGGTTTCGGGAGAAAACCCAAGGGTAAGGCGGTGAGTGGACTTTGAGGGTAAGTAGATTACAGAAAGGATGTCAAGGTGAGTTAGGAGGTACAGAGGTCTCAAGATATGGGATGGGCCCTCTTAGGAGGATACATATAGCTGGAGTTAGCCATGCATGTCTAGGGCGGAATATGATGAATAAGATATGGTAAAATAACAATCATGTAAAGTAGAAGATTATTGAGTCGGGCCCAGACCGATCCACGGGTATAATAATGGCTAGGTGTCGGGGTGCCTTGGAGACCGATCCATGGGTATATAATAGTGGTTAGGTGCATTCTTCCCTATACGTGACCGATCCACCGGTTATAATAGTGGGGGATCCCGAGCTCAATAAATCAAACCCTAATTTGTTAAGACACGTAAAAAAATACTAAGTACTTACAGTGGAACACTATGAGAGTCGGGGCCAGACTGATCCACCGGAGTATAATAGTGGTCAGGTATGTTTTGCCCTATAAGTGACTGATCCACCGGCTATAATAGTGGGGTTCCCGTACTTGCATAGATTGATAAAAAATTATGGTGTGAAATGAGTACTATCCAGAGAATAAATAACCAGTGTGGGCCTTTATTTACTTGAGAAATTGTGTGTTATCTAACATGTTGTTGTGATTGTGTTATGTGCTATTATGTGTTGGCCTTAGTGCACGGTTACCTTACTCAGTATGTAGCGTACTGACCACCCATTTCATGGGTGCTGCTCATTCCTACGAGCAGAAGGCCCTTCTGACTTAGTGTAGGTTGGTGATTCTATATTTGATGCCTACAACACTTATAAGACATCGGGCGGGGCTGAGAGTTAAGCTTGGACCTAGCTTGGGGGTCGAGAGTGATGTGGCTGGATTCTATCATCCGTATTATCTTTCCTGTATCATTATATTTAGTTTTATTCTGATGTATGATATTTCTAATGTTTGGAACTTCAAAACTGTACTTTTGGACTGTACCTTTTGATTACCGCACTCTGATTTCCTACATGGTTAACGACTCATTTCTTTTATGAATGCTCGTTTTAATTATTGACTCCTGTTTGATGTCCATCCCAATTAGCCTTAGCACTTGGTATTGGAAAGGTAAAAGTGGACCAGTCTGGTACTAAGTGTGGCGGTAATATCCCCATAATTTACGTTTTTGTAATTTTGATTCGGCTAAATCTTCTCATTAAACAACATTTTTCAGTTGTAAATATTAGGGTATTACATACCACCTCACATTTAACCCCCTATGGTTTCACCACCCATGCATGCCGCACACTCACTAGCTACATTCACATGTCATGTAAGTCTCCCCTTTGTTGTGTTAATGCCCCATGCAAGTCATTGTATATAAGATAAGGTTGGAATTTTTGAGTGATTTTGGTATGAGGATGATCAAACCTTAGGCCTTTATGGTGTTACATGATTGTTTTTATTAATTTTATCTACATGTTTGGAGTGCTAATAATGGGGGGAGTTTATGTACAAATTTAGTTAAGTTTGGAAATCTATGTTTAGGAGTTTTAGTGTTAATATAAATTCTAGGGAATATAGGCCAAATTGTGAGACTTTGTGGAAAATATGTATTTAATTTTATTCATTGAGGTTTTTACACAAATATTGATATATAATATAATAGTGTTTGGAAGTGTATGGATTATGTTACGATTTTCACAAGTTTTGCGCTGTTTAGGTGAATTAGGTTATTATGGTCATTTTGTGTTAATTTTTAAAATTTGAGTTTGTGTAAGTGTTATTTGGTTTATAATATGATAAGTGTGATATATGATTAGTTTGGGTTAATATAGTTAACACAAGTATTAATACTATATGAAAATAACTTAAAATGAACTTAGAAATCCTAAGGGTATGATTGATATTTTATGTGTGAAAGTCAGAGTTTAATTTTATTTTAGTTTTAGATATGATATTTGATATGATATATTAGTATGTTATGTTAAATTTTGTAATATGGGGAGCTTTATGGGTAAAGTTATGAGTGGTTTGTGAATTAGAGTTTTGGATAGGGCTTGATAGTCTTTTTCCTTATGTAATGTCTCTTTTGTGACTGTTGTCTCTCCTTATGTCCTTTCATTATTCTACGTGATCACATCATGATTTATTAGATTAACCATGATTAATGCTAAGCATTTATGAATAAATACAAAGGTTGGATTGAATTCAGTAAAACACAGTATTTCATGTAAATGATAAACAATATCCCATGTGATAAAGCAAGTGTAAAATAATCAAAAGTGTCATGATGATGAGTAAGTCGAGTGATGTGGTGCTATATGTTAAGTGTTGGTTAATGAATGGAAAAAACATTAACACTTAAAGTGGAAGATTACATGAGGTAGGACCAAAGTAATTTCAAGTGTGTAATTCTTTGATTATATATTTTCTACTTCTGTCGAAACCAAAGGGCCCTAATTTACTATAAATTAGTTCGATCCATCGACCTGTAGGGTGTATATGTACCTAAAGATTATATATTTACTAGTGTCTCAAGTGTGTTTTACCCAAAATATGAGAGTATCAGCAAGGTTTGATTAACTTTCTCACATCTACAGGGGAACGAGGAAAGTAAATATTACGATATCAATGAGATTAACTATATTTCTCCCATATGTGGGAGAATGAGGAGAGTATATGATACATATGGTTCTATAATCTCATTGTGAATGAATAAAGGAAATTGTGTGATTATTAAGTATGAACTTTAATGTGATTTTTTTATTATGTCGTCTTGTATCACGAGCATGTATACATGTATAGTATCCATCATGTCATATGATTCTTATATACTATGCATGTCTTACTCTATTGATGTATATTTTCATCTCACTTGGTACATAATGTATTGATTATCTATTTCATGGGTGATACTTATTTCCATAAATAAATATCACTCTTTTTGCAGGTAGCTGCCGAATTAATGCTTTTGATGTATTTGCTTACGACGAGTGCTTATTCAAGTTGGAGTTAGTGTTTAGTTATCTGAATCTCTCTCTCTCTCTCTCTCTCTCTCTCTCTCTATTTTATAATTTTGTATCATTATAGGATAGTGTTTCTTATGCCTAATATCCAGTTACAAGCTACTTTTTAACCTTAAACCCAAAATAGATTAGGTATAGGGAGTACCTTTTTTATGTTAGATGCGGTGTATCGCCCATTATTTTATTATTATTGCTTTCATAAAATGAAATTTTGTTATATTAAATGTTGGGCCATTACACATATCATATCTAACAAATTCTTTCAATAGTTGGTTGGTTAGAGGTTGCTCCCTTTATGTTTGAGGTTTATGATTCAAATTTCATTGATGTAATGTATGTTATGATATTTTTCAATAATAAGTATGGTTATGATAACTATATAATAAGGCCATAATAATAATAAATATATTAAAAATTATATAATTACTATATGTTATATATGTTCTTATTATAAGCATGATAATTATTGTTATAGTTCTATATACAATATATTGGTTAAATATAATAAATATTATTTATAATAGCTATTATAGTTATACTAAAATAAGTATTTATTATGAGAAAATTAATAAATACTAACTAGAGTTTAAAAAAATATCAACCCAAATACCCAAATGAAAATAAACATCAGTGTAAAAAAGAAAAAAAATACTAACCCAAAGGGAAAAACACCAACTCAAACTATAAATACAATACCCTAATTGAATTTTAAATAACATATCAATCCAAAAAAGGAAATATTTAATCTAAACCAAAATAAAAACACCAACCTGAAAAGGGAAAAAGTATTCACACCAACTTTGATAAACATCAACACACATTAAGATAAACAACGAAAATAAGAAAAACTACCTAGATGAAGAATAAAGGAAAGGATTAAGGTGTGTTTTGAAGCATTAAAACTCACGAATAAAGGTAAGTATGAAGAAGAATGAATATGCTTAGGATATGTTCAACAAGAATGGAACTTTGAATGTCTCACAAAGATAACAACCAAACTAATCTTAATGAGAAACACACAAAGTGTAGTACCCTATATTCTTGGGAAGCCTAAGTTATTTAGGATTGGAACCGTCGGATGTTATATTTGCTTATGTTGATGTTCCATCACATCTATTAATACTTTTATAACCCTAACAGAATTTTTGAAACATTATAATCAAGATTCATTATCATTTCTTACAATTATGTGCTTAATGAGACTTTTGAGTTGCTTTTGGCCTCAAAATTCTTCGGAACTTCTCTAATGTGGATGTTTTAAACCCCATCATTTTCCAGAGTCTCCTATGCCAAAATGTCAAACCAAATTATTGGCAAACAATACTATTCATACCCTAATTAGCCTTATTTTAGTATTTTAAGTCTCATTAAGTTAGTTTTAGTTATTAGAATTTTGTAAAACTTTGGTATCATCTTATTTTAGTGTTTATTAACATTTCATAACAAAAAATTATTTGCAAACAATTTTATACTTTTGGGCCAAAATAGATATTTTTGGACGCATATATGTCATTGAACTCAATTTTACTTCTTCCAACCTACTCTAACCTGTATAAAAATTAAATCTCCACCATACATTTGTGATGAGGATGGATATCATCCACCCCTTTCTCCCTCATAAATTATGTGACACCTCCCCTCATTTTTCTCCATAGTATCTTTGAAAAGTTACACTTATACTAAAATTACCATCCTACCCTCCATTACTTCTACAATTGCCATCATCTTTTCTCCCTTAATTTTTCCCTTCTCCCCCACTAAAACATACCCCCTTTTTTCCTTCCCCAATTTCATGCATCACCAACATAATTCTTCTTCCTCCATTTTTGTTCCTTAAGCTTCAAATCTTCATATTTTTGGTTTTTCCTTCTTCACCTTTTATTCTATTTCTTTACCAACTCTTTTCCTTGAGATTTCTCTATGTTTTATGGGTATATTTTTGATATTTTAGGACTTAATATTTGGGATTTATTCTCTATTTTTCTAGTTAATTTGGATCTAGTTAAGGTAAGACTATTGTTTTACTACATATAAGCATGAGTTAGTATGTTTTATGGTTTGATTTGTGTTATGGTAAATTGTGGGTATTTCGGTAAAATTGAGGTTTTTTGATCTTATGTTTTATTTTTTAAATTTATGATACCATGTTAAAATTATTAATTAGCAAATTAATTTTGATGCATAACATGTTATGATTTGATGATCTAAAGCATTAGTTATTTTTGGATGAAGTTTAGGATGATTTAGGGTTTTTTTATTCTACATTTTTTTTTATAAAATTGACTTTACCATGTTGTATATTAGTTGATATAGATAAATTTTGATGCTTAACATGTTAAAATCTGAGCTTGTTTGATATAATTTTTAGCGAAATTAAGGTTTGGGAGCTTTAGGTATGATTTGGGTATATTGAAGTCTTGATATAAACAACATTTGATCTTTAATGTATCTTTCAAAATGCACCATGCTCTTCAATTCTTTAGAACATTCATCAATATAACACATGTCCTTAAATATCCTCCAATGTCTTCTCAATCTAGACATGGAATTGTTAAAAGTAATCATCCAACTCCAAGATGAATAATTGAATACAAACTCAATGAAAGAATCATCATTAGGTTTCGAATGAAATATGTAAGAATCACCATCATGCTTCAACTAAGATAAAATAATTACATGTGGCTTCAACCCATACTCGCATAGTTTGAATCCTTAATTATACATCTATATCCTCACATATTTAATAGGAACATCATCTTCATTAGGTTCAACTTCTTCAATATCACAATTCTCCATACTTTAAACTTCATTTTATCTTGACTAGTAGCTAATCAAGGTAAATGAATTGTGTTCCTCAATAGCTTTAATTGAATCATTTACACTTACAACTTCAACTTCACTTATGTTCTCCTACTCTTATTCATTTTGCACCACTTAACTTCTTTTCCTCCTTGATGTCATTATCAATAAGAATAAATTGAAAACAACTTCAACTTCACTTATGTTCTCTTACTATTATTCTTTTTAAAATACTTATTTTTCCCCTTGATGTCATTATCAATGTCCAAATGTTGATTACTTGATTGTGTGACTTCCCTTCATGAACAAGTTTTTCTCCTTCCACAATTTTTTTTCTCGACATTGAGACTTCCCTTCATGAAGAATAAGAAGAAGACATTATTTTAGTCCAATTCTTGATTCCTTGATTGTTTAACTATCTTTTCTTGACATTGAGACTTTATTTATTTATCATCATCATCATCATGTCTTCTAATTCAATCACTTGATCTTCCATTCGAGTTACTTCATTCGTGGTTTTCAACATACTCCAAATGATCATCCCTTCATTATAAGCTCTTCTAATCATCCCTTCATATCTATCATTTATGTTCTTCCATTCAGGTTGCCAAACATTGAAGGTGTGCATTCATGGCTTCCTTAACTTGAAGTTGTGATTGCATGTCCCTCGAAAGCTTTTGTAATGTCTTAAAGAGAGATGTCATTATATCCTCACTAGCCATTGTGTATGTTTATGTTTTGTTGGGATATAACACCAACCAAAATGGGTATTGCTCAAAATAAATTGCACCATGGATAATTCTCAACTTAGGAATGTGTATCTTCAACTTCAAGTGAATCTTGATAAAGATTAATAGATTCTTGGTTGAGTTATTGATGAAGATGTACTAAAGAGTTTGAATATATTTAACTAGATGTTTGAAGATGAACTAAGAAGGTGGGAGATGTGAATGTTAATAAGTTCTCAATGAGGAATGAATGGAGTGGGACTTAGGATTGTGATTACCTTAAGAAAGGAAATCAACCATGCTTTGATACCACTTTGATGTGGATTAAAATGAATGGAAATGATTAAGGTGTGTTTTGAAGAATTCAAACTCACAAATCAAGATAGGGATGAAGAAGAATGAATCTCTTAAGCTATATTCAACAAGAATGGAACTTTAAATGTTTCACAAAGATGACAAACAAATGATCCTAATGAGAAATACGCAAAGTAAATATCATTAATAGGAATATTTTTAATAGCACATAAAATAAATTTTGAAAAGATAAACTTAATCTCACAAAGATAATTGAAGATAAGAAGTCACAAAGAGAACTTAAGTATTCATTAATCTCAACACATAGTATGATTACAAGGCTTGAAAAACAACATAAATTCCTAAACAAACTCTCTAGGTAGTTAGAAAATGACAACACTATTTAACGTCTTAACTAACTTATTTAACAACCAACAATTTATACACTATTCACAATAATAATCATTCATGAATAGAAAACCTCTTGCCACAACCAACAAGTTTATCGCCAAAATGTAGTTACATAGGAGGATAAGGCTTGATGTTATTACCTTAACTTTCTGACAACAATAACAAACATCAGCTTAGGTTGCTAGTCATTATATCCCGTGCGTACCTTGGCTTCCTTTGGACTCCTTGGGCTGCCATATAACTAAATTAATTTATCAAGTATATGTTAAACACATGTGATCTTTAACTTACAGCAAATCATCTAATCTTGAACTCATCATTGAGAAGTTGTGTAAACCATTACAAACGCTTTCAAAAACTCCAATATTGCTTACAAAACACTCCAATAAAGATAAATTTAAAGATTTTTTAAATGTTCCTCTATCAAAATGTCAACCTAAGAAAAAAAGGCAACCTAAATTAAAATAAAACGCACGCAACTCTTGCAGAATTTAAACCTACAGCTACTTCTATAACTGACATACATCCAACCGTTTAATCATAAACCCATGCTCATTCATTTAATTATGTAATTACATCCATGTGTCCATGTGCTTGACATACTTTGCCTAGATAATTTTGTAGTGAAAATAAGTTTTTTTTTCTTTTTTTTTTAATGATTTGACCAAGTTATCAGTTCGTTGAAACGGAGTGTGACATCCTGTGGTTCACCAATTTACTTCACAAGTCACAATCCTTGCAAACAGCGCTGTCCAAGATAGGTCAATGTGAAGCTACATACAAGATTGTGAATAGGCTGACCGACGTCCGTACCTAGAATTACAGACTGAAAATAATAGCAAAAAGAAAAACATAAAAATAAACCCTTGGGGGGTGGGGAACTCTGGTCTCTTGACTAACAAAACAACCATTAAAGCCACCCCTGTATTTGTACAAAGTGGCTCTAATAAAGCAAATGTTTGATCTTGGCGGTTCAAACTTCCAAACTAAGGACCCTCCTCATATGGTCCGTGCAACCCGCTCATATAAATCACGGGGCCAATTCCTGTGCAGGTTGTTGGCCAGGAAATTTGCAATCTGCCAAAATGAAACATTCATATCAAATAGGTTGTTATCGCTACCATGTAGAACATAATTGATTGAGCTGATTTGAGTGAATGTTTCAGTTCAGAAAAATTAACTCCGAAGCAATAATCCAGAACGTTAAGAATAAAAAGCAATACGCACAACACTAGACCCAAAAACAAGCCCAACTCCCAACCCAACCCTGTCACCACCCAAAACCGGCCGGAGATTCTGCTTAAATATTATTATTAATAATAGTAATATTATTAATATCATTTATCAATTAGTATTATTTATTAATTTTAATTATTATTATTCTGCTTAAATATTATTATTATTATTATTACAAATTAAAATATCTTATTAAAATTTAATCTATAAACAAATAAAAAATTATACAAATATATCTTATTAAAAAAATAGAATGTTTAAAACTATCAATATAAATCAATTCATTTCAAATCATATAAATTGTCAAACACTTTTATTACTTCAACAGCTTCTATATATAAATAATACATTTACCAAACATTATTACTTCATCCATATTATTTCTTGAAACACATTGTTACTTCAAATTATATTATCTCATATCAAAGATAAAGTTAAAAAAAGGGCACTTAATAGCAGTTTTATACTTCATCCTTCGCCAAGAGGTAAACAGAATCCAAATAGCAAACTAGGGATGTGATCCAAGTCCAACTATTCACCCAAATACCCAACCACCAGTCGCAGCAGGTTTAACACCGTGCTTTCCAGATATATTAGTTTACTAAAATTAAGATAGTATCAATAAAGAAAATAATTTCAATTATTTAGAAACAGGAAAAAACATATACCTTGGTTCTCATAGCTCGAAGAGATCCATCAGTATCAATCACATTATCCAGACAGTTTAATGCGATTCTCAAGAGATCAGGAATGCACGACTGGACATGTGGGGATAAATTTTGGAATGTGTCACGTGCCATATCTGGTGTTCGTGGATCCAGTGGGACAAAAGGAAGTTTGACAACTTCCCTTAGCGCATCTGAGTGTTGGCCAAGTTTAGCTCGCTCATGAATAGACAATATTGCCTCTAGTTGTCTCAAAACAGTTTGTTGTTCCAGAAGATGCTCTCTCTCCTGAAAGCTGCAGAAAAATTTTGACGAATGCACAATAACTAACAGCAAAACAACTTACAGAAAACAAGTTAAAGAACTAAGAAGCCCAGCCACATTATTTCAACCACTCAAACCATTCTGATAAGCACTCTAAAAAATGCAGCATGCCCACATTTCAGAGGGGAGGGGATATAAGACAGGAAAAAAGAAGGGTTAAAGGAGTAGTACCTTATTTCAGGATAATATTTGTACATCTCTAATATTTCATTGCCAGAATGAATAAGCCCAGCCGTCCGGCTCTCTCCATCTGATCTACCGCGTGACAGGGCACAAATTGCTTCAGACAGGCACTGATTAATTGTATCCAGGGCAAGGGCAAAAGCACCAACTCTCGTGTGGATTTCTATTGACTGTCTCACCACATTGATAGAAAATTCATGATAACAGCACCATTAATGTATTGGTAGATGACTACCACAGAATGATTGTAGAACCTTGTTAACATTTGCAATTTGAAAATGCAACTAACGGATAATTCATTTTAAAAGAGAAGTAAGAATGCACATGCAGAAGAAAGACAACCAACTGTCAAAAGCAAACTATATTGGAAACATCGTATCTCGTACCTTGTCATACAGACAAGCTTCTTGACAATGACGGGCAGCTTCAAGCAAAAATTGCTGTCTTGAAGTCGAATCAGCAAAAAAACGTGCCAATTCACCTTCTTCGCCAGCACCTCTTGGTCCAAGTAAAAGATAAACTCCTCCATCAAGTAACAACAGCTCAGTGAGAAGTTGCTTCAGCATCAAGCTTCTTTGCCTTTGCTGATCTAAACTACCCCTACCAACCCAAGACAACTGCCCACCACCAACTGCAGCAGCAGCCTGAGCATAATATTCCAATGCCATTGAAAGATTTCCGATACGTAGATATGCCGACCCATACTGTCTAATTATACTAGAAGCTTCAGCATAAGCATCCATCATTCCCAATCTCTGCCCTGCACCAGAACTCTCAGAGAGAACTCCATGGTCAGCCAGTGTAATTGCAATGTGGATTGCGTCAATGTTATAACCTTCGTCATTCATTTCCTTTGACAAATAGAGGACAGCTGATAACAACTGAACACTCAAAAGAAGTATATATGGGTATACAAGAGGGTCCTTCCCATTTTTTGTATAATATGACGGCTCAAATTTGTTCAGGTACAATTGAAGATCATCCAAAGTGTAGGGTACCAAGCCCTCGTTCATGACAGATGAGAAGGATCCACTAGGTCTATCGCGTACAGCACATAACTGGAACCACAAGAAATCCTCAATAGTATTGAAAAGGGTTGGTAAGTCCCTCAGCAAGCGATCGATCTGCTTGCGGGAGCCAGAAATGATTGCATAAAGCAGCAACTTTTTCTTGTCATACGCTGAGCGACCCCCACGATCACCTAATCTTAACATCTTCTCGCATTCTTCCGCTGCTGCAGCTGCAGTACTGGTTGAGACAATGCCACCAGTAGCAATCCATTCTGAAAGCTACCAAGAACAGGATAAAAGAAAGGAGGTTTTAAGCCATAAGAAAAGGGCTAATCAAAGACACAAGAAAGTGGAGGCAATACCTGAGGAACAAAATGGTGAGAAACCCGAGATGATTGGGCAACATTCCTAGCATCATCATAATACCCAGTTCTCATGCAAAAGTATATCTGAGATCATAGTTTGGGGAAAAAAGTAATCAAATAGTGAGCGAGCATATCAAAAAAATCACTTTCAGCAACACACAAAGAATAGAAAAGTGTTGGACATAAGAACAAAACTTAAAAGTACCAGAAAATATGAGTGCGTGGAAAATATGGTCATCGTATCACTGATCTCTGACTCTGAGTCCATATCATACCATACTAATCTGAATTGCCATGTTTTATGTTTTAACTATTTTCAAAATCATAATGCAAAGATCAAGAACTGCCCAGATAATCCAAGATTTAGAGTGCCAGGCTCAATCATTGTTTCAGCAAGAATATGGTACACTAATAGTTCTGGTGAACATGTATCAAAAGCAACGAAATGGGGCAACTGAGAATGAAAGAGCATGCTATATACATATAGCCAATAGTAGTTTCTTAAAGAATAGGACAGCAAGCAGCATGGCACTCCCTAACCAGATAAGAAAAAAACTTGGGGCAGAAAAGGGCATCTAGTCCTCCTGAAATGAACTACTGGATAATACACAGTACACAAGAGTTAAGGAACATTGTCCAACAAACATTAACCGCATAGTAACAAGATACTCGGTCCATTATAAGATGAAATTTAAAACCTTTCAATAACAGAGAGTATAATTAAAGTATGTCAAATAGAAGATGGGCGAGGAGATAGAAGGAAGCATAAACAAAATCAATGAGTGATGTAAAAACCTGCTGCCAGGTTGTATCAATGGGAGGCTGCCTTCGACCATCAGCAGCATCAAAATCTAGTACCCCATAATCTCGCAAACGAATCTGAAAAACAACATATGATAAAATCATGTACTAAATTAGAAAAACATACCAATTAAATCTAGAGTTGCATAACTAATATCTTGAAAATCTATTATCTGGCACAAACCCGAAGAAAGGCATGAATTCTTTGAAGGTTTCCCACAGCACCACCAAGAGCAGCCTGCAGCAACACCAATTATTCAGCAATGTCAAACATTAAGTGAATGTTACCATGTACAATATTGCATAGACAAGGAAAGGAACTCGACTTCATAATCTAACATGCGAAAATTAGCTGAATGTAGAAAAGCTACTAGCAAAGAGCTGGGTGAAGAGCCTAGAGGTCATTTCGCACATATACTTGCCAATAAATTATTAGATCAAGAAAAGAAAACACAACATACCTGCGCAGGATGATTCTGTATTGTCTCCATTATGTACTTCTCATGACCCAACTCCAGGTGCCGCCTTGCACCAATTATCAACGACATCTTCTTTGAATCGTTGTGTTGTATAGTTGAATCCTCACCCATCAATGTCTTTCAATAAACAGATCAGTTAGAAATAAAACATGAACCATATGAGATAAAGAGGATGCAGCAAAACCAAGATATGAAGCCAAAACAAATTTTAAACCTGAAGAAGGAGCCAAATCTTCTGCATGCTAACTGATTTCCCCCCAGATGTATGAATGCCCAAATTTTCATAGGCAGCCCTGAAACTTGTGGCGGGCTTCACAAAAAACCATAAAAAAATTGAAGAGACCCATACATTGCCAATAAACCTTAAGCTAAATTAACATGCTGCTCCATATCATGACAGGCAAGAGAAGAGAGACAATAAAACCTTAGGTAAAAAGGCATTAATTCAGAACCTTACTTTAAAGAGTAAAGCGCGCTCTCTTGCACTGTTCAAATTCTTCACAACTTCAGCATAAACGGAAGCTTTTTTCTCTTGTATTGGTTTATCAGCATATGATACAATCTCCATCCTTGATGACCCACTAGAAGGTTGAGGGCTACCAGCACTTGGTGCAATCTGGTTAGGACGAGTAAGCCCAGCGCTCGAATCACTAATATTAGTCCGAGGTAATGTGGATATCCGGCTTAAGCTCTGAAGGAAGTCCCTTTTCTCTCTTTGCCAGTCATCCTTTGACAAACCAAATTCTAGAGTAAGAAGAAACTTACAGCACAAATAACTTCATTTTGTCAATTAACAAGATGAAATTGCTCACAAAATAGAGTATACTTCAGATCTAGAAACTCAAATTATCCCGACTAAATGAAGTGTTACATGTTCAAATGAGAATTATTACCAGAAGAAACTCAAAAATTCTTGCCACATGAAGAATCAAGATCTAACAAACACAATCAATGTAAATGTCAGAAGCACATAAGGCTCAAGACAAATCTTCTCGCCAACATAGCACTTGTACGTATTATGAACTGTCAGAGCCTAGAAAGAGAAGCCACGTCATCACCCCCCCAATCAAGAACCACCACCCTCCCACCCCAATACATCCCCCTTAAAACACCCTAACCACCATGAAAACAAACCTGGCTGCACTTTGTTCATAGACTATCTCCCACTATAGGAGTTAAGGATGTGATCCTTGAAAGACTCTTTCAGGCACACAGTGGAGTCCTTGATGCATATGTGCCTTGGAGACTCAAAGACAACTGCTCATACCGATGTGCTTTTGTGAGGCTTGATACAAAGGGTACAGTACAAAAAGCAATATAAAGAGATAATGGTAGGAAGTTAGGCCAAAGGAAGATATTGGTGCAGAAGACGAGGTTTGCTCGGTCTTGACCAAATGATAGCAAAAAACAAACCCATATGAAGATCCCAAAGAAGACTAGCATACTCAAGGTCTTCAAACCAAGCAATTGGGATGACCGATCATATGTGGAGGTACTCAGCCCTAGACAAAACAAGAAGTCGAGAAAAAGAAGGGCCAACAAAGGTGAATTCAGTGATATCAGATAAAGTAGGTCGAGCTGCAAAGAAAGAGGAAGTTGACCATTGCAAGGTCGTACTCGGGAAGGACAGCATAGAGTTCTAAGGTGTCTTAACCAGAGTGTGGTAGGCCTGGCAAATTCCCTAATGATAATACAAATTTACAGCATGGGAGGCCCCATGAATCTAATCACCTTCTTCAAGACTAAAGATATGGAGGCTATGAAGAGTGACGGTTATCCATGGTTTCAGCCATGGTTTGATCGGGATAGAGACGGTCACCTTTGAAAAAATGGAATAAAGAAAGGTGTGGATATCAATAGTGGGGGTCCCATGCTAGTTTGGACTTATATCACCTTCTATAGTATTGGATGCCTATGGGATAGAGTGATATCCATGGAAAACTCAAGCTTTCAGGAGGCGGTGTTAGACTATTGTATGATTCGTGTTTTTACACCTTGCATGAAAATGATAAAGGAGGATGTGCAATTTAGCTTAGGAGGAGATACAATCCTAATACATGTCATGTTGGAATGCCAACCGGGATTGGTTACAGCTACCTCCAGTGACGGTGCTTGAAGAGCGGAGACAATGGAACAACAGTGGCCACTAGGACCTCTAGGGAAAATTTTGAGCAGTGGGTTGAGGAATCTTGAAAGAGTGCTAACTCAGCAAACAAGAATGATGAAAGAGACAACCTCTCATCAATGCCAAGGAGACTCTCTTTCTCCAATAATGACTCATATATGGCCAAAACCGTTCTTGGCATGGGCAATGATTTAGAGAATATTGGCCTCTCTTTTTTGATCAATCTAGAGGAAGGGGACATGACAGGTTTCACTATAGAGAAGGCAGCGACTAACTATCAAAAAAGTTTAGACCCAATGACCCAAGAGTGGATTCACCCTTGGGAACAAATTTGAGCTCATCTCCAGACACAAATTTGAGCTCACCCTTCAAGCTTCGATGCACAAGTGCTAGCACAGATAAAAAATAAATAAATAAATAAATAAAAAAAGAAGCGAAGATGAATCACCTTAAAAAAAAAGAAATTGAGGAATTATAAGAAACTATTGCCGAGTAAGGAAGGGAGCCCCGTACCAAACGTAGGGGATTTGGGAGAGGATGGTTTGGTCACCAGAGCAGTCAAAGTTGCTAAGCAATTGGGGATGGTGCTTGAGAGGCTGAGCGAGAAGCTTCATGAGTAGGCCAAAAGCATCATTGAGACAAAGAAGAGGGGATAGGAGGCAGTGGCCTAAACTTAGACCCTAGGTGGGGAATAGGTGTTTTCTAAAAGAGCGTAACCATGAAACCTTTCTCATGGAATGTAATGGGACCGGGAGCAAGGCGTAAGCAAGGTATTATAAGGAGAATAATTCGAAGGTGAGGGTCTAAACATTATGTCTCTCGGAGAAAAAACTTAATGACCCCAATGTTGGCTTGATAAAGAGAATATGGAGAGAGGAGGAAGTGAAATGGGTTTGGAGTAACACAGAGTGTGAGTCAAGGGGACTATTGTGTGCATGGGAAAATGGTTTTATGAATGTAATCCACATTAAGATAAAACTAAATTAGATATTAATACATGCCAATATCTATGAGTATGATTTATGATACCTGACCTTTAATTTATATGGGTCATGTAAAGTGGGAAGAAGGGTGGAAATATAGAAGGCGATTTTGGATGAGTGGGTGAATACTGGGCTCGTGTTGTTGTTGGGAGACTTTTATGAATTTTTAGAGCGAGATGATCATGGACGTGGGCATTTGGATATTAAAGGTGTGACAGACTTTAAAATTTTCAATAGTGATATGCAAGTGGTACAGATTAAACCATCAATAGGCAGATTTATCCAGTTCTAAGGTCATTCGATGAGTAATCTGGATAGATTGTTTGCTAGTTTGAAATGGTTCCAGCACCTACCTAATATTGCAGAGGCTTTCCGATCCTTTGTGGGTAACAACAAGCAGAGATTATTTTGGTCCAAAGTTGTTTAGGTTCATCAACTGCTAATTCATGTACAAGGATATGGTTTGGAAAGCATGGACGTTGGCAGGAGCTATTGCACCAAACTAGAGCAAATTATGTGCAGTGAATATGGCTCTAAAGTTATGGAACGAAGAGGACTTTGGGTCCATACAAGCACAGATAAGCAAGCTTGAGGATGGAATCAACAACTTGGTTGTAGAGCCAGGAAAATAAAATCACCGATGCAAAAATATGGGAAAGAAAAAGAATGCAGGTAGAGTTGTGGAAGTAGATCGAGAGACTAGAGTTGTTTTGGGTACAAACATCATGATGCAAGTGGCTGAGAGATGAGATTGAAATAAATAAAAATCATATTTATGTTTCAGCTGAGAGAAGAAGAAAATTGATCGAGAAGGTAGATATAGAGGAAATTACATATGAGGCCTAATGAAAGAGGGGATATTATGTTATTTTCATAATGCCTACAACGAGAAGCATCCTCGAAGACCATATTTTGAGGACCTAGATTTCAAGGTAATTCCTCAACTGACGTCCATGATACATCCATTCTAGCCACCAAGCTAGACGATTTCAACTTTGCCTTCCCAAAGAATGCCAAAGATCTTATTAGGGAAGATATTTTCAAATTGCTGAATATTTTTGGTCGTTGGAATTGATATCCTATTCAACACCACCCTCATAACACTGAAACCCAAAGTGCCTGACGCACATAACATCAGAGAGCCCATTAGCATGGTAAGGTGTGTGCATAAAATTTTGGCAAAAATTATTGAAGAAAGAATGAAAGCAATGATTCCAATAATTATAAGCCCAACCCAGTACTTCTATCGGAGGCAAAAACATCATGGGTAGTGTGCTAACAACATCGGAAGTAGTTGATACATGCCGGAGGAAGAACACGACACATGTGCAACTATTTTTAATATCGACTTCCATAAGCCATACAACAACATTAATTGGGAATTTCTGAATTGGGCAATGACTAGAATGGGTTCCCAAAAAAAGGGCAATGGTCGATGAGAGCATGCTATGGGACTAATTCATTGGCTCTTGTAAATGGGTCCAAAACAAAATTATTTCAGTTTCACAAGTCTCTACAGCAAGGCGGGCCAGAATCGTATATCCTACTAAACATAGTAGTCAGAACTAGTTGATATATAGAAGGCTATCTGGTTGGGGCTATGGCAAGGTATTTAGATCAAGAGATCCAAGTTGAAAGTATCACCTGCCAATGACACTATTTTGTTCTGCCAGCTAAGGATGATTTTCCACCTAGTATAAATGTGCCCAGCATTAATATTGAAGGTGAACTTTCATAAAAGCTCTTTGATAGGTGTGCATGTTTCAGAAGAGTGGAGTAGTAATATTGAACACAAGCAGCGATGCAAGAGAGGCAATTCATTTTAACTATTTACGAATCCTGATTGGAATAGCTCCATACCAAGCCTCCTTTCGGTCACTAATTATATTACCTCTCCTTATTTGAAGATGCTTGTGTGGCAGAAAGTATGGAGAGGACCTTTACAAGGTTTTTGTGAAATGAAAGCAACTCAGATACAAGGAAACTCCACCTTGCAAGCCAGAATTTATTTGAAAAGTCAGAGTCAATGGAAGGGATGGATGCAAGAAAAATTGGGGATTAATATTTAAATGGTTGTGGAGATTTTTCCTTGATAAGTGAAGTTTTTGGCAGAAAGCTTATGGAAAAATATAGCTATAACCAAATGGTATCCCCTGTACCAAAAACAGGGGTTGATGGAAGTTAATTTGTGCCATGATTTTTGGGTGTTCAGAATGCCAAAATGAATATGGCTTTGTGTTACGATTTTTGGGTGTTCTGTACGGTAAAATGAATATGGAAGTTAATTTGTGCCACGATTTTTGGGTGTTACTAGATTACTCTCCTTGAAAACAAATAAGGAGAGTAAAGTATGCGATACAAGGGTATGTCAGCAAAGGGTCTAGAGTTGATGCCTTACATGGAGGAGAAGCCTATTTGCATGGGAAGCAGATATGGTGGATGAGTTAATTCAAGTGAGGTACATATTAAACCAAAAAGTGAAGATAAGTTGTGTTGAAGTTTTTACAAAAACAAGTTGTTCTCGACTAAATTCGTCACTAATGTTTTAGCCAAAATAGTATACAGTCATGCTCCATACCTCAGTCAAGCATTTGGCTTAATAGTATTCCACTGTGGATCGAGATCTTTGCATGGTTGGCCCTACAAGGCAAGAGCCCAACAAGAGTTTTTTTTTTCTGAAACAGAGATTATTCAGAATAATGAAGCAACATGTGTCTTTTTTTTTTGGAATTCAATCATGGTGAATGGCAAGATGAGAACTATCCCCATATGTTCTGGTGCCCCACTATTTATGAGATTTGGTCATGGCGGTTATAGCCTGAAGGCATCTGGTGGTGCTTCCCTAAGTCGTTGATTGATGGCTATGATCACTAGTATAGTCCCAGCAAAGATAAATTTCAGCAGAAGATATGGAAAGAGGCATTTTTTCACTGTAGTCAATCTGGAAAGAACATAATTCAAGGCTGTTTGAGGGGAAGGTGAGCAACATCATAGGTGTCCAAGACATGATACTCTTAAATATGGGATGGTGTGTATAGTCATGGACTCCCACCTTTCCCTATACAATAGACGAGGTAGTGCGAAAGTTGCTCGACTTCTGAGTACAAAATAGCAGATGACCAAAATGGTAGTAAGTGAGCAGGAAGCTCCAAACATGGGATACCTAAAATGGACCCTCACGCCTCAGTATGCAAGGGTAGTGAGAAAGCTGCGATTGGAGGGTATTATGAGATAGGCATGGAAATCTTTCACTCCTATTAAGCTTATGGAGGTCAACCATGCTAAAGTGTTGGATTGAACATCCAAAAGGAATGGATGTGATTCTCCAGGATGATTATTTAGTCGGACTCCAAGACAACAGTAGGATGGTGTAACTGCCCTAAAGCTCATTGGGGGGGGGCTTATCCAACCAATTTAATCACTAGTATGAAATTGGTGTGGAAACATTTTTCGATTTCCTTCAGAACCAGAGAATCAAACAGCATTGCCGATGCTTTAACAAATTCAGGACTGTGGTGATCAGATCCGTTTATTGCCTGGATTTGAATATTGATACACGAGTATATGTGCTGCTGGGGATAGTCAGGTGTAGCACTAGTTTTCCTTTTTCCATCTATGGGTGTTCTTTCCTTCTAATTGAGTCCTAATTGTGTATTGCTTTTGGAGATGTAGGCACTGCCCATACATGTGACTGTGTATCTTGTTGGGTTGAGGTTAGCAAATGACTGAATGAGGTCTCCTAACCCTTTCTAGAAGGTGGGGGAGATCATATCAATGATTTGAGGTTAGCAAATGATTGAATGAGGTCTCCTCACCCTTTCTAAAAGGTGGGGGAGATCACATCAATGATGCTAAAACCTCCCTTTGTTATTAAAAAAAATCATTACTCATCTCGGAGGGGAATAGTACTATGAACTGCCAATAACACAGAACATGCAAACAAACATATGCAAAAACAACCACTACATTGAAAAAGTATTGAGCACCGTGCCCCAGTCACATTATCCTTGGGGTGATGATATATTCAAATACCATTCAACAGATGATCCACAAAAAAAAATTAAAAAAATAAGACATTATATCACCAATTAATCAATCTGACAAATGCAAATGCAGCAACTTCAATGATTTACACAAGAAAGGGTGGGGGTAGTATCACAAATGGGACAATGAGAAACAAGGAGAGCAAGCAGGACAAGAAGAAGAAATGAAAATAAAGCTGTATTTGCTAAAACATTGAATTTATTGTCCAAGAAAACCAAATATCCTTTAATAAGCATGCTGGAAAAGAGCATTAAGAATAGAACATTGTACAGATGACATTTCTGGGCATACTGACCTCCAAAACTTTCATCATGTGGTCACTAAAACTTCTAAGATTATCCTTTTGAGCCTCCTGTATAGCTGATAGCATTGCCATCTCATGTACCTAAAGTTTTACATAACAAGAGAATTTATTATTGATCTAACAACTCCAATTAAGCAAAGACCAGATGTATGCATGTGTGCAACTGGAATAAACATACACATAAATAAAGATAATGGGTAGCTCCAACACAAGTGAATTCAATATTATCAAAAACAGGCATATGTCGCACTACGTATCCAACTACAAAGAGGTTTCTCCTGATCAGAATAACAAGATCAGGGCAAACCACAAATCGTAGTTTGGTAAATCCAAAAGACAAGTCAGGCAAAAAGCAAGCCTCATTGTACATTTTACTAGGCATGGCAACAGCTCAGGTTTGCAGAATGATGAGGCTCAAATTTAGTAAACAAAACAAATGTATCTACCTGTTGGAGATATTCCTCAACGGTGGTTGCTTCAGCTGGAAAAACATCCTCATATGTAGTCTTCAAGAATACAAAAACGAACATTAATCTATGTTATCAAGCATCCCTGTTCCTTTAAATGCAGCATAAACTGTTAAGCTGAAATACAGCAGCAAAGTCAGTAGCATCTAGTCTTAAACTTGAGACTAAGAAGAAGTTCCCCACTGACTTCACAGAAAACAACCATGGAGCTTGTCAGCTAAAACAAAAATATTCAAACTGCACATGCTTGTTTGGTAGGGTGTAATAGTGTAATCCAATGCAATAGAATTATTCTTAAATAAACATGGATAAATAATAGCATTTCATAATGAATTCTCTGTTTATCTGCATCTTACATAGTGTGATTAGTGTAACCACGTAAAGACTGGAAGCAGTATATAAGATCAGCAACTACAAGGTAAACCGAACTGTGCTGCTCACATCCATCCTTTTCAATTTAAACATTTATATCCATCAAAGGAATGCTTATATATAAAATTTACTGATAAAAAATTAATAATTGCAGTAATTTTCAGTTATCACCTTTAGCTCGAATGATTTCAGGTCCCTAGCAAGCTGCTCTGCGTTAATTCCCTCACGAGCCAACAGCCTGCTCCAGTAATATATAACATTGTTACATTAACATTTACGAAAAGATAATTCAATATAGCTCAACGTATTGCAGACAGAAAATTTACGGGGGGGCAGGGGGGAATTTAACAAGCAAAATATAAGCCGAGAATGCTGTTTGCATTGCTCCATTCACCACACGACGTATTAAGTTGAGGAGAAATAGATATTAGTTATGGCAATCTTAGTCCATAAGTCCAAACAAATATAGTATAGCAAGTAACCTGGTAGCAGCAGTAGATTGCGAAGGAGCTTCACTTCTTAAAGTTTTTGCTTTTAACTTCTTAGATAATGCTTCCAATTGATCCAAATTCCTCTACAACAGGCCAGATAGAAACATAACAACAAAGAAAGGCCATTAGTTAAAAGCATTGTGAACGTAAAAGAGTCCTTCAATGTTGAATTCAAGTTTCGAAACAAGAGTTAGCAAAGAATTAGGGCAGACCTGAAGAGGTGGGAATTGGGCAGAGGGGGCCGCCTGTTCTAGAAGCTTTGTTGAGGAGTGTAGGAGATTTGTCCAACTGCTCATGTCTGCTTCGTTCGCCATTGCCACTTTTTTCTTCTCCCACAGCTACAGATTAAGTATCGCGAGTAGTGTGCTACCTCCTTCTTCTTCCGCGGCGACTAAGAATAACAAGTAGTGTTCTTGTTAGACTTTTTTCTTCTTCCACAGCTACAGATGAAGTATCGCGAGTAGCGAGCAACCTCTTTCTTCCACTGCGACTAAGAATCACAAGTAGTGTTCTTATTAGAATGTCAGCCCGCCCGCATTAGGACTCACCGGCACCGTGCTCTCCGTCGCCGGTCATGAACTTCGACCTGACTAAACCCTAAAATTCTCTTTTGTTTTTTCAAGCCCGAACCAGCTGCTTCGGGCTTCGACAAGGGTTTAGCCCTTTAACTCCTCCGGTAACGACGGTTGACTGGTAAGTTAAAAAACTTCAGACGCCGTACCACAAAAAACACTTCAAACATCGTACCCAAAAAAAAAAAACTTCAGACATACTTGTTATAAGTTAGGGATGTAAACGGGGCGGATAATACTCGATACCCGACGGATTTTACCCGACGGATATGGATATGGATAATAATAAACGGATATAGATACGGATATGGATAAAGGTTAAAAATATCCGACGGGTTCGGGTACGGATACGGGTACAGGGTATCCATATCCGTATCCGTTTACCCGTTATATATTTACCATTTTACCCTTAACTTTTTATATAAGAATAAGTTATAACTAGGAATTAAATTGTCATTTTACATTTAACCCTACTTAAAATTAAACACTTTACAATTTTACATTCAGCCGCTCGTTGCCGCCGTTTACATTTTACAATTTAGAAATTTTTACTGTTTGTTTTGTGACTCTTCAGAGTCTTCTGCTTCACTCTTGTCTCGATCTCGAAGACTCGAACGGTGACAACGGTCGATTGGTCGAAGTCGAACACTCGAACAGAACAGACACAGACCGTCTCTTACTCTCCTCGTCTCTACACTCTACTCTCGATCTGTTCATTTCTTCTGTTACAGGGCACAGGCCGGCGCACAGCCACAGCACAGGCACAGCCGCCCGCCAGCACGCACCGCCATGAGCCCTTCGTCGCCGTCAACATTCAACAATCGCCGACCACCGTCCGTCTCCACTCTCCAGTGACTTCCTCTGCGAATGTCGTCGCCCATCTTCGAGTTCGATTCTCCCTGACTCTTCGACTGCCGCCTGCCGCCTGCCTTAACTTACTGTAAGTTTGTTAATTAAATTTGTTAATCGCGTTCGCAAATGGTTATAATTCATTCTGTTATACTCTGTTATAATCCATGGATTGACCAGATTAAAACAAGTGTCTCGAGCTTTTCTTCCATATCGCCGCATAAAACTCAAGAGTCAAGACCGGCTCTGGACACTGGTCCTCTGGAGGGTCTGCGGAGTCGCGGACGGTTATTAGTCAAAAGCTTAATTACTTATCTAATACTATATAAGTACCGAATTAATCGCTGATATACATCTGTCTTCCAATTGCATGGATACAGTCGAGTAGCTGCTGAGTGCTGATATTACATATTTACATGTCAATTTATTTCCAGATTTGCTTGATTACATGTCAATATTATTGGTGCAGTTAATGGTACTGTTATTTGTCAAAGATTATTTGTTGGTTATTTATAATGTATCGGGTAAACGGATAATCCGTCGGGTAACAGATATCCGTCGGGTACGGATATGGATATATTAGCGGATACCCGTTCGGGTACGGGTACGAATTCGGGTACGATTTTTCTTATCGGGTACGGATACGGGTATAGTATACCCGACCCGAACCCGCTCCGTTTACATCCCTATTATAAGTATCTTTTATTAAATAAATTAGTATTCAAATTTATATTCAAAAGTGTCAATATACATGACTGCAAATCAATTTGAGACTAATCACTCAAGAAAAAAAAAAGTATACATTTTGAACAAATATTTAGGTTGTTTTTTGTCTATTAGTTTTTCAACAAACATTTTCTATTTTAAAATTTAAAAGAAATTTTGGTAATGGAGTCCCCAAAATCATTTAAAAAATCATGTTCTATGTGTTCATATTGCATATACGATAATTAAATATCGATCATGTGAAATGTAATCAAAATAATATATAATATAGTACTTAGAGTTTTTAAAATATATGTAATCCTAAAAATCTTGAAATAGAGAGAAACAAAAAAAATAAAATAAAAAATATAAGTTTGACTTGAGATACCAATACAGAAATCAATAATATATCATATGACCATTCAATCTCTGTGTCGGATGTTATGAAGCATAGCATGCACCTACTTTAGTGAAGTATGACTAAAGTGAAAAATTAAAAATAAATTATAACTTGTCTTCTTTTATCTATTTCAAAATAGAAGTGACGAAAATGATGTGAATGTCCAACATGATGAGATTTGTCTCATGTGATGCTAAATGATATATTTTGAAGATACAATTGATAAGTTTAAAATTGCAATAAGAATTTCTCTAAATTAGCATAATTCTATTAAGTTTTATGATACTTTTGTTGAATTTTCTTTTTCTCCTTTATTCATTAACCCTTAAGCCTAGCCCCATTACAACCCTTTTTGGATTTCTATTTGATTTTTGAGATATGCAACCTTGATATGGTGGAAATTAATCACATTGGTGAAATGTATGGTGCAATCCATTTGGTAAGTAATCTGTATCCTTAATGAGATTTTATCCATATAAATAATAATCTTTTTCCATGTTGTATGTGAGCTACTTGTTATGTTTTGATCTTAGCCATCTTATCTCTAACATAATTAAGTGAATGTGCATATATATATTAGCCTTGATTATGAGAGAAGAAAATAGAGTATAATCTTTGTAAGGAAGAATCGGGATTGGTTGAGATTGATGGCCTTTTACGCATCACTGATATTTCCTTCATATTTTTATGTTCATGTGTAGACTATATGTTTGTATTAATGTTTGGACAATTTATAGAGTGGATTACTGGTTGAGTGCTAATCAAAAATGTCGTGAAAGTAAATAATTCTTGAAACAATTGGTGAAAGGCATTAAAGTTGCTTGCATTAGAGTTTGTTTGGTTTTGTAACACCCCCACTTGTAAGACTAAAAACTTTTGCTTAAATAATTAATTATGAAAGCTAAAATAGTAAAAATGCATAGTGTTATTACCACACTTGGTATAAGCTCGATTTTTGTTATCATTTTCATACCAAATGCTAAAGCTAATTTCATTACTCCACTCAAGTTAATAACATACTTATAATAACCATAATAGAGAAAATAAGCAAATGATTAACATTATGAAATACAAACAAATGTCAGTGGTTATAAAACTCAAATAAGAGAAAAAATACAAAAGGACATAAGAGATCTAAGAACAATTAGATCAAGATATCAAAAGAACACCGGACAATCCTAAGCTCTCAATCCAAAATACTAACTTTTGACTGATCTCACAAGTTACCCTATAAAGACCGCTACCCTTTAAATAGATAAGGGCCCACTAAAAGAAATCTTTCTATACAACAGTACTAAATAACTCATTATACAAAACTAATATAAAAATTTTGTATGGAAGACATATACAGCATCACAAAAATACATGATATAAAACATTGAAAGAGACACAATATGATCAATATGATAATTAGATCAAATAACCAAATATTAATTAGCCACATACTACTCATACCCATTCATTTAGAACGTACTGAAACTTACTAATCAAACATATAAGGGATGCTCTCTTAATTGATGATTAGAACCAATATCAACATAATAACTATATTTCACGGGTAGGCTATAATATCACGGGTAGGGCTCAAAGGGACAATACTGATAAAAATTCATAATATCATAGGTAGGGCTTAAAGGCATAATACTAGACACAGGTAGATACGAAGGCTACTACCAAACCAATCCAATAATTATTTTCATTCTTATTTACTCTAGGAAAAATCATATCGACCCAAAGACACTAATGTATTTCGGTCAAGTAGCATAGTATCCTACCGATGACAACCTAAAGACAATAAAGTACCCTAGTCGTATTGGCACAAGAAGGAGACACGATACCCTACCAATAATGACACATAATCCATATATGCATACTCTCTATAAGTCCGCAAAACTAGATAGAGTAAGATGTAGGGCTTGGTCAGCAAAAATCCATAATCAACCATGAGCTTATTCATGTATTTAGTATAACGACCTCTAAAGAGTCACCATTCATGATACTAAGGTCCTTCACTTTAAATATTAACATTTTATTAGAGTGGCTACGAAATCACAATCAATCGCATAAATTTAGTTTCCATACTTAATCATTTTACTCATTTCCCATTTATTCAAGCTAGCCATATACCAAGTCAATACTGAGGTCAACATTAAAATATACTAAGGTCTTCATAGGCTTAATTATTTACATTTAAGCGCATTAGACCGAAAATGACCAAAAATGTCCATGAGGCCATAATTACCATATTATCATCCATTTAAAATAATAATTCAATTTTATTTATTGATTTGTCGCGAGAAGGCTAAGATACCATAATTAAATTAATTATCATGCAAATAAACTATCAAACATGCCAAATGACTATTTTGTCTCTATGCATGATTTTGCACATAAATCCCTAACATACACTTATATTTCATCCAAATTCACAAATTCCTATGCTTAATGATAAATAATACCTATAATACCAAGTTGTGTTTTTTATTACTTATTATCTTTCAACTAATCACTAATTACCAATTTACAACCTTCATCTTCCTTTGTCCATATTAAGTAGGGATGTAAATGATGTGGATTTTATCTGATATTTGACGGAATTTATCTGATGTATACTTAAATGGATATGGATGAAAATACGGAGAATGGAAGAAAATATCTGTTAGATTCGAATACGGATACGAGTAAGGGGTACCAATGTTTGCACCCGTGCTCATACCCGTATCCATATCCCTATCCTTTATCCGATATATAATTATCCTTTGACCTTTGATTTTAAAATAAATTGAAATGCTCCAAAACCTAATTTTTAAGAATTTTAGTTAAATAAGGAATTTAGAAAAAAATATCTTTCAAAAACCCTAAGTTTAAGGATTTTAGCTAATTAAGGATTTATTGTGTAAATTAATTCATTAAATTATTTTTATTAACATAAAATGGAATTAAATTAGGGCAAATCAAGAAGAAAATAATAAATATTTGAATGAGGAAAAATTAGGGTGTTTTGCTAATTAAAATGGAATTTAGGAAAAATCCTTAATTAGCCAAAAAAGAAAATTAAATATTATTTTATTTAAATATTATAATTTTTAAATATCCAAATTAATTTAAATACCCCGACCCACCTATTTTTTTTTCTTTTTCCTTTTTCTTTCTTCCCTTTTCTTTCCTTTTTCTTTCTTTTCTTTCTTTTTCTTCCTTTTTTCCTTTTCTTTTCCTCTTCTTTCCCTCGAAATGGGCATGACTTCCCGTGGCCCAAACATTCCTTTTCTTTCTTCCTTCAGCGGCCCAGGACGACACGTCGTCCCTTTCTTCTTTTCCCCCCCAAAACGATGCGCTTCGTTCCCCTCCTTTTAATTGTCATCGCTCGGCCGGTTCTTCCTTTATTTTTTTTCTTTTATTTTCATTGTGGACCGCCGATCCACACCATCTTCTTCTTCCTCCTTCTTCTTCCCTGCTGCAGCCTACAACGCCCAACACCCCTGGTTTTTCGCCACCAGCCACTCCCATTTGACCGGTAGTTACTCTTATTTCTCTTCCCCTGACTCACCGACTATCTTGACCCAACCCACCTCCCTTCCTTCTCGTGCACGACCCTCCTTTTCCTGTGCAGATGCCCCTGCCACGACTTGAATTTCGCTGGCCAAATGATGCTACCGGCGAACCCTAACCCTATTTGCCTTATTCTCTCGTCATCCCACTGACCTTACCCTCTCATTTAAGTCCTATAAATACCCCCTCCATAGCTTGTAATCGAACATTTCTTTGAAACTCAGACTTTCTTCCCTCGTGCATCGCCGCCACTTCAGATGTTATTTCCGCCGCCTTCGGCCAACTTTGCCTCCCACTCTGCCCACCTAAGTACTCCCTGCACCGTCCTCTAACTAACTACACCGCCCTTCTCCCTCGATTTTTCCTGCACGAGCCACCCTGGCTGTGCAAAGTAGTCCCCTTGATCAGCCATTTCTTCCTCATCCGCCGCCCTCTGCACCACCATTAACCACCATTTTCACTACCACCACTGCCCTTTATACCTCCCAAAAACGCCTACAGACCCTCCTCTATCTCCCCCTATTCTTCTTTTCCTCTTCCTCCCTCCCCTCCTTTCTTTCTCTTCTTCTTCCATTTTCGACCACCACTACCGCCGCCATGCGTCGCCACACTCATTCTACTCCTCTCCATCTAGGAAGTCACAAATACCCCTACTTCCACTCTCATTCTCCCTCTTCTTTTCCCAACCCTCAACTTTTTCCCCTTTCTTCTCTTTTTCCCGCCATTGCTGCCACCGTTGTACACCACCGCCGATGCCGCCTATCACCACCAACCCAAGGTTGAACCCTAAACCCTCTCAACCCTTTTTCACTATTTTCATAAGCTTTAAATATTTAATTTTATTATTTTTCCAATTATTCAAATATATTATTATTATTATTATTATTATTATTATTGTTATTATTAGTATTACTAATGTTTTATTATTATTGCTATTGAGGGCTGAAGCCCTGTTATATTTTTATTTCGGTTATATATTATTAATATTATTATATCTAATAATAATAATAACAATATGTGATTATTTTTATTATTATTTTCAATGTCAGTATTATTATTTTTTATAGGGCTGAGACCCTATTATGTCTATTTTAAATTTTTAGTATTAGTATTATTAATATTATGTCTTATTATTATTACTATTAGTAGTAGTAGTAGTTTTATTATTTATTCAATGTAGGGTTTACTTCATTTTATCTTCGATTATTATCATTACTATTATTACCATTATGATTATTATTATTTCGTAGTATTATTATGGTTTTTATCCTTATTATTATTATTATTATTATTATTATTATTATTATCATTATTATTATTATTATTATTATTATTATTCGTACCATTATTATTATTATTTTGGTAAAGAGCCGAAGCCCTTATTTCACTTTCATTTCGAATTATGTCATTATTATTATTATTATTATTATTATTAGTAGTAGTAGTAGTAGTATTTCTAATATAATTATTATTATTATTAGAGTTAAATCTTCAAACCTTATATTATCAACTTACTATTATGTCTTATATCTTTAGCAAAATTAGTAATTAGTTAATGTCATTATTATTAATATGTTATTATTTTATCAAAAACCTATTTTGAGAATAAACTAGGAGATAATAGTACTTTTAGTAGGAGGGATCCTAATCTTTAGTTTTTCCTCTTATAGATGAGACTAGTCAAAGCCCTAAGGAGGCGTAGGAGCGTGCTTCAAGACCGGTGTCTTTTTAGGTAAGGGTATAACTAAAGTCGTTTGTATGTAATGTGTTCTGCATGCCTTGTATGCCATGTGCCATGAAATATGATGTATTTTATGTGTATTGTTATAACTAATATATGTGTAGTATGACTTGGAGTTGAGGTATGATCATGTGATATTTTATGGCATGCGTAAAATATATATATATAAGTTGTGTTTCTAATGTGATATGATGTAGCCCTATAAGACATGCATGCTAGGTTATGTAATATGTTGATATAGAGTGAAATGAGGTGGAGTTGACCTAAGTGTTGCATGACCATAAGTGGAGGAATCTAGGGTTTGCATGGGGAATTTAGGGTTTCACATGGGAACGTTAGGGTTTTGCATGAAAATTTAAGGGTTTCATGGGAGGTATAAAGTCTGCATGGGGGGAAATTTTACATATAGAAAGTTGATTTGACGTGTGAGGAAGGTAATGGAAGTGTTGTTTAGTTGTTGGAATGCTTTGAATGAAAAATAGTACATGGGATAGTATAAGGGTACGTAGGAGACCGAGCTAGGGTTTGAAGTAGTTAGCTAGGGTTTGGCGTGACCACTTAGGGTTTCGTGGTCACACGTGTACTTGGTGATTAAAATGTGATGATGAGGGTGGAGTCTATGGGTTGTGTTGCGTGGAGTGTTAATTGAATTGGGTTGTGTAAGGTGGAGTAGGATGGGCCAGTTAGACCTAAACTGGGGTTTCTGGGGGAAAACCCTAGAGGGAGGCAGTGAGTGGATTTGAGGTGAAAATTAGTAGGCCTTAACCCACTTAGATGGGAGATGGGTTTTAATGTGAGTTAGAGTGAGGAGGAAAGGATGTAGGGTCGAGTTAAGAGGTGTATGAGTCCCTTGATGTAGAATGGGACCTTTAAATGATAAGTGTAGAGGGAGTTTAGTCATGCATGTCTAGGGTTAAATTTTTGTATAAGACACTGTAAAACATTAATCATTTAAAGTGGAAGATTGTTGAGCCGGGCCCAAACAGGTCCACTGGCGAATAATAATGGTTAGGGCATTTTGCCCTATGTGTGACCGATCCATCGGCAAATAATAGTGGTCAGGTGCATTGTGCCCTTTGCATTTTCGGTCCACCAGCTATAATAGTGGGGGATTTCGTGCTAAAAAAACAGACATATTTGTGATAAGACATGGGAAAGATACTAAGTACTTACAGTGAAACACCATGAGAGTTGGGGCTAGACCGGCCCACCGGCGAATAATAGTGGTCAGGAGTTTTATGCCATGTGCGAGACCGATCCACCGGTAAATAATAGTGGTCAGGTGCATTATGCCCTGTGTGTTTTCGGTCCACCAGCCATAATAGTGGGGTTCCCATACTCACATGGACTTGATAAAGAGTATGGTGTAAAATGAGTATCCATAAGAGATTAATTAAGTAATTAATCCGGACTATAAATGGACCTTGGTGTTTTTACATGAATGATCTTATGCTACTATGTTATCATGTTGGACTATGTGTTGAATTTATTATTCCGCTTGGTTTTATATGATTCTATGTGTTGACCTTAGTGTATAGTTACCTTACTCAGTGCATAGCTTACTGATCACCTTTTTCATGGGTGATTCTCATTCCCACGAGCAGAAAGCCCTTTTGACTTTGTGCAGGTGGGCGATGCGTATTTTGATGCCTTTGATGTCTATGAGGCATCAGGCGAGGCTGAGTGTTGATCATGAGCTTAGTTCGATGATCAGAGCGACGCGGCCATATTCACTCTTATGTCATTTCTTTATATATTTATTTTCTGTACTGAGTATTCGAGACGAAACTTTTATTGGTTGTAAACTTTATTTCTCTTTTTGGAAATTTTTATAATGCAATCTAGTTTATGATTCTCTTTACGCGTACTCTAATTTCTATAATATGATCCTTTTATTTATTTTTATAAACTCTTAATTTAAGTATTGATTAAGTTTAATAAATATCCTTTTTAGCCTTAGCACTTGGTACTGGAACGGTTAGAGTGAACCGGTCTAGTACTAAGTGTGGCGGTAACATTCCCAAAATTCACAGGTTTTAATTTAATTGCTTTCGTTTAAAAAAATAGTGAATTTTGGGGTGTTACATAAACATAGCATAATATTAAAGTTAAAATTATCATTTGGCTTAACTCTATATGGATGTGTTTGTAGATATCCATTTGGGTACAAGTATATATCCATGTATGAATTTTCTTATCAAATACGAATATGGGTATGAATGTACCTATTCTAAACCTATCCCGTTTACATTCCTAATCTCAGAACAAAAATATGATATCTCAAAAAATTAAATGAACTGCATTCCTATCCACATCTCAACTCAACCCCACAATTACATGATTTGAAAAAAGAAAACAGGCCCAAGGATCCTTTCTTGGTCTAGTGGGAAGGGCTTCAATTCTTTTTCAAGAGGACCCGAGTTCAAATCACACTTCCCCCAATGCATATCTAGGATGTGAAATGACACGTGGACCTCTTGAGATGAAATGAGTTTAATAATCTAGGAGTTCAATTTCTTCCACTAGTTTAGGGATCAGCTTCTTATAGGTACCTATGGTCACAAATACGTATTTTTCTACACTCCTGAGCCACATGATGCGATTTACCTCATTTGTAATGGATTTTGAGTGGTAAAAAAAATGACTGACAAACCAACAGTGTCAGTACCTACAACTAAATCATGTAGCCATGGCAAGAACAACAAAAAATAAAGAAAACCATTATAACCTTGGCACCTATATTATTGATTTGATTTGAGCCATGAAAAGAAAGAGAATTTGTAGAATTAGATGTTGCTTCTTCCAATTTAAGGCTCTGAACAAATTAAGAAACAATAGAGGGAGGTATGAGGTCGGGTATGTATATGTGATTTTTGTTCCCTATTTCTTAGTTTAAGATTCTGGAGGAGGAAAAATATGTTATCAATGTCTTACTAATTTGTAATGTATGAAGGAGATTCTAGTGACAAACTAAAGATGTCGCCAACATACAATGTACCAATTATTTTGGAGGAAAAAGTTCACAATTTTTTGTCCCAATTTCTTAGTCCTGAGTCAAATTGATTGGAAAACTCAATTGGATTTATTTTAATTATCCTTGGATGAAAGGGTTTTGGTTCTCAGTTAAGGGTGTGTAATTACTTTGGAGAATATAAGGTTTGTCATAGCAATTCGAGAAGATGATGAATGATGATAGAGGATGATGATTGAAGGAGGAAGATGGTGGCATTTTAAGTTAAATTTGTTAATCAATTTGAATACAAAGTGATTAGGATAGATTAATTATGATTTATTTTTTATTAGAGAAAATGTATACTTTAACCTATATTATAGGTTGTTAGAGGGTACTGAGGAAGAAATTAGTTAAATAATTAAAGTTGATGGGCCAAAATGGATATTTTTTTCTTATTCATGGACTAAAATATATAAAATAATAATCTAAAAGATAGAAACAATAGTTAACTCGGCTTGAATATGATATCAACAAGCTCAAAGGTTGATACGTAGCAGGCAATAAGATATGTATTGAGTGATATGATATGTATATTTGGTGTCATTTTATTTCACGTGCCTAAGATACGTAAAAGAGATTTTTTTTTTTGCAAAAACCATTGTTATTTGGCTCATGGGCCATTGTTCTACATCTTAGGGCATCAAGTTTGCATTCCACCACTTAGGTCGACCTTGGGGAATAATCGTTTGGTCTAACGGAGATATGTTTAGTTCATATGCATTGTTGGGGCATTTGGGTTCACTTTTATGTGGTAAAGCCCATTTTTTTAACCATGGTTATTTTTTTCATTTTTATTAATGACCTAACATTGTGAATGCTAAACATAAATTGAAAAGTTGATGTTGAAAGGTGAGTAAATGTGAACAATATTGAGATTTGAATCTAGTAGGTGAGAGAGAGAAAAACAAACAAAAAATTGTCATTAGTCTATACAGCACAGGTTTGATCAATTTAAATATCTAAAGTTGGCTATCATTAGATCTTTCTGCATTTTTGACACTATTTTTTTAGGACACCAATATTGATTCCGAATGGTGGAGATTTTATTTCAAGCTATACAAGTTAGGTTTGAGTTGGTATTTAGTGGAAATTGTTGTTTATGTCGGTTTCATATCGATTTTGATTTTGGCTTCAGTTGAGTGGTCTATTATGCACTCTTTTAGCTGAAACTTAGTGAGGTTATTGTTAACATCTTTTTGTTGATTTCTGTAAAAGGGCTTGTTGTTTTGTGTTTATACTATCTTTTTTTTAGGTTTGCAAACTCTTTTTAGTTGGTGTTGTAATTGTTGTCTAGTTGTACTATTTTTGATTGATAATTGTAGTATCCAGTTAGCAATTGATTACTAGAATTTTTTTATCTTAGATTTCTTACAATGAAAGCTTTCTAAGTGGGCTGAAGTATTTTATGGTTATTTTCCTTTTGCATTGGAAGGGTTTTTTTTTACGTAAATCGTGTGTCATTGATTTATTATTGTCTCTATTTTGTGGTTGGTGTTGTTGATACATTATCCCTTTACCCCCATCAAAGTGGCATTAGAGCATAAGATGTAGTCTAATACAGTTAAGATAGATTATTTGAATGGGTCGAATTACCATAGATGGAAGAGTAAAATGAATGATCACTTGTATGTGAAAAGTTTACATCTATAGATATTCTCTAAGGGTAAAATGATAGATAAAACTAATGAAGATTGACAATTTGATCATGAACAAGTTTGTGGTTTTATTCGGTAATTGGTAGATGATAATTTTTACAACCACATTATAAATGAAATAAATGCAAAGATACTATAGGATAAACTAGAAAATTTGTATGCCTCTAAGATCAAGAATAATAAATTATATCTCTTGAAGCAATTGATGAATTTGATATACAAATATGGTTCTTTAATTTATAATCATTTGAATGGTTTCCAAGGTGTGTTAAATCAGTTGTCATGCATGGGCATAAATTTTGAGGATGAGGTTCAAGCATTGTAGCTCCTTAATACTATATCGAATTCTTAGGAGATATTTTGGATCTCACTTACTGACTCCACCCCAAATGGTTAATGAATCTTGAATGTCAAGGGTCATCCTCACAGTTAGATGTTTTATTTACCAAAAATAGGGGAGGAATAATGGCAAAATTTAGAAGGGTAGAGATAAGAGTCATGGCAAGTCAGGAAGCAAGTATAAGAATCTTGAATGCCATTATTGTGGGAAAATGGGGCATATCGAGAGGTATTTATACAAGTGGAAGAAAGATAACAAGAATCCCAAGTGATAAAAGAATGATTATGATGATAATGATCGTGTTTCTATTGCCGCATTATATGATCTTCTCATTGTTGTTGATGAGAGTGTTGTGAATCTTGCAAATCATGAGACGAGTTAGTTATTGATAGCGGCGCTTCACAATAGGCTTCCTTTAGGAAGGACTTATTCACTTCATATATTCCTAGTGATTTTGGAGTTTTTAATATGGGAAATGATGGCTTGTCTAAGGTGATTGGCATGGGAGATGTATGCTTGGAGACTAATCTTGGGACAAAGATTATTCTCAACGATGTTTGACATGCACCAGATGTTGGACTAGATTTAATTTTAGCTAGCAAACTTGATGATGAGGATTTTTGGAATAGCTTTGGTTTAGGTCAATGGAAGCTCACCAAAGGAAATCTAATTGTTGCCCAAGGTAACAAATGTGTTAACTTATATTTTATACAAGCTTCAATTTCTATTGATCATGTGAATGGAGAGACAAACGAGGATGTATCTAAGTTGTGGTATAGGAGGCTTAGTCACATAAGTGGGAAAGGACTTAATTGTTTGACAAAGAATAATTTGCTCTCTGGTTTGTAGTGTGCCAAATTAGAGAGGTGTTATCATTATATGGCGGGAAAACAACGCAAGGTTTCTTTCAACAAGGTCCTCCTTTAAAAAAATTCAAGGTTCTTGAATTGGTGCATTCAGATGTTTGTGGTCCCATTAAGGTAAAATCCCTTATGGCACACTTTACTTTGTCACTTTTATTGATGATCATTCTAGAAAGCTTTTGGTTTATGCCTTGAAATCTAGAGATGAAGTTTTGAGAAGTTTAAACAATTTCATGCCTATGTTGAAAGAGAGACTATGAAGAAGATGAAATGCATTTGTACTGATAATAGTGGTGAGTATTGTAGTCAGTTTGATAGATATTGCATTCTGTAGGATATTAGGCACCAGAAGATTCATCTAAAGACCCCTCAATTGAATGGTTTAACCTAGAGGATGAATATAACTCTAATCGAAAGAGTTAGATGTGTATTTTTAGAGGAAAAGTTACATAAGTCTTTTTGGGGTGAAGCTTTCCTTATAACTGCACATATGATTAATTTGGGTCTCACAGTTGCTCTGAATGGTCATATTCCCAATAGAGTTTGGTTTGGCAGGAATGTATCATATGATCACTTGTGTATGTTTGGTTGCAAGGTATATGTTCAAGTCCCCATAGATGAGAGATCAAAGTTGGATCTAAAGAATCGTTAGTGCATCTTTCTAGGTTATAGTCATGATGAATTTGGTTGTAGGTTATGTGATCCTATGTAGAAAAAGGCCAGTGAGAAGTAAAGATTTAGTATTCATCGAAGAACGAACTATTGTTGACATTAACAAAGCTAAGACAAGCAAAGTTGAGAGTGATGACACGTGAATTTGTTTATTGTGGAGTACAGAATCATATGGATGAGCATTTGGCACATGATGAGCTACAACATGATGGTGATATTGATGCTCCAATATATGATGATGTAGGTAATCACCAAGAAGCTCCTATGGATGGACCAACAGCTCCACTTAAGAGATCCACTATAGATCATAGACCTTAGTCCAAATACTCTTCACAAGAGGATGTGCTTTTGGCCGACGAGGGAGTTCCTGAATCTTATGAAGAAGCTATTGAAAGTGGATAAAAATATAGGTGGTTTAAAGCAATGTAATATGATATGTAATATTTATATGACAACCATGCCTTTGAGATAGTGAATTTGCCTAAGGGTAAGAGAGCTTTGAAAAATCTTTAGGTTTACAAGTTGAAGTAATAGGAGCATTCTTTAGTCCCACGATATAAAGCTAGGTTGGTGGTCAAAGGCTTCAAGAAAAAGAAAGGTGTTGATTTTGGAAAAATATTTTCTCTTGTCATGAAAATGTCTTTGATCCGAGGTGTGCTAGGCTTGGCTACTAATCTTAATTTAGAGTTTGAACAAATGGATGTAAATACCATTTTCTAGAATAAGAGATTTACATGGAGCAATAGGAGGGTTTTCAAGCGAAAGGTAATGAAGACCATGTCTACGAGCTTAATAAGAGTTTGTATGGATTGAAGCAAGCACTGAAGCAGGGGTACAACAAATTTATGTCATCAAACAACATAGCTATAAGAAGACTATTTCATATCATTGTGTTTTTATGTAGAAATTTAATGATAGCAATTTTATTATTTTATTGCTCTATATCGATGATATGCTCACTACCGGGAAGGATGCTTCCAGGATTGAGAAGTTGAAGCAAGACTTAAGCAAGTGGTTTGTCGTGAAGGACTTGGGTCCATCAAAGTAAATTTTCAGGGTTAGAATCATTCAAGATAGAGGAGCTAATAAGTTATGGCTAAATCAAGAAAAATATATTGAGAATATACTTTAGAGATTTAAGATGGACAATGCCAATGTCATAGGAACTCTACTTGCTCCTAACTTAAAGTTGAGCTCTAAGTAATGTCCCTCCTGTGATGCAGATAAGAAAGATATGAAGATAATTCCATATTCATCTAGTGTGGGTAGCTTGATGTACGTTATGGTGTGTATAAGACCAGATATTACTCATGTAGTTGGAGTTGTTAGAAGGTTTCTTTCTAACTTAGGTAGAGAGCATTTGAATGTTGTCAAGTGGATCTTTAGATATCTCTATGGCATTTCTAGTTTGAGACTTTATCTTAGAAGTGATGAGCCAGTTATTAATGTATATACTGATTCAAATATGGCTGGGGATGTTAACTCGAGGAAATCTACTTCAGATTATTTGATCACTTTTGTAGGATGAGCAATGTCATGGCAGTCTAGAATTTTGGAATACGTTGCTTTGTTGAATACCAAAGCAGAGTTCATTGTTATAACTGAAGTTATCAAGGAGTTACTATAGATAAAGAAATTTCTTTGAGATATTAGTTTTGTTCAGAAAAGATATGTGCTCATTTATGACAACCAAAGCACTATACATATTGGTTCCATTCTAGATCAAAACACATTGATACACGTATCATTGAATATGTGATGTTTTAAATGCTAAGTTGCAAGAGGTTGAGAAGGGACACACTGATGATAATGGGGATGATATGTTGACAAAATCCTTACCACAATGAAAGTTAGAGGTTTTTTGTATGATCGTTGGGATGGCAATCACCTCCACATAGTCGAGAGGGGGAGAATTTGTTGGTGCATTTGACCTTCCTCTTATATGGCAAAATCCTTTTTTTAACCAAGGTTAATTTTTTTAATCGTTTTTATTAATGACCTAAATGTGGAAATGCTAAACCTTAGTTGAAATGTTAATGTGGAAAGGTGAGTAAATGTGAGAAATATTATGGTTTAAATCTCGTAGGTGAGAGAGAGAAAAATACAAAAACTTTGTCATTATTTTCTTCAGCACATGTTTGATCAATTCAAAGATCTAAAGTCTTTAACCATTGGATCATGTTATTTTTTGACACAAGATTCTCAAAACACCACTATTTATTATGAATAGTGGATATTTTATTTCAAGCACTTCAAGTCATGTTTTTATTGGGTGTTTTTGTTTAGATCAATTTCAGATTAATTTTGGTTTTTGATTCAATTAAGTGGTCTATTTTGCTTGGTTTTGGTTGAAAATTGATAAGGTTGCTTTCAACATCTTGCTTTTGATTACTGTAAAAGGGCTTGCTATTTTGTAGCTTGTAGATTGACATTTGTATGTGTTTACAATAGCTATATTTTAGGATTGCACATTCTTCTCCTTAGATGTTGCAATTATTATCTAATTGTGGTATTTTAGGCTGATGATTGTAGTATCCAAGTACTTAAATACTAGATTTTTATGTCTCAGATTTTTCATAGTAAATTTTTTCTAAGTGGACCTAAGTGTTCCGTAATTGTTTCCCTTTAGCATTAGAAGGGTTTTTCCATTTAACCATGTGTCGTTAATTTGTTATTGTTTATATTTTATGGTTAGTGTTGTTGACCAATTCTCCTTTTGGACCATCATGCATTCCATCATTTTTATAGATGTCACCCTTGTATTTTCTTAAGCATGTGGTGTATATCAGGGTTGAGTAAAAGCATGTGAATTCTATATTAAGAAAGTTCGGCAGACTAAATTTTTTGATCCATCCTCCCCTCCCAAATAAATAAATAACTAAAATAATAGAAAGGTGGGGATATATTTCCTATGAACAAAATTAAAATTTTCTAACTTGCATGCATGCATGGTTTGTCTTGTATTATATCACAAAGAGTTACCATTTATCTACATTCATGCCCCTATCTTTTGATGTACAGCTTGGAATTTGTTTAGTTGATTTAATGTTGTGTAATACCCCAAATTGAGAGGAGTGTTATAAGGATTGATTTGGCTACTTATATCAACATGGTATACCATCCTTTTGGTGATTCCATCCTAAGAACTCCACAATTAAGCGTGCTGGCCGTGGAGTAATTTTAGGATGGGTGACCTTCTGGGAAGTTCTAAAAATTTCTCGGAAAGTGCGTGAGTGAGGACAAAGCGTGTTGAAAGGACTCGTGTTGATCTGTGGGGCCAACCAATCAATCCGAAAGCACTTCAAGGTAGCCCCCGCGTGGTCATATCGACTTGGGGTGTTACAAATGGTATCAAAGCAAAACTGCGACCGTGAGCTGAACTTGGATGAGCCAGTCGGCCACCTAGCGGGACGATTCTTGGGATAAACTGTATTGAGACAGTCATTGGTTGAGTTGCAACGAGGACGTTGCGTTCTTTGAGTGGGGGTGAATGTAATACCCCAAATTGAGAGGAGTGTTATAAGGATTGATTTGGCTACTTATATCAACATGGTATACCATCCTTTTGGTGATTCCATCCTAAGAACTCCATAGTTAAGCGTGCTGGCCGTGGAACAATTTTAGGATGGGTGACCTTCTGGGAAGTTATGAAAATTTCTCGGAAAGTGTGTGAGTGAGGACAAAGCGCACTAAAAGGACTCGTGTTGATTTGGGGGGCCAGCCGATCAATCCGAAAGCACTCCAAGGTAGCCCCCGCGTGGTCGTATCGACTCGGGGTGTTACATGTTGCTAGTAGTTTGATATCGTCTTTTTTGTTTCTATAGAGGAATCAACGGTGGTGGTGGAGGAATATAGAAGAAGGAGGATAATGAGTTAAACACTTGAAGAAGCTATATGCAAGTCTATTTTGAAGATCCATCATCCATGATCTTGCTTATTAGACTACAAGTATATCCATTGATAAAGAGAAGGAAAACCTAGTCCCCTTGGAAAGTTCCAAGCCAATGGTTACTATAGTGGGGAAAATGAATTTTAACCGGAGAGAGCAATAAGGAAGATGAGCCGACAAACATGTTGTCAAATCCTAGAAGGTCGGGCAGAGGCAGGTAGAAATAGATATGGATACAAAACACCCTTGAAGAAATGTTAAAATAGATGATAGGCCAGATGAACCAATAATCCAAAATTTTGAGATCCTTACAAATTTGATGGAAGCAAGCCCCTCGAGTTGGAATCCAAGTGCAACTGCACAATAATGGGAGATATCATCATACCAAACTTACTTAAATGGTCCTAGTGCCTATCATTCATGTTTCCCCGTTTTTTCTGTAGTCCTTGTGAAGGATGCTGCTTGGGTTATTATAGTGTAGGTTTATGGTTGGGGGTTGGCCGATGGATTACTAATTTGGTTTATTACTTGCAAAAAATTATTTGCAAACATCATTAAAGGGTTGCATAAATCCGGTAAAGTGTTTTTTTAGGTCATTAGGACTAACATTAGAGAGGTGGCATTGAAGGATCATACCATACCCAAATCCTCATATCCACATGTATGTTTACTAGCATTCGTTTAGATGTCTCAAGTTACTATTGATCGTTAAGGGAAGGCTTGAATGACACATACATACCTGCACAATCCCATGTCGTTTCGCCTGACAATGTAATTGTGGAAAGGATGTGTTTAGGGTCTAGGTCTAGCGTGTTGTATAATCCCTCTTTACTAGGCACAATTGTGTGACTAAACAAAAAGATCCAACCATACATTTTAGGAGTCTAACCTATAAGATAATTCATCCTTTCTTTCATTGTAAATTGAAAAATACTCCCACTAGTTTGAGGCACTACCCATCCTTTCTTTCTTTTTTCTAAAAACTCTCTCTCTAACCTCCACCTTCTAAACTATACATTCCAGCCACAAATCCCATACAATAATTTGTTGTTTTCGGCCAATTAGATAACTATTTGATTGAGTTTTTTTAATAGTAGAAAGAAATGTAACATTGAAGTGGCGGTCCATGTTAGTTTAAGTACTTTATAAGATGGAAAATACATGACCTATGTAACAAGGAAAAAAAAGTTGAAGTCTCTAATAAGAAGAAAGCCCTTATTCCCTATTTTAATTATTTACCTCCCTTCCACACTTCTTCCTCAATCCTAATGGAGTTAGATTAGAAATCATATTGTCATCAAAATCAAAACCATTAATTTTTCATAATCAAACCTAAACATGATCGATTGCATTGATTCTACAATTAATTTTTTCCTACTATAACATATTTTTAACATATAATGTTTTTATTACAATTTTCAGCCGATATATAGAAAATAGTTTGATACGAGTCTATAAATTATAAATTAGTAGAGGTGAGAGACTGCATACACTTTTCCAAACCCTATTATGGTAACATTCATACTTGGTTCAGAAATAAACAAAATATATTATTTTTTATACTATTTATCCAAGTTTAGGGTAAAACTGAGGGAAGATCATTACTGGCCCCCTTACACTTCTGCACGGCAACGTATTAGGGTGATTTGTTCAATCCATAATACAATTGATGATCAACATTATCAATTGTAACTATGAATAGGGTAAGCATCTAGGAGCCCATCATCCCTTCATGTCCCTCAACAAAATGAGCCTCAAACTACCTAAAGCAAGTAAGGGAGAGAGTTGTAGAAAAGCTGATTGCACAAATATTGATGTTTTCATGCATCATGTACTTGTCATGGAGTTGAATAATGTATGTGTTTTGAATATTGTAATAATGAGAATTGATCCTTTCACTGTTTAGAAATCACAAGTTGAAGATCATGTTTAATTAAAATCATTTGATGTGTTCCTTTACTCTAATCCATCCTTCTCATATCATTTTTTGATCATTAATTAGAATCATTATACATAATTCGTGACATCAAACGACTCCAATGCGTTAGATTTTGATGGTTTAACCTCCCACTTCTTTCTGCTCACACCAGATGAGAAATCTCCTGATTTCTAAAAATAACTATAGGGTTACCATCATTTCAACACAAAATTAAAGGCTTTCATTAATTAACTAATATATATATCAACATAACATTAAAACTGATAATCCATCAAATATTTCCCGAGGGGAATACATTGACCGTTTTTATCCAAATTATGCCATTTTTTGTTGTATATGAAAGAAACAAAAAAAGAAGAGGGGGAATACTACAGGGAATACTGACCAAAGTTTAATTAAATTAGTGCAACTAAATTTGATGGAAACCTTTTGCTACAACCCCAGATGCAACCTACAGTCTCTAGTATTCCCTCAACCTCACTCATAGAGAAAATATAAAACCTAGAAGCACTTCCTATTCAGAATTGGTGTCCCAAATTCATCATACATGGCCTTTCCAGTTCACATTTTCATTAATTAAAAGAAACAGAGTAGCCGTCTTCAGAAAGTAAAAATACAAGAGAAGAAAAAACACATAAAGAGTATATAGCAAAGTTACATACATGTAGGAAAATGTAGAGAGATGCCATGATGGGTCATCTAATCCAGACACTATGATTTCTCTTAGGGGGTGCCACCACCCTAATCTTCATGCCACTTTGGGCAAGAGCAGTAATCTCCTTGCTCATTTTTTGAGCAATACTCGGGAACATAGTTATACCACCACGAAGCACAATATTTCCATAGAGGTATTTCCTAGTATTCATATCACATTTCATGATGGAGTTATATGTGGTCTCATGTATTCTAGTTGTTTCCATCCCAATCAATGATGGATGGTAGAGGACCTTTGGACATCTGAATCTCTTTGCGCCAATGATGATCATATGGACATTGGGCAATTCATAATTCTTCTCAACAACATAGTTGGTCTTGGCACCCTCTAGATCCTACTCATAATCAAGGGAAATGTAGGCCAATTTCTCCTTTATGTCCCTTATGATTTCACGCTCAGCAGTGGTAGTGAAAGAATATCCATGTTTTTTTAGGATTATCATGGGGTGGCTAGCAAGATCACAACCATCAAGGTCAAGATGAAGGATAGTGTGAGGGAGGGCATATCCTTCATAAATGGGTATTGTGTGGCCAACACCATCACCAGATTCCAGAACAATACTTGCATATCAACCCACTATGAAATCGAGATGCACAATTCCTAACCAAAGATCTTAAAGTATACCTATATATGATAAAGCAAAGCATTAATATATTTCATTTATGCACCATCACTGTTGCACGTAGGAAACGAAACTATATTAACAAAAATACAAGGAAGCCACTTGATATAAAAACCAAAATAAAAATGAAAAGAATTAGGATCATCGTGGTGCAACGATCAAATGTGAAGTCAAGTAGACAAATTCATAATTTAGAACCAAGGCTATAGAACATGCAATAAGATACTATAAAACAAACAAAATCAATCTATACGTTAACCTACTAGGTAGGTTAGATATGAATCTATCAGCACCATTGCATATTGCACAACTATGTGAATTTCAAGTTGTGTAGTAAACTTTTCTTCTTGCTCTCTATCTTGTTCGCATTGATGTTGCATTTTGGAATGCTTCGGTAACTAGTTCTTACACATGAGATTATCTTAAAACAGTAGCGACCAAGAATTTCACATCATATGCCTTAATATAAAATGATCTCTAGGGATAAATGACCAAGCTAAGCTTGGAACTGCATAAATAATGGGTATAGCATTCCCTCACCATCTTTGTTCTCAACTCCTAGTTTATTTCATGATAATGTGCATGAGTTTATTCTACAACTTGTCGGATTGAATTGTTAAACTGGTAACAATATACCTCAACTTCAATATGAGATAAATCAACTATACCCCAAAAAAGAAAAATTAATTTCATCGCTCATTTAACTGTAGTGCAACCACTTGCATAGAGTGAAAGTACAACCTAAATGGCAACATACATAGCAAGAGTATTGAACATCTCAAATATGATTTGGGCCATTTTCTTACAATTAGACTTTGGGTTAGGAGGTGTTTCAGTCAAAAGAATAGGGTGTTCTTCAAAATCAACATAAAGTTCATTGTAAAAAGTATGGTGTCAAATCTTCTCTATATTGTCCCAATTGCTGACAATAACATTTTCAACCGGGTACTTCAAAGTTAAGATACCAAGCTTAGATTGAGCCTCATTGCCAAAATACACATATTTTTGACCCATTCCAACCATCATACCATTGTGACGAGGATAACCAACAATACCAGGGAACACATCCCTGAGCACATCATCTCCGGTAAAACTAGCCTAAAATTTTTAGGAAAAAAAGAAGATAGTGTGATTAGAGGGAATGAATATGAAGATAATAAATGATTTCAAATTGAATAATATTGAGAAAGAAAGATCTGGTCCCATCTTTACAAAATAAGAAAGGTTCAACTTGAAACATGGATAAAGAACATGCCTTAACTATCTCAGTTCCATTATCACAAGTGAGAGGTTGGATGCCTTTAGCTTTAGCCATCTTCTATATTTTCACTATAGATAAATGGTAGATCCGACTCGAATAATCCTCTAATAGAGATATAAATAATCCTAAAAAAAAATCAATCTATAATCACCAACAAAAAAGTCATTATGATAAATAATAATAAATTGAACCAAAATCATCCACTTCAACGAATAGATAAACTTATAAGAATGATACCATAACTCATCACCAATATATGCATAAATATAGTAAAATATAGTCTATGAACATTAATTTCACTCACTTAGACCCAAGTAGATAAATAAAAATCGTGATTATACATAAGCTAAAATTCATATCATCAAACACAAGCATTTTACTTCAACTGAATGAAATAAGCTAAGATACATTGATTTGTTGCGTTGGAAAATCCATTCGTCAAAACCAACCCAATAAAAAAGCAAATATACAACCAAACTAATGGATCCACACTTGAAATCAAACCTCTCAAGTCACAAATCGAACAAATAAATGCCAGTGGCATTCAAGTCACAACAAAAGAATCTAATAAACGGTTGAATTCAAAATCAAATTGGATTAAAAAGCACAACATACATATGTAATCTTAAAGACTTGAAATTAAGATGATAGGAAATGTATGTAGAGATTACACGAGAAACAACGAGGAGAAATAAAAGGAGAAGATGGAATAACAATTGAAAGTTAAAACTGTGATTGTGGAGTTGAAAACCCTAGCTTTTTGGAGGAGAGAGAAAAACTATAGGATGAAATAGAGAAGTAGTCTTAAATCCTTTACCTCAAATTCAAAAAATAAAATTGAGAGACTGAGAGAACGAGGAAGATAAATTGATAATGAGACCACAATCACAAGTCACGACAAGCCACACACTAACACGAAGAAAAATAACATGCATAAACTACTAGTACAGTATTATATTTGGATTTTCCTTTTCATTTAATTAAAAAAATATTTTTTAAACATAATGTATTATGTTCTTATCTAAGATGATTATATATACAAATGTATTACTTATATATAATTTATATTTGTAATAACAAAAGAGTTATAACAAAATGGAAATTTAAATAATACGCAAATTACGTACTATTTTTAAATAACTTTCTAATTAATGTAAGTATATAAGCGATAAAAAATATAACTAAACATGAATACTTTGAGATATTTATGGGAAACTTTGTATTATAGCAAAAGATTTATTATGAATACATATATTTACAACAAAGCTATTAATTAAGATTACAACGAATATATTACACTTGATAGTGATTTTTTATGATATAAATATATACGCTTTTCAATTTAAAAACTATAATTTAATTTTTCAAACAATAATTCAAATAGTTCTAAAAAAAATTAGATCAAACAAGAAATCTTAAAATCATAACCCAAACCAAATCAAGTCATAAAATCATGATTTAGTTTGGTTTACTTTACTTTTTGAGTCATGTTATGTTTAGCCCTACTTTGAATAATATTATGATTACCCTAGATGTCTATGGTAAACCAATTTCAGTAATGAATGAGTAGGTGATAACCGATCACTTTAGTGGTATGTATTGTAAGTCGTATTTGCTCATTAAATCAATTGTTAACCATCCTCATGAATGTGCTTTATAATCTTTTTTTTAATAGACACTTTTCAGCACTTATTACTAATAAAACTATAATTCCTTATCCAAAATAGTATAAGTAGCTTAAGTATTAATTAAAAATACACAAATTAATTTGGGAATCTAAATGTTAGTTTTCTTTTCACTTTATTAATCTTATCAAGTGTTTATGAGTACTTAAAAAAATCGTTTATAATATTAGCTTATGGCGATATTAATTAATGATTTAAATGCATAAAATGTTCTCAAGAAACTAATTTCAAATAAGCTAGCTCAAAATACAACTTTGTTAAATTTGTATATATCAAATAATTAATATTATTTTCTTTTCCCAAGTATTCATGTTTGTGATTTCATGATATCAAATGTTTGACGCACGTCTAAATCCAGGGGACTCATTCTCTTCATTTGAACTTTGCTAGAAATTTGAAAATAAATAAATATCCAAAACACTTTAATGTATGTTATCATCATCATCATCATCGCCGATTAATGCTATCATTTCAAATATGCTTCTATTTTCTTACAATATTGTTGATATAGTCAAATATGAAAATAAGGCAAAAAAAAATATGTCAAATGGCTCTATTTTATAAATTCAGTGTTGAAATAAAACCAACTAAATTTAGGTCTATTAATATTTTTAGATATATACTTTTGTAATTGTTATTTATTAAAAAAAAGTTTATAGCAAAATATAATAAAATATAGTGATCGTTTTAAATTTTTATGAGAAATAATGAGCCACCTCATTTAAAATGAATAATTTTATGTACCAAGGAAAGGAAAGCTTGAAATCTCTCTAAAATTTTGGATCTCTTTTTTCTCCCTGTTTTTCCCTAAACCAAAATAATGGTGTTTAACTCCTCCTCCTCCTCCTTCTCTTCTTATGGTAGCATTAACTTCTTAGTTCTTACTTGGTCATTGCCTTATGTCCTAGAGAATAGATAATGGAGTGGCCTAGATGATTAAGACTAGATATACATTGTTGTAAAAGCTTACGATTCACAATGAAAATTGCCAATTACCTTTATGTCTTTTGTCACCTTTTCCAATCAATTCAAATTCATCACCATCCCTCCTTGTCTAACATGCGAAAAAAATTGTTCATAAAAATGAGGGCATACACTTACATTATTCCTATCAAACAATTCATAGATACAAAGATAAAGGTTGGTCCATTGTTGATTATATTCATGAATTATTGTATATTTATTCAAAATATTGTGATCAAACGGAGTCATGCATATACTTTACATGCAATCTTTATTCTTATATGATTGAAAGTCGGTATCATAGAGTATAAGGACGGAAGATGACATAAACAAAATATATATACATATACTTTTTTAAAATAAAATATGTTTTTGTACAATTTAAAAAAAATGATGGTGTACAAATAAAAATATAGAAGTATTTTCAATATAAAGATTTAGGATAAAATAAATTTTATGTACATCGGTGGAAAAATTTATAATGAGGTGGAATTATTTAAAAATTTATAGTGATCAAGAGGTTACATAAAGAAAAGATTGACAATACAAGGTGTTAGTATAATAATAAAGAAAATAATACATTTGTTATAGAGAGACCACATATGCATCCAATAGTTATATTAGTGTTACCTTAAGTTTGAGCAATGTTAAAAATAAAGCTCTATGTCATAACAATTAGAAATGAGTTTTTTTAAATTAAAAAAAAATCAAAACCAAGTCAACCATATTCTTAGCAGTTTGAGAAAGAATGTGTAATCAAACCAAACTATTTTTTCAAATTGACAACAATCAACTAAAATGAAAATAAAATAAAATATCCTACATTAATACTTTTGATTATATATTTCAACAATTTTTTATTTATGCATATTATTTTTTTGGAAAATTATGATAAATATTAATAATAATTTAAATATTATTGACCTCAACATTTTTTAAATAATATTACGAAGTTATAAGCCATCAATTGAAACAACTAGATCATTCAAGTCGTCAAACAAAGCTTAAATTGTAATTTAATGGTATTATCTCATTTAATTTTTCATTAGCTACGACCTTTATTGATTTGAAAAAAGAAGTTATGAACAATAAATTACTAATTGACAAACACCATTTCATAATCACCATCAAAACTTTCATGATGTAAAGTACTCACAACTTGAAACACGCGAGCATTAAGATTAAAATATCAAGCTCAAGTCCGCCATACATAACTTTAAAGCGAGAACATCTAATAAAAAACAAACTTGAGTTCACCAAAATTATAGGAGGGAAACAAAAAGAGTATCTATTCAACTAATCTCATGCTCAGTACAAATACAATACCCGGACTTTGAGCACGAGTGGTATTTATGCAAGGATGCAAGGTGGGTGATTGAAGTTCGATTATCGCTAAAAACATAATCCTTTAAAAAAAGAAAATATAAATACAATATAGTCATCACTTAAAAAATTGCAATATAGTTCTTCTCATTTACTCTCAAGTATAACACATTATTTCTAATGTTGTGGAAAAGAAAGCAATAATGGATGGTCGGAAAGTAATGGCACATGAAATTAGGTCTTGGCACATAAGAAGGGTTGGTAATAGTGAAAGAGTAGCAGTGGAATACTTGTAGTCCACCTTGAAAAAATTATGATAAAGAGTTATCAACAAGAAATTAAACACTAATTTTAAAGTTGTGTTGTGGATTAACCATTGTCTTGAAAGTGAAATTTGGTTCAACTCTAGTGTAATAAAAACATTGTTAGCTCCCTAAGGTTAATATAATTATATTTCAAACTTATGCAATTAATGTTGAAGGATATGAAAATTTGTAGAAACATATACTCAGAATAGAGGAAGATGGATAGGAAGGATATACGGAAGGTTGATGCTTTTTCTTGTATCCCAAGTTAAGCCACTAAGGAAGATACATAGATGAACATGAAGTGAAACCATTGTCCATTATCAATGAACAATGAATGGAGGAGATGCAATTACTATCTATAATGAGCAATGAATGGAGTAGATGTAACTACCATCCATAATGAGTAGTGAATGAAGTGAAAGTGATTAAGGTAACTAAATAGAAGAAACGGGGTCCCAAAAGGGTGATCGGATTTGATTAAACTACTAAAACCCAAACCGAAGTAGAGACTTTGTTTCTTATAGTAATCCAACAATCCATACTCGATCGGTAAAGTGGTGGGAACCTAAATAGCATAAATTCTACTTAGATACCATAATGTTTAATTTAATTCCACTCACATATCACATGTTTCAAATAATCTCCTTTTGATACCATGTATTTTAACTTTTTGTTTGGATGTAATACCAAATTATTAATGTTTTTAGTTTTTTAATACTCAGATGATATTTTTTAATATTGAATGTTTTTTATATATGCATTATAAAATATTTACTATTTTTTTTAAGTTCCTAGAACTTTATAAAAAAATAAACAACATTAAAATGTTATAAAATTTAAAAAATATCTAAAAATTTGAAAATATATAATTGAATATTTAAAATTTTAATTCATATTTAAAAAATATTCAATATTATAAACTTATTATTTTAAACATATAAAACTAAAAATATTAATAAGATGAGACTAAAATATAATAAAAAGTTAAAGTTAAAATAAATGGTACATAAATGAAATTATGTCAAATATCATGGTGCTTAAGTAAAATTTATCCAAGTAAATATGTAGCAATTGTGCTAGAAAGTGGCATTACCCACTGAATTTATCCAAGGATGTGGAGACTTGGCCTTCTTGAAGCTACTAGTTGGTTGTGCCCTTTGAGCCAAGAGGTGGATAAGTCAATTAACCATATTATTATACATTGCCCTCTCTCCTCATGGGTTTGATTAGGCATCTATGACTGGTGGGGCATCTAGTGGGGTAATTTTGCTTCCTTCCCTTGAGGTGTTCTATGTAAGGATAGGTTCGGTGATAAGAGCTACGAAATTCAAGTTGTGGTTTAGCTTATTTTGTGCCACTTGTGATTTAATTTGGGAATAACTAAATGGTTTTATCTCCGAAGGAGCTAACTGCTACAATAATAAGGGGATTATACTCATCAATATCATAATTGGTATGTGGGTCTAACATTGATATGCTAACTTCCCTTTCTAGGTTAGATGAGGTGATTCATAATGTCAATGTTGTGAATATGTGGGAAGGCTGGAGTTGTTAAGTTTTGTTGGGTCGTAGGGGTGCTTTCGATTAGGATTCAACAAGGTTGGTTTGTTGGGTTTGTGTCATGTGTAGGGTGTTAGGAGTAGGCTCGTTTGGGGTTTAGGGTCCTACGTGTCCTCTTTCTCTTTTCCTTTATTTGTTTTGTTTATCGCTATCATCTCTCTATGATTGTAACTATCTAAAAAAGCATCATACTTTAGTAATTAAATTACATGTTTTGATATTTTATATTTTTCAAAATGCAACCAAATTATTTATCCTATATTCATTGAATTTAATTGATATGTATTATAATTTTTAGTATATAAAAGTTATACCATTTATAATATCATCTCGGCCATCTCCTTCTATCATCTCACAAAATCAACAAGTCAGGATTGTGAAAATGAGATCAACTTTGGCATCCACCAATAACATGTAAGTTTATTACAGAAGTGTTGTCTGATGCCTGTCAGCATTGACGAAAATAGCCAATCACACAATACATATATCCAAATTAAATGACAAAGGTATATCAACTACAAAGAGGGCCCAAAAGTTTTAATTTCCTCTTAAATGAAATACACTTGCCTTAAGTGTTGTCGCTAATTATATTCTTGACAAACACAATGGAGGTAAATTATGGAATGTGCTTCAAAAGAGCAGAAAATACATATTTGTGATTGTAGGTGCCTATTAGTAGCCAACCCTCTAACTAATATTTTTTGGTTAGCGGTAGGAATCAACCTCCTACACTATGGATGTCAGGATTACTGCAGCCATTTCTTCCTTAAGAGGCTCATGTGTCCTTTAACCATATGAGATATGCCATGGAGCATATGAGGATTGAACCTAGGTCCATAGGCAATGAGTAAATGTCTCACACAACTAAACTAAGGTTGTCTTTCCTAAAGTTTTCTTTCCTTCCTCAAAAGTCAATACATATACCTTAGGCACTGCCGTAAAGTTTTATTTCTCCTCTTGGTGGGTGGTAGCCCACGGGACAAAGAATATGATAGAAAAATTTTCAATAGATAAAAGTGTACTTAAAATACAAATTTTTTAAGTTTATTTTCATAAAAATATAAACCTTTTTTTAATTTTATAAAGGTATAGATGTTTCAATTAAGATATAAAAGTTTTCTAAAAAAAACATTAAGATATGGATATTTATACTTTATTTTTATTAATAAAACAAATATTTAAATTTTTTATTAAAGTATAAATAAAAATAACTAAAATCAATTAAAACTTAAAGTTTTTAAAATAGTGTATTTGATATATGTGATTTATATGTTATTTTCCTAAGTAAAAATGTCATTTATTCCTCATTATTTTTATAAGATTTAATCTTTTCTCGAGTTTTTCTCTTTTGGATAGATTTTGCAGGAAAAGATAAAAATGAAGAAATTCAAAGGAGAAATCGATGGAAAGAGAAAATGAAGCAAATAACACATCAAGAGATATGGAATCAATGGAAGAAAAGACTAGAAATGAAGAATATATATCAAAGGGAAGCTTGTGTTGAAATTTTATAAAGAAATAATGAAGGAGCAAGAAACACGGCACCCTTGTGTTTTATAAATATGGCCCGTGTTTTTCTGCCAGCACACAAAATTTCAGCTTTAAATTTTAACATTTGGCAGAGAATTCAAGAAAAAACACGGAGGTCCCGTATTTTCCAATACAGACTATGTTTTTCTTAAATTTTGTAACCGTTCAAGCAAACTTTTTCCTAATATATTTCTAAAGTTCTGAACATTAGAGAGGCGGTTCTGGGGAGTTCGAGAATTGGATTCTCTCTTTTTCTCTATATTCTCTAGATACCACATGTAATTTTTAATTCCAATTATCTTTCTCTCCATTGTATTCAATTGAACAATCAACACTCTACAATTCACGCAGATAAGTTCTTTTCCATCCCTCTCTTAATTGTAAATTTTGATTTTTGATTAAATACAAGTAAATTCTCTTTATTGCATTATTATTTCTCTTAGGTTTAGTGTTTCGTTGTTAATTTATTAACAATCATTGATGCTAATTATAAATTATTGCATTTAGATGTGTATTACTACAATTACGTAGATAGTATAGGATAAGAGGATTTGATGATGGAATTAGGGTTTTGGATATGACAACGTAATTTGAATTTATGATTCTAAATAAAATTTAATTGAATTAATAGACGGAATTAAATGATCTCGCATCATAGGTTAATAATTTAAACTAATTAGATTGATCACCTATTTAGTTTAGATCTTAATCAGCGCTAGGATAACGGAATTAATATGTAATTATTAATTAACATTTCCAAAGTAGCAAAAAGGTTCATTATTAATCTTGTCTATTAATTCGTACGATTGCATGATCCGAGCTTATGTGATTATGGTCGTAGATGACCGTTTTCCATTCGTAATGCTGCCAGTAATTGAATCTAGCATTCTAAACCTAGGTTATTAATTAGTTAGGGATAAATTGAGAGTTTATTCAATTTATTAGAATTAAGAGAAAACAAAGAGATGAATTATTATGAATTTCTAATGGTCAACGTTAAATCATTTAGAATCATTCTTTTCTCCATAATTGTTTGATATCTTAATTCCATAATCAATACCTTTCTATCCTTATTTATTAATTAGTGAGTAAAGCATCCTATAGTATAGAACTTAGTGATAGAAGTAAACGATATTGTATAACCAGGGTTTTAACATTGATTACAAAAATATTGATTATAAATCATTCCTTGTGGGTTTGACTCCTTCTTACCATCTACTACATATTTGGAAATTAGGATTTATTTATTAAATTTGTTGTGCATATGACAGCACAACAATATTTTAATAGAAACAAAGTTAAAATAATTTTTATTTTATGAAAAACTAAAAAAAATATGAATTTATGGAAAGAAACTCATAATACTTATATCTTTAAAAATATTTTTATTTTTTGTAATTTGAAAAAGATAGACGAGGGAAAATTAAAGTTTTTATGTTGTTTGATTAAAATTTTGAAACATAGGTTTTTCGCTGACTTTATAGATGAGGTTTGGTTAGTTTTATTTCAAGACTTATTGGACAGGTTTTTAAACTTACACCTATCATAAGATAGATGAGGGAAATTTGTCTTATGTTAGGTGTAGTTGTAATATTTTTCATTTATTGTATTTGCTTCCGCAATATTCTCTTTAAAAGAAATTTTGCTGAAGTGAAAAATAAGGATGTTATAGATTTATTGATAAAAAACTTTGATTAGGTGAGGTAGTTTTTTTATTAAAAAAAATGTGGCAGGGGTCAAGTGCTACATTTAGAGTGAAATTGAATTTTCAAATGCACCCATGTATAATGTTAACAATGAAAAGTGATATGTGATAGTAGTATTTTTGAAATAACCAAAAGTAATGAAGTCAATCTTGATCAAATACAAAAAAATTCCTATCTCAAAATCCATCAAATTAGAGGCACAACTCCATCAATATCTACATTTAGCTCGGTGTGAGGAAAATTTTCTTCAATAGGAATTAGAATTTATTTGATTGCAATTAGGTGACAATATTTCACACTACTTTAGACATGTGAAGGGTAAATGTTGGGCGGATCATATCAAGACGATCCAGGATTCTCAAGGGGTATTGCATCAAGATGAGACCATTGTGAAATTATTATGACTAACTTTTTTGTAGAATATAATGGGTGGGTATACATGTTCCCACCACTAGCTTCTTCCTTCAAATATGTCGCCAATAGAGGTCCTACACTTATTAGAGCTTGTTCTCCTCAACTTATTTTTACATATTATCAACTCATATCTGATAAAAAAAAGTTTGATAATAATAAATATATATATAATTAGTGATAAAATTATAAAAATGATGGCAATGATCTAATACTAGTAACATTAATAGAAAATGTAATAATTATGATGTTAAAATTCATAAAATAGTAATAATAAATCATTGAAAATTTCCAATAAGATTATATCACTTTAGATTAGATCAAATTAGCACAAATAAGCTCTAGAGATCAAACACTTACTCAATAAGAAGTGAAAATGGAAGTTTTTCCCTAGGGCAATGACAAGTCACCAAACCAAGATGGTTTTGACCCACTATTTTACAGTATTAATTGGGAGTTGATTGATATATAAATTTGGATATTAGCCATTCAATATTTTCACAAGTATCCTACCTCCTGGTTGTAAACACAATTTTGGTCTTGTTAGCTCCTAAAATTTAAGGCGTAGTGGAGACCTATCAACATGTTAGGGTGTATTTACAAAGTTATTATGGAGATTATGGAAGATTTAAAATGTGATTCAACTGCTAATTAATTATACCTAACAACACTTCTTAAAGGCAGAAGTATCCTTGACGGGGCATTTATGGTAAATTAAATAGTGTGATGGTACAAAAGAAACCCTACTAAAAAAGGCATCTTAATTAAGCTTGAATATTAGGTAGCTTTTGGGTTGTTGATGTGCTAGTTCATAGACTTGATTCTTCAACACATGGGTTTTCTTATGAATCTAGCATGGAGAAGATGGACTAGGGAATTTTTATTCAAATTCAACTATTTTTAATCAAATTATTATCAAAGTTAGGGATTTTTAAATCAAAATTGGATGATTTGGGAATATAGATGAAGGATTGTAGGTTTTGTGAGCTATACACTTAACTTTGATCATTTTTAGGGGGAATGAAGATGAATTGAGATGATCAATGAAGAAGAAGAGGGGGGAATTGAGGTTAGAGAAAATAATGCTTTGCAAAATTTTGCTAAGTGTAGAATGAGAGAGTGAAATGTGAAGAAGAAATTTTAAAAGTGGAATTTGAATGAACAAGAAGGGAAATTTTTGAAAAGGTGAACGGCAAATTATGGTGAAGTGATGACTGATTAATGGGGGACATGGGGAATGTGGTGGAGTAAAGACAGAAGACTAAATTAGGATGACACTACTATCATGAGGTAGATATTGTTTGTACTTACTTGGATGTGTGGAAAATTGGGACAAGCCAACCACTATAATCATTCTAGCCCTTATACACTATAGTATCCCAAGGAGGTTAATTTTTGCAATGTTGTCATCCTTTCATTCATTTTGTGTTTCCACTTTCTTTTTTTGTGTGCTCGACTAACCTACTAGATGCTATAGTGTTGTGATACTACCTATTCCCCTCTATTGTAGCTCCAGCTGCCCACAAAAAAAACATTCACTTATCTTTATGAAAAATATGAAATAAATAGAATAAAGATAAAATATAATGGAAAGGTTAAAATTTCAATAGAAATAATTTTTACCTCCTAATAATACTTATTTTTATTAAATTTAGCACGAATTTATCCTTTATGGGCTTCTAAGGTTCTTAAAGAGAATTGAATACCCATTTTATCTTTCCACGCCAGAGCCATGATAATGTTGGACTCTATGCCCATAGACCTTTAAATTTTCTATAATACCCTGACCTCACTAGGGTTGCATATAGTTATTTTAGAGTATTTTTGGGATCAATAGCTGACTATAGAAATCAACATAAGTTCCTTTTGAGCGTATTTTTTATCAACTCACACACATCCCTAAAAACATCATAGGATGTCACCTATCCTTAAATTGCTCCAATTCAAACATAATTATTGTACAGTATTTGAATGATGAAAAGAAGCTATACCTGTTTGATATTAGTAGTCTTATCAGTCTTTTTAATCCTCTGTTATCACCACTAATTTGGGGGGAGGGTGTTAAATACACCCTCACTCAAGCATGTGTTGTTCTCATTACACATTGATTGTTGATTATCTCATTACAGACTATTCCAAGAATCATTATGCTAGGGGAATGCCTTACTCATCCAAGTTTAGTTTACATTTGTAGTTTTGCTCTGATACCATTCTATAACACCCCGGCTTTACTAGGTGTAACACCCTAAATTTTACTATTAAAAATTATTATTTTAACTGAAGCATAATATTAATGCAATTGGGTTTTACCATTGTAATCGACATAAGTCTAGCTTACCATACCATCCTTACATCAATTACAAGGCAAAACGATTAGAAAATAAAACATGATAAGCCAAAATGAGAGAACTTTCGTAAACATAGGTAAGATTTAGGAGGTTAACTCCAAGTAAAATATTAAAATATATCAAAATGGATCTTATATAACTAAGAGTCTAAAAAGGTATTTGGAAAAATGATAATAATTGGATAACATGACTATACATACAGCTCCAAAGATAAAATGATCACTCCTTCCCGAGTAAAGAATCATAAGTAATAAAGCCATCAAATGGGTCATTGTCAACTTGCACAAAAATATCCAATAGCTCATAAAAAAATGATCAGTACGCTACGTACCGAGTAAGGTGACAATATAGATAAGCAAAGGTACAAATAATATATGATCACATAAATGACTCATCTGGCAAAAAAGCTTAAGCATGATATGATGTAAGAGAATAATTGAGTTTAGAATTCCATCATCAATTTATATCACATCCATTTTCTTATTTATGTTGGGCTTAGGAACCGACTATTATTAATTCAGTGGATCGAACTGAAACACCTACTAGGGAAATATGCACATGGCCACTATAATTTAGTTGGTGGAATAGACTTAAAACATCTTAGGAAAACACACTCCTGGTCACTATTATTAAAACAATTGAATCTTCTAAAGCACCTCCTAGAGAAAAATGTGTTTATCCACTATTATTTAGCTCATTTATTAGGTTTCTTTTTTTGTTTGTTTGTTAAGATATTGATATGACACATGTTGCTAGGATTGTAAATGAGTTGAGCTAGTTCGAGCTAGACTCAAGTTTAGCTCGTTAAAAGCTCATTCGAGCTCATTCGTTTAGTTAAATGAGCTTTAATTAAGGCTTAGATTTGACTTGTTTATTAAACGAGCTGATCTTGAGCTTAGGTATGTTTAGCTTGGCTCGTTTAGAAATTGTTTAAGACTCGACTTGAAATCAGTTCCTTATAAGTTCGTTTACAAGCTCAAGTTTTAAATTAAAACACATTGTTTTATATTAAAATACGGTGCTTTAATAAACCCTAAAATCTAAAATTTCCTTTCTCGCCTGTGTTTCCCTCACCACCCCAAGGGCCACAACACAATCCTACACAGCTATGCGCCTACGCCTCTCTGCTCTCAGCCTCTAAATCTCGTTCTCACTTTCTCCACTTTACTCTCTCACTCATCCTACTCCTCTAGTCAGCTTGCTCCCAGACTCTTAGTTCTCTCATCTCCTCTCGTCGCTCGTTGTTTGTCAACAATTGAAATCCTCATTCTTCTAGCCATCCTCCCTCTTAAGTTTCATCATTCCTTGACAATGGACTCCCTTGTCCTTCTTCGTCGCTTTCACCCCCAGGCCATCAGGTATGTATTCTTCCTTCTTCATTCATCTTACAATTTTAGATGTTTTAGATGTTTGATTTATAACTTCAAGTCTTCTATGTCTTCGGCTGATATTTCATTCAACTTCCAATTGCAAGTCATCTTTCAGATCTAGATTTGTCATAATTTCGTTCAGGTACAATTTCATCTTCCGGTTGCAACTTCCAGTCGTCTTCTTGTTCAGGTAAAATTTTGTTTGATTTCATTTATTTCGTTCCAACCTATTATCTCATTCCATTTTATTTGAGCTTGATTGTGAATTAGTTTATTTTTATTCTTAATTTTGAGTGACGAATCTATTATAATTTTGTTCCATTTCGTTTACATGCTGAAGATCTATTTTTGTTCTCTTTCTAATTCATATATGTACACACAAAGACTATATATATATATATATCGTGACATAACTGAAGATCAGTGATGTTCCTGATTTCTCAGGGTATTGGTCGCAGGTCCTCTAGAACCTTAATCGTTGTTGGGAATATATATTTTGTTGCTTTAGGCAACCATAAGTCGTCTGGTATATCTTGTTTTCCTTTCAGAATTGGATTCATATATGATTCTTGAACATAAAAATGATTGTTCTTCGTTGTTTTGATTTTGGAACTACTTGCTTTATGGTACCTCTCTTACATTTTAGTCTGACATATTGTGTTTAGTGTTAATAGAGCTACTAAGCTTTTCCCAAAATTTATAAGAAAGATTTTGATATTGGACACAAACTAGAACTAATTCAAATCAAATTGGAACAACCAAATGTATTTGAATTGTATCAAATATGAACCCATTGTATTACAAATCTAATTTAAAATGACCCCAATCAAAACCCACCAAATTATGTTTTTTTACTTGGCTGGTTGTATAATGAACTGATGATAGATATCTTTGAGTTCTTTATTGCCTTGCTTGATGGTCCATGTCCATTATTAGCCCTTATGCATCCATCACTCTTTTGATATTTAAGATAATCTTGCAATCTCGTAGAGGTTCTTTGCTCTGATAACAACCAACATCTTCTTTCAATCCCAAAATAGGTTTAAGAGTGTTGATGTTGGTCACTTAAGCTTTTTATCTATGTACATGGACCATGGTGCATTGAAACAGAGGGTTTATATACTAATGGTTAGATGTGTTATGTGACAATTGTTTATGGTTTCAACATAGAAGTTATAAAATGCAATCTTATATTAATATAATCAACATTTAATGCTTAAATTACTTATAAAATCCTGTTTGAATAATATTGTTTTGATTTGGTCTTAGTTTGAAGAAGTTAACATACATTGGTGGTTGAAGAATTGAAGCCAACAAAAAATTTGGTCAGTAGGTAGTATTAGCAACACCTTATTTTTTGAATTATTTTATAACACTATTAGTTTTTTGGTATTTTTACTTATAATTATTTTTTTATTTCATGTTTTTTATTTTTTTTAATAAATAACTTTTATTTGTAGGTACTTCTTATTTTTTGAATTATTTTATTACGATATTAGTTTTATGGTGCTTTTATTTATACTTGTTCTTTTATATCATGTTTTATCTTTTTTGTTTTAATAAAAAGAGCTAGAAGTTTGAACTTTTCTTTGTAGGTACTTCTTATTTTTTGAAATATTTTATTACACTATTAGTTTTTTTGATGTTTTTATTTATAATTATTCTTTTATATCATGTTTTATATTTTTTGTTTTAATAAAAAAAGTTAGAAATTTGAACTTTTCTGTACTTCTTATTTTTTGAAAATTTTTATCACACTATTAGTTTTTTTTTTATGTTTTTATTTATAAGTGTTCTTTTATATCATTTTTTATCTTTTTTGTTTTAATAAAAAAAATAGAAGTTTGAACTTTTCTTTGTAGGTACTTCTTATTTTTTGAATTCTATTATTTATTTTGTTCTTGTGTATACTAAAATTAAAATTTAAGCCTTGTAATATTGAGTTTTTTTCCCTTCTATTCAAATTTAGGATCAAATTGCTTAAACTGTATGTATAGCTTCCAAAATTAGATTGTTTTATTACATTATTAGTCTTATAGGCATTGTTATTGCTCCTACTACCAACTTTATTTGTTTTATTTTTCAATAACCATATATAACTTGTGACTATGTCAAAATTAATATATTTAGAATTTTCTTCTTCTAAACAAGGATCAAACTCAACACATTTAGGATCTTCTGCTACAAGTCCAACTATGGAAGAAGATAATAACGATGTTATTGAAGTTCGAGAAGAAGAACCATGTAATGAGGATGGGGAGCAAGGTATTGAAGCTTGTAGTGGAGCTGATGAAGATGATGGGCATTGTGCCATAAAGAAAAAAGTTTGAAAGAGAACATCACTTGTATGGCAAGACTTCAAAGAAGTTGTATTAAAAGATAGAATGAAGAAGGCACAGTGTAATCATTGTCATGACAAACTTTCCATTATTGTCGGTGGTAATACCTTCCATTTGAGAATATATTTATCTACTTGTGCACTCCGTAAGCCAAAAGGTCAGCAAGAGTTGTCTTTAACAAAATTGATGGGGGTAAGTTCTGCTACCTGCTTTAGATTTAATCATGTAAAGTCAAGAGAGGCTTGGGCTAAAGCCATTCTTATCCATGAATACCCATTCAATATGATTGAACATGAAATGTTCAATGATACCTAAAAACCCTAACTCCTCATTACAAAAAAAGTGTCACGTGCTATGGTTAAACAATATTGTTTTACTGTTTATGATCATTACAAGAAAAAAATAAAGAATGTGTTGGATAGGATGTAGAAGATTAGTATCAATACTGATTTGTGGAAGTCTGATGCTTAAAAAATCCATTATATGGTTGTAACTACACATTTCATTGGTGATGATTGGGTGTTACATAAATATATCTTGAATTTTTTTTCACTTGGCCCCTCCTTATATTGGTCTGACAATTTTTAATACCTTATACAAATGTTTTATGGATTGGGGAATTGAGGATAAAGTTTGTAATCTTACTGCTGATAATGCAACTGCTAATGATAGAGTTGTTAAGATAACAAGAGATAACTTTACTTATAAGAATAAGATTTCTTTTTATGGAAAAATATTTCATGTGAGATGTTGTGCCCATATAATAAATCTATTGGTACAAGATGGGTTTGAATGTATTGAACATATTACTACAAATGTGAAAGAAAGTGTGAAGTATTTGGCAGACTCTGAAACACATTTAAAGTTATTTAGTGAAATTGCTAAGCAATTAGGTTTATCAAAAAAAAAATTTAGTGTCGGATGTTAAAACAAGATGGAATACAACCTATGCAATATTGTCCATAGCTTTAGAGTTTAAAGATGTGTTTTCTAGATATGGTGAGAAAATTTTGAGATACAAATGGTTACTAGATATTGATGAATGGAAAGAAGTGGAGGGTGTGTATAGATTTCTTGCTATTTTTAATGAGATTACAAAAGTTATTTCAGGAAGTGAATATCCTACATCAAACTTGTATCTTTTGAAGATTTTGGTGATAAAAGAGGCACTAGATGAGAAAATAAGTGATGATGACATTTGTATGCAAGTAATGACTAAGAAAATGAAAGAGATTGATAAGTATTGGGGTGAATACAATATGTTGATGTCTCTTGCTTCTATTTTAGATCCTTGGTATAAAATGACGTTGACTGACTATACATTTCCTATCATTTACAAAGATGTTGATGTTGGGAAAAATTTTAGAGAGGTGAAAAAAACATTGAGAGAGATTTTTGATTGTTATACTGGACATTATGTGAGTAGTGTTAAGAATGCATTAGAGAAGGACATTAGTGAGGTTGGGCATAGTAATGTGATCAAGAAAAGATTTTTATCTAGAAAATCACGGTTTGAAATGTTTGTTATGAGTGCTAGCACCCAACAATGGAGCAAATAAGAGTTAGATATACACATAGAGAAGGGTGTGTATATGTGTAAAGATGTCTTATATTCTCCTTTTTCTACACCCGATTGGTGGAAGTGAAACACCTTAAAGTTTCCTATATTATCTCAAGTAACACGTGATATTTTATCGATTCCTATCACATCAGTTGCTTCGGAGGCTACTTTTTGTGCTAGTGGGAGAGTAATTGATATATATCGGGTCTCTTTAGATCTCAAAACAGTTGAAGTTTTACTTTGTACTGGTGATTGGGTTCGTAATAATGACTTGTCTAAAAAAAAGGTAATTGTTTTACTATTATTTGAATTTAGGTATTTAATCTATGTTTTCTATATAAGTGCAGCCGCTAATATTTTTTATTGGTTTCCTAATTTTTTTTAAATAGACACACACACAAGAATATGAAGCCATGCAAGAAATAGATTCGCCATAATTTAGTTGATAATGTTCTAATATAAGGTACTTGGATCTATGATGACTCTAACTTTATTGTACATACTAATCAATGATATTTTTATTAAATAGAACCATTTCAAGCTATTGTTGCAAGTTTTGGATCATGCCTTTTTTTGTTGGGCACCAGAGCTTGGAGTCTAGTTATGATTTCTTTTGGTATGTTTTCTAGAACTAGTTGGTTGGTATTGTTGAGTATTGTAACACCCCGAGTCGACACGACCACGCGGGGGCTACCTTGGAGTGCTTTCGGATTGATCGGCTAGCCCCACAAATCAACATGAGTCCTTTTAGCACGCTTTGTCCTCACTCACGTGCTTCCCGATAAACTTTTAGAAAATTTCCGAAACTTCCCAGGAGGTCACCCATCCTAAAATTGCTCTACGGCCAACACGCTTAACTGTGGAGTTTTTAGGATGGAATCACCAAAAGGATGGTATACCATGTTGATATAAGTATTCATATCAATCCTTATAACACTCCGCTCAAATTGGGGTATTACATTCACCCTCACTCAAAGAACGTAACGTCCTCGTTGCCCCTCAACCAATGACTGTCTCAATACAGTTCATCCCAAGAATCGTCCCGCTAGGTGGCTGACTGGCTCATCCAAGTTCAGCTCACGGTCACAGTTTTGCTCTGATACCATTTGTAACACCCCGAGTCGACACGACCACGCGGGGGCTACCTTGGAGTGCTTTCGGATTGATCGGCTGGCCCCACAAATCAACACGAGTCATTTTAGCACGCTTTGTCCTCACTCACGTGCTTCCCGAGAAACTTTTAGAAAATTTCCGAAACTTCCCAGGAGGTCACCCATCCTAAAATTGCTCCACGGCCAGCACGCTTAATTGTGGAGTTCTTAGGATGGAATCACCAAAAGGATGGTATACCATGTTGATATAAGTAGTCATATCAATCCTTATAACACTCCGCTCAAATTGGGGTATTACAAGTATGCTTTGGTGTCATTCAAAATATTCTACATCTAAGTTTATATGTAGAGTTTTTATTCAACGTTGTAAATATTATGCTTGTAAGCTTTACTAATAATTTTTTTATGCTTTTATTCTGATGTAGGTTATTTTCAAATTTTCACAATGAATTGATAGATAATTTCACTTAATGGCAATGGATGTGGATGATGGAACAATTTGTCATGGAACTTTTGAAGTTATTTTGTTTATGTGTATTGATGTACCTACATTTCTCCTTGGATTTATTTTTTAGGGATTTGTTGTAATAGTATACAAGCTTTGGAGAGACAATTTGCACCCAAATTTGTGTGTAAGGGGTGCATGAGGTAGAAAATATTATTTTATTGAAATAAGTTAATATTGGTTTAGGTTATAATTTAGATAAATTATGCTTAAACTAAGTCAAATATTTAATTATTAATGAGCTCTATATCAACTTTACATGAGCCTTAATGACCATAAATAAACTCTAAACAAGCCTTAACAAGCTTTTAATGAGTCTTAAACGAGCCTGAATGAGCTTTTAACGAGTTTGAAATGAGCCTTCAATGAGCCAGCTGGGCTCGCAAAAGGCTCGATTAATATTAACAAGCCGAGCCAAATAGTTCATGAATAAAAAATGAGCTGAATCTAAACAACCTTATCGAGCTCGAAACAAGCTTGTAATTTTTTTTTAGATGAGCTGAATCCGAGCTTAGAAGTGTTTGGCTCGATTCGGCTCATTTACAACCCTACATGTCGCATAGTGTTGCATCCTACATGTAACACCCGAAATTTAGTAACATGTGCTTTCAGGTGTTGAGTCTTTTATTCGAAACCTAATGCTTAAACATTGGCCTAAATATTTTATTTTTACATTTTACCTTTAACCCGTATAGATTTTTAAATAATTTCCCAAATTATTAATTTTCCTTTTATCATTTTTATTAAACCTCTCCTAATTTGGCTTATTTTTCCTGATTTATTTTACTAGTCAGTACCCTAACCTAACCAAATTGAACCTAAAGTAAAAATAAAACAATACTCTCCTATCCTTTCCATTTTACCCCTCATGATTACCCCTTGCCATGACCTCTTTCCCTCCACCAAACATCCCTCATGTCTCCCTCTTTTTCCCATGCTACTTACATACACCCCACACTTTAGAACCAACTCCATCACCATCGCTTGCCTTTACACACACACACACACACACACACACACATTCCTTCCTTCTCCGTTTTTATTCGAACCCATCCCTCTTTTCCCTCTCCATTTCCAACCTCCCCTTTTCCTTCCTTCCTCTACAACTCAACCAAAAAACCCCTCCTCTACATTTCCTCATGTAAACCAACCTCACTAGCTTTCTCCATATATCCATAGCCCAACCACCACACATGCAATACCATTAGCCATCACCTCCACCACTTACCATCCACTATATCCATCACCCTCGACCACTAAAACCCACCACCCTTCTACCTACACAACTGTTATTGTAACCCTTTCCCACTACCGACGCACACCACCATTGTCTTCTCCTCCCTTGCATTTAATTATCCCCTTCCACCCCCTTAGGTAATGACATTGGTTATTGTTGCTCCCTTTTATACTTCGACACCCTTTACCGTAGCTAGGGTTGTTAACAAGCCGAGCCAACTAGTGAGCTTTTTGGACTCGGCTCGTTAGGGGCTCAACTTGCTTATTTAACTAAATGAGCCTAAAAATAAGGCTCGAGTTCATTTATAGTGCAAAATCTCATTTACCACAAAAGCTCGTGAGTCAGCTTATTAAAAGCTTGACTTGGCTTGTTTATAAATGAGCTGGGTTTGAGCTTTATTTTTAGGTTTATTTATTAAATGAGCGGAGCCAGACCCTGGCTCGGCTCAACTTGGTTTATTAACAACCCTAATTGCAACCCCATCCTAGCCTGTGACACACTCCCTTGCAACCACTACCCCTCCTGCATCATCTCCCCTAGCAACCACTAGCGCACCATCACATCACCCATCATATTTCCCTGCCTTTCCATCATCCCCTATTGTCCTTCCTTCAAGCTAACCAACACTACCACCACTAAGCATCCCATTTAACCATCAACCCAACACCATTGAAGCTCCGCCAACCACCTACCATCACCTTCACTACAGCTATCCATCCAACCCCCTCATACGTGACTCACACCGTCCATGCGGGGTGAGGATTTTTGCAATTTTACCCATTTTTAATATTAGTGGCATTTTGGTAATTTTTTAATAAAAATTATTTTTTTGTTTAAATATCAATATGGTTATGGTATTATTTTTAGGTATAAAAGTTTTTTTTTATTTATCAAAGCTTAATAAAGTCTTATAAGTTACTTATAAATTGTGTTTTTGTTGAAAATTAGGTAATTCTTATACTTTGCCAACATATTAAATATCGCATGATAGCATATCAGGATTTTGAGGTACAAACCATGTTAAGTATGTTTGCTATATGGTAATTTTTTTACTTTTCTAAAATATCAGATGTTGCATGATGACACTTTAGGGTTTTCATGTATGAACTATGTTAGGTATGTTTGCTATATTGTAATTCTTATAATTCACTAAAATGATAGATTTTACATGATAACATATTAGGGTTTGGTGTATAAATTATGTTAAGCAATATTTGTTACATTGTAGTTATTTACTTATTATCGTTGGCATGAAAATTGGAAAAATGGAGCATCTTATCTTACGCAAAATATTGCTGGTATAAAAGTATGTTAAAATGATTCTAATGTCTGTAAAAGATTATGTATAATATGTATGTGTAAAATAATGGGATGAACATGCTTAGGCATATAATTTCAGTATGATTATTATTAGTGTGTGTGTCCTCAAGGTGATTTGGTCTTTTTAAGCATACTATGTTATTTGTGCCAACAAGCATGCCTAATGTGTGTTATATAATGTTGGACATAAGATTATGTGCTTTCGGATGGATTAGATACGCATGCTAGAGTTTTACGTTCAAAATCATGTATAAAGGCAAGATGGTCATTTGGCGTGGCTGATAATTTAATTTCATGATAAATGCTTTAATTATTGTATTTTATCATTTTCATGATAAATTAATAAATAAAATGGAACTAGTATCTAAAATGGATGATAATGTGGTAATTATGGCCTCAAGGGTATTTTGGTTATTATCAGCCTAATGCGTCCAAGTATGAATAATTAAGCTTAGTATAAACTTAATATATTTTTAATGTTGACCCTAACATTGACCTTGTCTATGGCTATCTTGAATAAATGGTAAATGAGTAAAAATAGTTAAGTATGAAAATTATAACTATTTGATTAACATGCAATTTCATGGTCACCTTAATAAATATAATAATATTTAAAGTAAAAAACCTCGAGATCGAAAATGCTGGCTCTTTATTGGTAGGTACCCTAAAGCCTATAGTTGATTATAGATTTATTGCTGGTGTGCCTTAGTGCCCCAACTAGACCCTATATTTTATTATACTTAACTATGTAGACTAATAGGGGGTACACATACTTATGGATTATATGTCATTATTGATAGGGTACTATGCTACCTTCGTATGCCAATGCAACCAGGGTACCTTAGTATTCTCGGGTTGATAGTTGGTAGGATACTATGTTGCCTTAGGTGCTTATATGATATGAATATCTTAGTGCTTCTAGGTTGATATGATATCTCTGGAGTAAATACAAATGGGAATGATTGTTGTTGGTCAAAATGATTTTAGATTATTAGATTAGTTGATAGCAAACCTTGTGCTTACATGTGGTTCGATAGCAACGTCCGTGTTTACCTCTGATGTTATGAATTTTTATTGGTCTTTTGTCTGTGAGCCCTACCTATGATGTTATGGGATTTATTGGTTTTGATAATGAGATATGTGACGTGTTGCTAATGTTATGGTTTTGGGTTGAGGATTGGTTCTAAACATCACTTTAGAGATCATTCCTTGGATGTTTGGTTGGTAAGTATCAGTGTGCTCTAGATGAATGAATATGAATTGTATGTGTCCTTATTGATATTCAATTATCTGTTATGATTATCATATTTCAATCATCACATGTATATTTTCGATGTTTTATACCATGTAATGTTGTGATGACTTTTATGTGTTCCATGCATGTTTTTCATATTAGTTTTGTATAATAGATTATTCAGTACTTCTGTATTGAAAGGTTCCTTTTCATGGGCACCTGTCTATTCAATAGGTAGTGGTATTGTAAGTCACCTTATGAGTTTAATAGAATGCTAGTATTTTGGGTTAAGAGTAGGACTATCCGATGTTATTTTTTGGTATCTTAGATTCTGATTATTTTGGGACTCTTATATCTTTATGTATTTTCTATCTTTTGAGTTTTGTAACCGCTGATATTATTTTTATTTAGAATGATATCAATCTATTTATTCTTTCTATTCCGATTCTTGTAATTATGTTATTAATTTAAATAGAGTAACAATTTTAGCCTCAACACTTTGTATGAGAATGGTAGAGAAAACCAGACTTGTACTAAGTGTGGCAATAGCACCCTATGTTTTTATCATTTTAGCTTCTGTGATTAACTCTTAAAATAAAATTTTTAAGTCTTAAAAATAGGGGTGTCATGGTACAACATGTTTTACAGTATATAAATTGCATAGGGACTCTAACCCCAATACCTATACCATAGAATCAGTTGTATACAGGAGGTAGGTATAACCTACTGATATCAACATGATCCCATATTATATATATAAATGAAATATCTTCCACTAGGATTATTAAAAAAAATATAAAAAAATTATATCATAATGTTTATGAGATTTTTCTCTACAAATTGATACAAATATTGATATACTTTTAATTTAAAAAATTAATTTGTATACATCTTTCACAACTCTAGTTATTTTTTCACCACTATTAAACTAATCTTTCACTGTTATTGAACTGATTTTACCAACAAATTAATCTTTCACCATCATTATACTTAAAAATAATTTTTCACCGTTAATATACTAACATTTCACAACTAATGTACTTGTTTTTCACTAGTAAATTGATATTTCATCACTAATGTGTTGAATTTTCATCATTAAATTGATCTTTCATCATTAATGTATTAGTTTTGCACCACTAATCTAATGAATTGATCTTTTACCATTACTATTCTAACTTTAAAATTAATCTTTCATTGCTAATGCACTAATTTTTCATCACTAATGTACTAATTTTTCATCAATGAATTGATATTTCACTATTATTCTACTTAAAGCCGATAATCAACTACTAATATACTGATCTTTTACCATTAAGGTATTGATATTTCACTACCAAATTGATCTTTCACCATTATTATACTTAAACTAATATTTCACTTCTAATATACTAAATTTTTACTAGTGAGTTAATACTTTCCTATTCTTCTACTTAAAACTAATATTTTACTACTAATGTACCCATTTTCACAACTAATGTATTATTTTTTTACTACTAATGTACTGATTTTGCACCAATGAATTGATATTTCATCATCAATGTTTTGATCTTTCACTAATAATGTATTGAACTTTCACTACTAATATATTGATTTTTTATCACTAATGTATTACTTTTTTTTATCAATAACTTGTTCTATCATCATTAATATATTAAAATTTCACCACTAACATACTAATTTTTTTTATTGGTGAATTGATCTTTCACTAGTACTATTCTACTTTAAATTGATATTTTAACACTAATATATTTTTTTTTTACCATTAATATACTAATCTTTCACCACTAATGTACTAATATTTTACTACTAATATACTGATATTTTATCAGTGAGATAATTTTTTTACTATTATTCTATTTAGAAGTAATATTTTTACCACCAATATACTGATTTTTTACTAATTTTTTTATCAAAAATATATTAATATGGATCTATATTTATAAATCAAAATTTTAGAAACATTATGATATCTTTTTTTAATAAATCAAAATTAAAATAAATTAATTAGAAGATTTTTTTTTGAAAAAAAGTATTATAGCACCTATCCCTTCTTTTTTTGTTCTGTTTTCATATCTCCTACTTCACCTATAAGGGGAGTGCTATTATATAACCTTACCCTTTTTTAATTCCTATTGTGTGACTGGTAGCTAACATTAGATATACAGGAAAAAAAAGTTGAACTTTTCTGTGCTACTTGGGGATAATATAGGTTCCAACTTTAAGCCCTAGGAGATAATATAGTGTTTATGAGTGGATATTCTTATTTATATTGAATATTTAAATTTTTTGATACTTAAAAATATTGATTGAATATATATCGGATACTAGATATATCTGATATACATATAAAAATACTGTTTTAATAATATTAATAATTCTTATAATAAAATTTTTAAAATAAAAAATATGTATCTATTAATTTTATTATATATATATATATATAAGTGTCTTATTTTATCTAAAAAAATATTAAAATATTATTATTAATATTTAAATTATAAAAAGTAATATAATTTTAAAACTTAACACTATAAAAAATAATATTATGATATATTTTTAAAATAGTTAATAAAATATTATATATTATTTTGAATTGGATAATTTAATTAAAAATCGGATATCATATAAATGGAATATCCTTTTAAAATAAATTAAAACGTATATTTTAAATAGCAGAATGAATTTTTTGAATACAAGATAAAATATTCGGATCCTAAATTTTGTATATAGCCTAACATCATCAATACTGAGGCAACAAAATATATAGAGTTAGTGATGAAAAAGTAAGAATGACATATTATAAAATATTGTAGGATGTATGGTTTCTTTGTTTCTAGTAGTAATCGAGCTCCTAGTCAAAGCCTGGTTGTCGTGTATGTAATGGGTTTTGGGCATTGGTTGTTTATAAGCCGTATTCCGTTCATTTTACTGTTTAATTAACTAATTGAAATATTAATCAAACTAGCTTTGCAATTACCTATTTAGTTGCATTTTTGCTATGGCAAGTATGTATAGAGACGGTCTTATTACGACCGTAAGTGAACTCAAACCAGGTTAATTAAATTCCAATCCTTTGAGCGTATATAAGATTATAGAAACTAAAAGGTTATATAAGATTCCATTAGGTTTGCGTAAAAGGTGGTTCTCTCATGGTAGGTTTTGAATGGATATTTTTCCCCATGGATTTATTTCACTAGGTTTTCGAGGTGAACTTCCTGATGGATTTTAGTTGCACGCTCAATTAAGTAAAATTGATTGATGTGTTTTGAGGTCATTTTATAGTTGGATTAATAAATAGTAACTTTTGAAATTTTCATATAATGTTTTGAATATGATGTTCAATATTTTCTATACTATATAAACTATTATGTCTTCCTTTTATATAACGAGTTACTTGGTTGTTCCCCTAGATAATGTGTTACATGGTTTAAATTATGTTGCGATACTCCATAACATATGTGGTAAACATATGACCTAATACAAAATTGAATATGAACCCATTCAAGCTGATGTTGACATGAATGCATGGTGAGAAAAAGTAAAAGTGATGGCGTTTTCTAAAGCTTCATTAGATGCTAATGATTTCAATAGATTATTTTATAACTTTTGGATGTAATTAATGTTTTCCCTTTTGTTGCTTTGTTTAATTTGATTTCCATGAATTTTATTGGACAATGATGTTTCCCCTTTGGTTTGAGTCCATAAATAATTTTGGTGTGTTTTCTAATTTTAATTAGATTTAGCGACTAGTGTAAGTAGGATAATTAGTTCTTCTTACAATAGTTGCATCCAACGGCTCACCTCCAATCCCTCGCCCCTATTAGCTCGGACGAGCCAACAAGGGGATGATGAAGGGCCGATGAGATTGGAGTTGTATTAGGGAAAAGCGTGGCACCCAACACCTCGCCTCTAAAAGAAAGTAATAGGAGGACGATGGGGTTCGTCGATTCTTTTAAATCCGAGTGTCCATAATACGAGCCAAGTCATTTCCATAGATCTTGGGACAAACCAACCAAAAATTCTAGCCAAAAACATCCAAAAAAATGAACTCAGCCGAAAGTGGCCGGAAAAGCCGTCGGAATTGTGCCCAGATTTCACGGGTCGTCCTTGATAATGTTTTTGAGCTTCCAATAATATTTCTCTTATTTCTTAAATGATTTGTGATTTAGAAATCGTGGATGTTACAACTTGCATCTACATAATTTTCAAATTATGAACGCAAATAAAGGAATTGTATTACTCTCAAAACTGATCAATGATAAAATATCTTATGAAGAAATGTTTAGTGAAAACATATTAGACTTAAAAGGCAGAGGTAGATCAAGGGAATTTTGATGGTTTCACGGGACACCATTGAAACTTAAGATAAATATATGTAAAGACATTTATAGATCAACAACGCTCAACAACACAGTTGAATTTGTCGTTAAGTACACCCATGCATTAAAAAACACACTACACGAGATAGAGTCGCTCTAACTGTTTTCTTTTATCAATTTAATTCAATTAAAAAAAAGAAGAAGAAGAAGATCGGAAGTCAACAAGGCAGGAAGGCATCGTAGACCGACCGCTTTTTCGTTTTACAAATTGTTAACCGAGGCCTTAGAGATCCACAACTACATTGAAGTCGATGATAATGACGATCGATCATCAGTACTTTCTCATTGACATCTTAACATAGTTTCTTCTTATAAAAAAACTTTTTTTGAATAAAAAAAAATATGAACACTATATAATAATTGTCCGGCCCATAATGTATCAAAGGCTAAGGTTCTAATCGAATTAATATACTTTATTTTATGATTGTTTTTGCATGAAAATGATTGATGGCCCAATTTTTAAAAATGTTTATTTTTTACATTTTATCATATTTGTGTATAAATTTATATTGCAAAAATAAATTAATAAAATCAAAATTACTAATAAAAGTAACTTAATTTTATCATATAATTTATCAAATGCGGCCAATATAAAGCAATGACACTATGGATCTAAAATTCTAACTTTAACACCGTTAAAGATTTTTTTTCCCAATATATATATATGTGATGACACTATGTTTGACAAACAATCTTTGCACAAATTGTGTTTGTAGTTAAGTTAAAATGAGTTAGCCCAAACAACCTAAAAAAAATCCCAACAATAGACAACCTAACTTCTATTCATCCCTTACCTAATTAATTAACCTCACTAACATCTATCAAGTACACCGTCATCACATCAGCTAGCAAAATAAAAAAGTCATGCTTGGATTATCAAGATGGATTGTCAAAAATATTGAGAGGTGGAGGTAGCAAAAGAATGGGTTGAATCTCAAACAAGTTCATTGGCAAATCTATACCTGAGAAGAGTAAGGCTAGGACAATAGTCACGGGCAAATATTATTGAGGTGTCAAGAAGAGAGCTACAGATAACTGTGGTCAACAATTTGAATCTGGATAACTTTTTAGGTAGGGGATTAATTAATGATGGTGGAAATATTAGAGTTTGATGTCAATAAGGAATTCCAAATAGATAAGTTTTTGGTCTTCCTCACCCACTTGGCCAATATATACACAGATTGTGTGTGCATATTAGGATACATTTTTGGTAGTTAAATGCATGCAAACTATATGCCATATAATTATGGTCTGTACTTCAAAATTTTTAGTGTAAGTGATAGCAAATTTGTATAAATTACTATGTTGCCCAGATTAGATGACATGAAAAGATTCAAATGAAATCACCGTAATAATTCAATGGAAGAATATGTGCAAAATCATGAGGATACTACCTAAAGCCATTAAAAGTTGTATCTACATTTTTGTTGCTAGTCAAATAAATTTTATTATGGGACCAAACAAAAAGAAGTTTAAACGTAGTAACACTTGCCATTTCAAGGGGTGGAATCTTATGCCAATTTTCAAGGTAGTGTTGTTGACTTTGTGAGCTTCCTCATGCCCCTTTAGTGCAAAAGTGATTTTGGGTTGTAAGTAAGTGACATGAAAAGTGAATTTGAAACAAGCTATGTAATAGCAGTATTATGGTCGCATGTTTGAGAGCTTGAGAGGTGAAATGGCCAGAGGTTTTGTCTTGAATAAAAGGGGAACCAAAAAAAGCTTTCATTCTTCTGAAGAGATGTCGCTAGCATAATATCTCATGACCATTCAATTCCCTCTGCATTCCTAATGACACTTGATTATCTACATGCCCAATGGCACTCGATTTCTAGAAATAAAAAGGCGTGGATTGAAATTGTGATCCTTGTTGATTATTGAGAATACACTATGGTTATGTGTGAATTAATGAACTTTTTATATGCTTAGTGGTATCACACTAATAAGACACTAATAACTTAAAATCAAAATACCTTATGATGGGTCTAGATTATTTAGTTCTCAATTACCTACTAAGAATTAGTCAACTTTAGTCTTTATATTATTGTTTGTCTTCAAGTAGGGCCCAAGAAGCCTCGATGTCTTTTATATTCTATAAGATTTCTTCAAAACCTATAGGGAGTGCATAAACTTAAGATTGGTTACTTATGTGGTGGTGGTAGAACATTTAACTTCATGATTTAGACTTTAAGTTCACTATTCATTGCATTTTGGTTGGCTTCCATGATATAGAGAGACTATAGGGGATAATATAACCCAAAAAATGGAATTGTGTGACCACAATTAGTGTAAGTTTAATAAATTGTGATTTATCATATATGTTAAAGGTACCTTATATCATTTCATGCTATTGTATGATGTTGCTTGAGTTTTGTACCATGTATTATATGCTTTGTATGAATCATCTCTTGTGTGTTGAAATTAAGTTAGTCTATTGTGATGAAACTAATGTTTGTCTGAGAGAAAATGACTATGAGTAGGTCTATGAATATGACCACTCATAATTGTGGTTGGGGACTTTGGGCCTAAGAGTGATGCTTATCTAGAGCAGTTTCTCGTGTTGGGATCTCTTTTGGTTATTTCAAATACTCTGCCCCTCATAATTGTACATTGTATTTTGGAAATATACTTGAGTTGTATAACTCTATCTTATGGTTTTAAGTCATTCATGTTGATGTTTCTACCTCATTAAAGTTTTAAGTTTGTTATGTTTTAGTCTTGCAACTAGCTCTCGTTTAAGCGGTTAGTGCTTGACTAGAGTTAGTTTTCGTGGTGACACTAATACCTCTAATATTTTATTTTAGCTTCCATAATTAAAAATTTTAAAACAAAATTATTTTTGGTAGTAAAAATTGAAAGTGTTACAAACATAGAGAAGAAGGGTGTTCAAAGGTGTATATAAGTGGGCAGTAAACATGCTTGTGTGGAGGAGAAAAATGGAGCAAAACAGTGAACACTACTGGGTAGTATTGACCAACACAGTCATGTTGATAGACAAGGCTCCTCCCCTGTGTTGATCAACACACCCATGTTGATAAACAAATTTTCCATAGTAGTTTCGTACAACCCGTTTTCATCACAACTATCATTTGGGTTCGCCTTTTATCTTTTTGTTGGGTTTTGGGTCCTTTTAGGCTATATAAAAGGGTAATTTACATAACATTGTATATGAAAAGAAATAATTAGGAGGGAGTTTTTGTATTATAAATCTAGTGGGGTGATCTAAAAGAAAATCTTAATTGGAAATGAGATTCTTAATTGAGTGGATTAATAATGAGAGTTTTTCTTGATAATGTTAGTGAGGAAAAAAGACACACATTTAAGTGTTCTTGAATCTTGTATTGTTTGTAAGAATAATACCAAAATATTCAAGTTTGACAATCTTTGATTGTTCATATTTTGTATAGTTCGTTATTCTCTATTTTTTTTATTATCCTACTTATTGTACCATAAGAGTTCCTATAGGTCACAGGACAAAGGTTACAATGCTAAAGATTCAGGTTTAAGTAAATAAGTTTCCGTACTTCTGTAGATAGATTAATAGATTATGTCCTAATATATATAGATTTAGGGTCATATGCGCACCCATTTATTATGTACAAATGTAGGAACGTTTTCTGACCGTTGGATCTAAATTAGATCCAACGGTCGAAGATTTAGAAACAGAGAAATAGAGGCTCCTCTGCCCCACTCCTCTGCCCCACTCCTCCTGTTTCGCACCCGACCACCACACGTCCACACCACTCCGCACCTGCCTCTCCCTCTCCATCGCTCCTCGTCGCCGCCCGTTCGCCCCCGTGGTTGCCCCCACTGTCGCCCTCCGTCGCCCACAATCTTTTCCTTCTAGCTTTCCCCCGACACTCTGCCCACTACCCAGCCCTGAGTCACTAACCCTAACCTGCTGAAAGTCATCCACTCCAGCCTCCCGACCCTCACCCGCTCGTCTTCTACCTCTCGGTTTTCTCCATTTCCGTCGCGCGCCGTCTCTGACTCGCTCTCTCCATCGCCGTTTCTCCCTTTGGATCTCTCCGTCGCCGTTTCTCCACAACCCGCTACAGTCTCTGCCTCGCTCGCTCCATCGTCGTCATATATGTCCGTCGAAGCTGCCTCTTTACATTTTTGATCTACCTCAGCTAAAAACAATTGGTTTCGTCGATACTCAGATATGGTAACACAGCGACATTTGTGGTATGTGTGTGTTATATTTTTGTGCATCTCTTCATTTTTGATCTCAAATTTTTGTTCTGATTGTTGTGTCGATGTGTAGTAGTAGAGTCACGAGATTGGCCTTCAGCTAGATTCGGCAAGGATAAACAGGTTCAGGTTTGTCAATTTTGATTATGTTCTGTTGATTCGTATATGTTTTTTTTCTGATAATTGTTTTTTATGGCAATGTTGGTACGTATTCTGATTGCTGTGGTGGTCTGATTACTCTGATTAGTAATAATCAGAGTAATTTATGTGTTGTTAGGTGGTTGTATGTTAATCTGATTACTAATCAGAGTGATAATCAGAGTAGTGTTAATCTTAATAGGATGGCTATATGTTATTTGATTAATAATCAGAGTAATGTTACTCTGATTAGTGTTGATTATTGAAGGTATTTCATTAATCATATCTGTTTATATCATCTGTTTGTAGTTCATTTAGATCCTGTTCTTAGTTTGTTCTTAGCACTAATGTAAATTTTTATATGTGAATGGCAGATTTTGGAATGGAAGGCCAGAGTTGGATGTAATTTTTTTTCAACTTTATGAAGGTATTAGTCATTGATGATTTTCATTGTCGTTTAGACGATAGTGGAAGTTTTTTTTTCCAGACTTGTGTAAGGTTTAATTTTAAGGAATTGTCAAATTTCGAATCATATTGTATAATTAAATGAATGTATATTTAATTAGTATGTTTTTTTTTTCGTTTGTTGAAACATGCATGCCTTTGGATGGAAATTAGATGGTTTAGGGTTTAGTGGGTTTGGGGTTTGGGTTTGTATGGTTTGGGGATTAGGTTTAGGGTTTGGGTTTAGGGTTTAGGGTTTAGATGGTTTAGAGGGTTTAGGGTTTAGATGGTTTAGATGATTTAGGGTTTAGAGGGTTTAGGGTTTAAGGTTTAGGGTTTAGAGGGTTTAGGGTTTAGGGTTTAGAGGGTTTAGGGTTTAGTGTTTAGGGTTTAGAGGGTTTAGGGTTTAGTGTTTAGGGTTTAGAGGGTTTAGGGTTTAGGGTTTAGGGTTTAGAGGGTTTAGGGTTTGGGGTTTGGGGTTTAGGGTTTAGAGGTTTAGGGTTTAGGGTTTAGGGTTTAGAGGGTTTAGGGTTTAGGGTTTAGGGTTTAGGGTTTAGGGTTTAGGGTTTAGGGTTTAGATGGTTTAGGGGGTTTAGGGTTTAGGGTTTAGAGGGTTTAGGGTTTAGGGTTTAGGGTTTGGGGTTTGGGGTTTAGGGTTTAGGGTTTGGGGTTTGGGGTTTAGGGTTTAGGGTTTAGAGGGTTTATGGTTTAGAGGGTTTAGGGTTTAGAGGGTTTAGGGTTTAGGGTTTAGAGGGTTTAGGGTTTAGGGTTTATGGTTTAGGGTTTAGAGGGTTTAGGGTTTAGGGTTTAGAGGGTTTAGAGGGTTTAGGGTTTAGGGTTTAGGGTTTAGAGGGTTTAGGTGTAATACCCCGTATTTTTAAAACCTAATTTTATTAAGCCTAATGATTTTATTAGCGTAATTTGATGTAAATATTTAATTATTTTAATTTCGATTCGTTTTATGGATTTATCGACGTTTTCAAATTCATATTTGAATTTAATTAATCGTTGCCGTTGCGAACCATTCTGGACAAATTCGTTCACGACCATGATTTTATTATATTCTTATGATTTCGATTTTCGGTTAAAAATATGTATTTCCATTCTTTCTCGTGTTTTGATTTTTAATATTTTAGATTCGTTTTCGATTATAACTTCGTCGTGTGATTACGACTTTATTTTGGAGTTATATTTCGTTAACGAAATATATTATTTAAATTATAAAATTTCGGTTTAAATAGTTAAAGTTATTTTAATAATTTTATCCGTAGAAAATATTTCCGACTTTAAATTTATTCATTTTTAAAAATCGTTAATATCTTCGGGAAGTTTTAAATTAAAAAGATTTTCGGAGTTTATTTGTGAATTTCTTTCCGGAATTAATTTTCTTCCGTTTTACGATTTTTGGTTTACGGAAAATCAATTTCAGAAATTATTTAAATTAGTCTCGGTTTATTAGAATTTAATTTAAATATTTACTTTTATGCTTTTAAATATTATTTCGAGGTCTTATAATATATTTCCGTAAATAATACAAATTTTTATGTTCGTTGGTAAGTTTTTCCGAAAATGTTTCCGAAATTCTTTATATAGCTTTTTATTAATTTTAAGCTTTCGGAATCTTATGAAATAATTTTTGTTTAATGAATTTTAGATAAAATATTCCATTAATAATTTTATACTTTTAGTATTTATTTTATATGTGTATTTAAAAAAAAAAAACGAACCCCGACCGGTCGACCCCCCCTCTTCTTTCCCTTTCTCTTCTCTTCTCCCATTCTCTTCTCTGCTTCCCGACCCCCTGTTCTCTGCGCCCAGAAACCCCAGCCCCGACCTCCTCCTCCCTGCTCCTCCTTCGTTGATCGCTCGCCAGCCAGCGCCGGCCACAACGGGCGACGCGACTGACCGCCACCAACAGCGAGCAGCCGCAGCAGGAGCCATCGAAGCAGCTACGCGCCACCAGCAGCAGCGCACAACAGCAGCAACAGTGCAGGTCGCGCCGCCGCCGCCCGGCCACCGTCGACGTCTCCCGACCACCGGCGAGCCACCCCCGGTCCTCGACGAAGCTTCTCCAGCCTTCCTTTGCTCCGATTTCGTTGATTTTCGTTTGGTATAAATATCCGAAAACCCTAATATTAATTTGATTAATTGAGTGTGATTTAGCTTGTGATAAGATAAATTAATTGTTGTATTATGTATATATGTGCTGTAAGATTGATTTGAATATGTTAATTGTATGGTTTGTGTTGAAAATTTGGGAAATTGAATTTTAGGCCGGGTTATGCCCAAATTTTTCGGATCCGCCCAATTTGGTGATTTTGGATAAATTGATTATACAATATGTTTTTAAATGTATCTAATTTCATGTCGGAACCGTCAATTTGAGAAATTTATGCGGAATCAATCGGAATTTGATTTCTAGGTCAAAATTGGTGTGTATTGAAATTGGGTTGCGTAATTGAGTTGTTTTGCTCAATTGATTTTACAATATCGTTTGAAATGTATTTAATTTCATATCGGAAGTGTTGATTTGGGAAAATTGTGTGTAATTAATCGGAATTGGATTTTTAGGTCAAAACTCTTGCGGGGCTAAATCGGATTATGTAATCGGGTTGTTTTATTCAATTGACTATACAATTTATATTAGAATATATTTAATTACATTTTCAAACCGTCAATTTATATATTTTATCAAGAATTGATCAGATTTGCGTTCCGGGCTCAAAAACCCTAATTGTGCTAAATTGAGTATTTCTTTTATTGGTTTTGAGCAATTGATTATATGATATGTTATAAAATATGTCTAATTGCATTTCTAAACATTTAATTTAAATAAATTAATAGAATTCAACCGAATTGTATTTTCGGGCCTAAAACCCTAGATTTCAAGTGAGATTATGAAATTGGTTATTTGTATAATTGTTTTTCTAAAATTAAATTTGTAGAAATAGTTGAAATGATCCTAATTGCTTTCTAATACCTTTAATTGGAATTAATTGATTTGAATTACCTGAGTTTGTGTCGTTGGATTTAAAACCCTAATTTTGAAAACGGATCATCTTAAATTGGCTACCAGGAAGACCGTTTTGTTAAAATTAATTATCCAAATTTATCTAAAATTAGTTTAATTGTGTTTTAAAACTATCAATTTGAGGTAATTGAAGTGATTTTGTCGATTCGTATTTTAGGGATTTAAAAACCCTAATCTTCAGGGATGGTTTTATAAAATTGATTATATTGTGTGTCTTTTATCTAATCAATTTCTGTCTTTCGGTTTTAAATCATATGATTTATATTTTAATCTTAAATCTTAATAGAGCTATGCTCTTGAGTCCTAAGTTTTGGACGCGTTTCCCAAGAAAGATCGTTTGTGTTTATTTAATTTGAATATGTGAATTATTAATTGATAAGATAGTTTCTAACCTAGTTCCGATTTCTATCGGCGATCTAGGAAAACTTTCTCGTGGATTGTCGAGCTTTCGATAGCTATCCCTATTTTTCAATTTGCTTAGCTAGCTTCGGATTTGAGGTAAGTCAATACTTACCTTTACTTATGATGGAATTTGGATGTATGTCTACTTGAAGTGAAAGGTGATAAGTATGCCTATTGATCATTTAATCCTGTCCAGTGTATGCTGTTTTCTGTGTGGAAATTTTATGTATGTATGAGTTCATAGCCCCAATATCAATGTATGTTAGTATGACATTGAATATGGTATGTATTAGAGTATGGATTTGAAATTATATGATATCTTATGCTGTATCTTGATGTCATGGAATTATTCATGTGGGCCTGATTTATGGTCGGTTAAAATCCCTGAATAAGATACTAATTACTTAAAGTGAAAGATCACGTGAGTTGGGCCGAGGTGTAGGGTCCGTTCCACCGGACGATAATAGTGGCTCGGGTGTGTTGTCCCCGAGAGGTGATTCAAGCCGATCCACCGGTTCAGAATAGTGGCTCAGGAGCGTTTTGCCCTGAGAGGTGTAGAGTCCGTTCCACCGGATGATAATAGTGGCTCAAGTGACTTGTCCCTGAGAGGTGCTTCAGTCCGTTCCACCGGATTAAGAATAGTGGGGCCCTATACTCAACGTGAATAAGAATATGATATGAATTAAGTAATGAATAAGACACTAATTATTTAAAGTGGAAGATTACGTGAGTCAGGACTAGGTGTAGGATCCGTTCCACCGGATGATAATAGTGGCTCGGGTGTGTTGTCCCCGAGAGGTGCTTCAAGCCGTTCCACCGGTTCAGAATAGTGGCTCAGGAACGTTTTGCCCTGAGAGGTGTAGGATCTGTTCCACCGGATGATAATAGTGGCTCGGGTGTGTTGTCCCCGAGAGGTGCTTCAGACCGTTCCACCTGTTTAAGAATAGTGGGGTCCCTGAACTCATCGTAAATAATAAAATCGAATGTAGTAATGATTATCATTGGATTGTTAGATTGGTGTTACTTAGCATGCTATCGTGATTTCTTGTACGCTTGTATCTTATGTGTTTTATGCTTCCTTCCATGAGTTTGGTAGTATTGATTTACTCAGTACCGGACCCGTACTGATGCTACCTTGGTTGAATGGGTCATGTGATGATCCACTGATGGTGGGGAGCAGATCTCTTGTGCAGGTTTCAGTTCGAATATTATTTTTGGGTAGAAGACTTGACTTGAGAGAGTAGGCAAATCCAAAATTTGATCTATCGGGTTTTGTCTTATTTAACTGTATTTGTATTTGGAATTCTCAAGTATTGTATTTAAAATTCAAGGGTATTGTAATTTAACTTTCAATTTATCGTACTCTGATAAGCTTTTAAAATTCGGATTTATTTCACAGATTCCGCTGATTGATTCAGCGATGATTTTATTTAGTGAATTGATTCACTTGACATCTGCCTGTGGATATCTCCTTGTGGGAGTTTATCCTTACGGCATTGATGTTTAAAGTTTTGTTTGACAGGTTTTAGCCTTGCATCTAGCATGAGATAGATGGTGGACATCTATCTTGTGTTAGATGTGGCGGTAACATTCCCCAAATTCTCTCCTAGCTTCCGCTTTATCCTTTCAAAATTTTTTTTTCAGGAGTGAATTTTGGGGGTGTTACATTAGGGTTTAGGGTTTAGGGTTTAGGGTTTAGAGGGTTTAGGATTTAGGGTTTAGGGTTTAGGGTTTAGATGGTTTAGGGTTTAGAGTTTAGGGTTTAGGGTTTAGGGGGTTTAGGGTTTAGGGTTTAGGGTTTAGAGGGTTTAGGGTTTAGAGGGTTTAGGGTTTAGGGTCTAGGGTTTAGGGTTTAGTATTTAGAGGGTTTAGGGTTTAGGGTTTAGGGTTTAGAGGGTTTAGAGGGTTTAGGGTTTAGAGGGTTTAGGGTTTATGGTTTAGGGTTTAGGTTTAGATGGTTTAGGGTTTAGGTTTAGGGGTTTAGAGGGTTTAGGTTTAGGGTTTAGGGTTTATGGGGTTTAGGGTTTAGAGGGTTTAGGGTTTAGAGGGTTTAGGGTTTAGGGTTTATGGTTTAGAGGTTTGGATATTTGGTTTGGATTAGTTTTTTGGTTTGGTATTAGTAAAATCTTGAATGTGATTAAATTTTAATCCAATGGATGAGATTAGTTCCTATGTTTGTATATTAATTATAGTTTGTATGTGACCCCTCCCCTATATATATATATATATATATAGGATATATCCAACGAGAACCACTTTTTTGGTGAGACTTTGAGAACTTTCAATTTAAACCATTTGATTAAAAATTAAGGACGGGGATCAAATTCCTACTATAATTGAGAAAATTAGGTGCAATAGGCAGTGAAAACTGTACTTGATGGATGATAAAAACTATAGTACAAAGCTCAAAAAAATATAGTATTTGAGTATAAAAAAATGAAATAGTGATATTTTTGTAAATGTGTTGTTATATTTCAAGTTGGGAAAGTAACATCAGTAGCTTGTGTAAATTACAGCCAGTAGGTGAAAGAAACTACTATAAATAACTCAACAATCTATTGTATTTGAATGCTAGGGAAAAAAATTGATGTCCCATTTTTATAAATAGTGTGTTTCCATTTTAGGCTAGGAAATTATTCTCATTAGATAGAGAAAACTACTACAAGTAACTTAGAATTATAGATAATATTATGCAAATAAAAAATAAAAATAGATATATGACATATATGGGGACAAGACATAAAAGGAAATAAAGATTCGATAACTACTGTATATGACAATTTTTATTTTAGTTTTTTAGCACGTTAAGTAAATACATATAACTAACTAATAAATAAAATAAATAATAGAAAGAACGTATATCATATGTGACAGCTGGACATGCCTCACTCTTAAATTATTTTTCTATTTCTATAAAAAGTTATTTATTTAAAATATTTTTTTTATCTTTGGCCTTTTTAATTAAAATAAGAGTTTAAAAGCATGTTTTAATTCCTAAAAAAATACTAATATTCACAGAAAAATCCTTAAAATATTATTACCATGTTGTTGCATGAATATATATATAAAGTAGCTTTTGGATTACCGAAAGTCTTTCAAAAGTAATAATTTTTTCAAATGCTTCTAAAACTAAAAGGCGAGTGTTTTCTCATAAAGTTATTATTGAAATGAATAATTTAACATAAATATAACATAGGTTTGAAAAAAACTTGAGATATTACATTCTCAAAAAACTAAATTGAAAATAATCATCATAAAATAAGGCTTAAAATTACGGAGGTATTAGAGGGTTATAATATAGGCTTATTTCTGTTTCTATATTTATATTTCCTATAACACCCTTACTTAATTGACTACCTATTGCAAGGTGTTTTCATTTTTGATGTAGTTGATTAGTGAAAATTAGTTAAACCTAATTTTGTGTATTCTCAAAATAAGGATAAGTATGAAGAACCATATAACAAAATATAATATTATTTGTAATTTTCTAAGATAAGTGAAAAAATAGGGTCGTAAATAAGCCGAATCAACTTATTATTTGGTTTGTTAAATCTTAATTCGACTTGTTCGTTTAGTTAAATGAATTATACTCGAACCTTAATTTTAGATTCGTTTATTAAACTAACCGAGTCTAAACTTGAAAAAAAATGAGACTTAACTCATTTAATGGCTTTAGGTAGTAAACTCGGTTGTTCATTTTAGTTAGCCAATTTGAACCCGAATCTTATTTTAGCTTTATTTAGTTAAATGAGCCGAAGTCGAATATTATTTTAGCCCCATTTAGTTAGACAAACCAAGCTCAAGCATGAAGGTGCTCAACCCAGCTTATTTTATTTTCTAAGAAAATTTGAGAGAAAAAAAATTAAAATTAATATACTTTCTTTCAAATTTTCTTCAAAGAAAATCAAATAGTTAATATTTAATAATTTTTTTCCTTACTCTTTTTCTATTTTATTATTTTATGTAAATCAAATACAAAAAAATATTTTTCTCTTTATTTTTTTTTCTTTTTTTTTAAAATTTTTCATGAACCAAACATAGCATTAGGAAAAAATTTAGCAAACTTGTTATTTTGAGAAGGAGAGAGTAACTATCAGGCTGATGCCTTCATCAAGTATGGAAAAGTTAATATTCTCACAAACAAATCATCCGGAAATAAGTCACACCACTATATTATCCTACTCTGCTATGACTCAAAACTGCAAATTTTCTTGACATCCTTACATACATACATATACACATTGAATATTAATATCATATTTCGCAGAGAACAGGATGAGTAATAGCAGTAATTAAATTCCGGAAACCAGGCTTCTATCACTTTTTATTTATTCCAACACCCAAAAAACTCAAGAAAATGAGCTGCGGGAGCAGAACGGCGAACCAGAGCATCAGATTCGAAAGGAAGGTGCTTCATCCTTAGACAGAGGCCATGTGTGCAATGAGGTCAATCACCCGAGAACTGCAGAAAGATTATTATCAAACCCAAAAAAGTCAGAGTTCCTTCAGCTGCAGAGAGGAAGTCTGAAAATGCTGACAATTGAATAAAATACTATATAGCAAAAATTAGTTCAGTTGTTTACCTGTATCCCCATTCATTGTCGTACCAGGAGACGAGCTTAACAAAGTTGCCGCTCAAAGCAATGCCGGCCTTGGCATCGAAGATGCTAGACCTGATCATGTCAAAACGCATGACAGACAAATAGACAGATATCTTCTCAGAAATAAAATAGCAAATAAACTGACAGACGGAGAGCTCGAACGCCCGAGTGATATGAGAGGAGTCAGCCGAGATAGAGTGCAGCATGATCTGAATTTTACCTGCTGTCGCCAACGAAATCAGTGGAAACCACATCATCTTCGGTGTAACCCAAGACACCCTTAAGGTTACCCTCAGATTCCTCCCTGATGAATGGATTTTTTTTTATTTTTTATTCCATTCCAACATTAGCGTCCCAGTTAGTAAGGAAAAGTAAGAGAATAACAAGCGTAGTTACTAGTTAGACAGGGCATCAAAGTGATTAATCTTATACTAGTACGTCGTACATACTTGATGGCGGCCTTGATTTCATCATAGTTAGCTGATTTCTCAAGCCTAACAGTAAGATCAACAACAGAAACATCAACTGTTGGGACACGGAATGCCATTCCTGTCAACTTCCCATTCAAAGCCGGAAGTACTTTGCCCACAGCCTGCACAATTTCCATAATCACCAAAACACAGAATAAGAATTGTATTTTTTTCACTCTTCCTCCCCCCCCCCACCGGGGCACAAAAATAAATAAAAAAAGGTTGGTTAACCATCAAAATTTTACCTTAGCTGCTCCGGTGCTGCTAGGAATGATGTTGAAAGAAGCAGCCCTGCCACCTCTCCAGTCCTTCTTCGATGGACCATCGACGGTCTTCTGCGTGGCTGTAATGGAGTGGACGGTGGTCATAAGGCCCTCAACGATGCCGAACCTGTCGTTGATGACCTTGGCAAGAGGCGCCAGACAGTTGGTTGTGCAGCTCGCGTTGGAGACGATGTCGATGTCCGGCTTGTACTCCTTCTCGTTAACCCCGACGACAAACATGGGCGCATCTTTGCTCGGTGCAGTGATCACCACTTTCTTCGCTCCACCCTGATATGGGAAAATCCAATCATATCAATGAATATACAGCTCCATTATTCCATAGGATCAGATGAAGCAATTCTAGGTGGGTACCTTCAAGTGAGCGGCAGCCTTTTCTTTTTCAGTGAAGACACCAGTAGACTCAACAACATACTCGGCACCAGTCTCACCCCATGGTATTTCCTCTGGGTTCCTATCAATTTCATTATTAATTAAGAACAAAAAAAAAAGAAGAAAGTAAATGAATAAATTAGCCATAGCATACAACTCCATATGAGGGGTACGGGGAGAAACGGAAAGCGGCAATTTCTTGCAATATAAGAAGCTAATTTATAGATTATCTTTACTGAAGCAATCAACATATCTAATTTACAACATTTCAGACCAAGAACACTGACTGATTCTATGGACCCATTAAAATTAGGGATCAAGCAATAAAATTCCTAGGATCCATCAAGCTTTGTTATTTATCAAACTGAAACCCATATAAATTCTAGGGCATAGAATTGTTTAAGCTAACAAAGATTAAAATTTCAAAAGTAGAGCCAAGTAACGAGAATGAAGCCAAGGTACCTGATGCCAAAGACTGTAACAGAATTCTCACCGAAAAGAAGGGTCTTCTCATCATGAACCTTAACATCATTATGCTTCCATTGTCCGTGTACACTATCATATTTAAACATATAAGCCTGCCATCCCCCCCCCCCAAAAAAAAATACGCGCAAAACTCTCATTAGTTTAGTTTCTACGGAGCAAAAGCAAAGATAATAACAATGAAGAAACGTAAATTCAACGAGGATGAAGAACGGTAATTATATAGTACCATATAATCAGTGTTGATGAATGGGTCATTAACGGCTACAAGTTCAATATCATCTCTTTGAAGAGCAACTCTGGCAACCAAACGACCAATCCTTCCAAATCCTAAATCCAAAACAATATTTGCAGTTCTTGCATCAGTAATTTGATTGATTGATTGATTTTGAAGTCGAATTAAATCAAAATGTGAAATGGGCGTGCGGCGAATAGAGGCGGTAGAATTAAGTAATTGTACCATTGATTCCGATCTTGATCTTCTTGTCAGCAGCTGCAATTACAGAGCATCAACAGAGAGGAGGAGGACGGCGGAAAAATTTGAATCAGCAAACGGAAAAAAGGAATGTAGTTGACGGCCTCCAGCCTAATTAGGAAGGAACATGAATGTAAAATAGTAAAAATAATTGAATTTGAGCACTTACCCATGATAGAAAAATTATTTCGGAATCCAACTAAGCAGAGAAAATAGGGTGTTTGAAAGAGCAAAAACAAGCCTTATACGGAGTTAACGGGGGGGAAGAGTATTTATAAGAGAAAAAGGATGAAGGCGGTCTCTTTTGAGAGCAGGCAGGGGCATGGCGTTAAATCAACGTCCGCAGGCCAGAACATTGTTTTTATTCGGGTGCCATGTCCTTTCATGACATTATATATTTGCATCTCTTTTTATTGGTCACACTCTTCAGCCGCTGATTTGCTAGGAAGGTTTGAGTTTAGCGGTATATTCGTAGGATGAACTTAGTTGATCTTGTCCCTCTCTCTCTCTGTCTCTCTCGGGTTCATCATTTAAATGATTTTAGGGGTTTGAGTACGTATTTAAAAAATTAAAAAATTAGTCCATTGCTGACCTTAGACATCCCTCGAGGGTGCATTTGAAGGATTCAGTTTCAATCAAGTTGTCACACTCGGCCTCTGCCGCTCCATTGTTTAGATCTAAACAGTATTTTGTTTGAACTTTTGAGCTAAAAATATTGCGTCCCATGCCATAATGAAAATACTAGTCTACTACTGCCAGCGATGGCATCCTTCTTTCATGTCATATTCTTCTACTTACTAGCTGATTGAAGAGGTCAGCTGTCAATGGGTGTGAGTGCGTGTGTTTTAGTCGGGAATACAGCTACCCAGCCTGAATATCAATTGTCGGAGGAGACCTGGGAGTCGTCCATGTAGGTGGAAATATTGGATGGTTGCATGCTGATCCACACACACTACAACGAATGTGCGATGCTGAAAATGAGAATCGACAGTACCTCATAAAACGGCGAATTAAAAATGAGAAAGGAGCTAAACTGCTTGATCCCCTACTATGATGGCGCATATATCAAAAAGTCTCGGTCATCACCGACACCGATTGGCCACTACCACCAATACTGCAGGTTTTGTCAATTGTCGAGGAGCCAATTGCATGTCGTGCTACTTCTTGTCGCAGACCTGATGACTTTCTTGATCGTCTTGGTTACATCATTTTTATATTGGGGACGGGGGTTCACTTGATGCAAAACTGAAACGGGGTTTGATCCCAAGGCCGCAAACCTGGCGGAAGAACACGAGAACCACTGAGCCAGCTGGGTCAATCCCTGGTTGCATAATCATTTGAAATTGTGCGTTTGACACCAGTCGTATCCGCCCCTTGTGTGCTGGTGATTGATGTCGTTCATGCCGATCTTGTCCCTTTTAATACGAATGCACCGATCATTACTTGTAGAGCTAGTTTTGCTAGCAGCAACAACGGCGACGACGATAAATGATAATATATGATAGGATCTGACTAATATATACCATGTTTGTTGGTAAATAATTCTGGCTAGTAAAGTTTAATTTATTAGTTAAAATCTTACACCTACTAACACTACTCTCATGAGTACCAACATTCAAATCCTAACTATTAGTACATATATGCTTGTGTGTATTTATATAGGCACACACAACCGGTGCCAACGTCATGGAGAAGTTGCATGTCAAGAAAAAAGGATATGTAGAGGAGTAATTCACTAGCTAATCGATACAGTCTAAAGGCAATACTAATCATATGTATTGTGCTCCGTTAGAATTTATAATTAATATTACTTAATAGTGGGACAATTTTATTTATACGACCTTTGTCTTTATCTAGTAAGTTTTTGTTGATTGAATTTCGTACTCCACCTAACCCCAATTTTATAAAATCTTTATGCTTTGCTAATATAATTAATATTACTTAATAGTGGGACAATTTTATTTATACGACCTTTGTCTTTATCTAGTAAGTTTTTGTTGATTGAATTTCGTACTCCACCTAACCCCAATTTTATAAAATCTTTATGCTTTGCTAACTTTGTTCTAACGTTCTATGTATACTCCAAATATCCTTTTCCATGACCTCCCTCGTTGAAAAACTTATATATCAATGTCATATCACATTACCAAAATATTAGTAATAATAAAAATAAGATAAAATTAATCTTAATAATTATAATGATGTTAATGATGATTATAACATAAATTAAAAAATAATAATACCCAGTTAATTTTTTTAAGGAAAAATGTACCAAATAGTCCTAAGTTTAGCCCATATATATCAAACAACCCAAAGTTTTTATAAAAGCATCAAATAACCAACATTTTAGTGATTTTTGCACCAAATAACCTTTGTTTAATTTTGATTGTTGACTTCCTTGGTGTGTTGTCCAATATTTAAAACAAGTCTATCAAATGACCAAATAATCATGCTTTATGGGGTAGCACCACGATAGTAGAAAATCAAAATGTGACCTCGAATTGTGCAAATTGCCTAGATGGATCAAACTAAAAAAAGATCCTCAATTCATTAGGCATATAACTAGGATGAAGGGAGGGATAAAAAAACTAAATACATTAAAAAAGAGATGATAAATAAGGCACTGTAACTTCAGTGACATAGAAGACAAACATGTGACGCTTATGGGAAATATATCAGGTCTTTAGTAGATTGAGGTATTCTTTGGGTATAGAACAATCGAAATTAAAATAGATGAGAAAGATGAAGAGCACGTGATTTTTGATATCTCCTTTGCTCATATACTCACAAGAACCACCTACCTAAGGTCTCAACACTTAGGATAAAAGTTATAAGATTTGAAGGATAAAATCAAACTTATGAACTAGAGCTAGATATAGGTATTCTTGGTTAAGACAAATTAAATTATGGATAACAAGTTAGTTTTCATTTCATACCTATTCTTACACATATAGGATAGTGTAGGATTTTAGCTACAATCTAACTAGCCATTACATATTAGCTAATTCCTAACTATTCCATATATTTCTAAAAGTAGCTCAAAATTTTTGTCTTAAAATCAAAGTTGTTTTAGAAAAATTAATGCTTAATTTCATTTTTACCATTACATTTTCTCTTTCTTCTTCTATGCATTAATTATCATATTATCTTTTAATGAAGGGTATAATTATCATATTAAAGCTACATTTAGTACCTTCTAAAATATTGTGTAAATTGCTAAAAATACTTTATTTTAGAAGCAGATAACCAAAAAAAATGCCCTCTATCTGGCTTATGAATTTTAACAACCCTAAAGGTTGTGGGGGTTGATTGTATCTTAAATTAGATAATATGACATAAGAGATGAAAATTTTGATAACAATTTCTTTAATTAATGAATAGTCTTCAACTGTAAGATTGTTCATGCCTTGTAATAAGAGCGAGAATCAAAAGACGTATCCTGATATTTTCGAGTGTCCTATTTATTCTAATAAGAACAAAGATGTATTAGTAGTATACGATTATATCGAGTGCTGTAACTATATAGGCCAAATGTCTCGAAGCATTGTCAAACACATATTCTGAAAGTGGGAGGGACATTGAAAAAACAAACCTAAAAATGTGTCATTGTTGGAACTGACCACGCCGGCCGTCGTAGAGAGAGTATAGCTTAAATTAATTTAGAAATTAGTTGTGGACAAAGGTATAGAAGAAAACATACTTTTGGAGACTAATTTTGAAATGGAAACTATCACACTTGCGCCAAAAATATATCATCTAAATTATAATTTTGAGCAAAGTTCATCATTATTTATGACATTTTAAAACAAATATATTACACCTTTCTTTCTACTATTATTAGTTATTTATATGTTTGTATAAAATTTTCTTTAAACTATTAATAACTTTTCCACATAATTATTTGTGTTAGACTTCATAAAAGATGAATATTTGTGCATCGCATGAAGACAAAACTAATTTTCTTATTTGATTTGATTAAATTACTAATTCATTAATTTATTTTCTAATTAGATGCTCATGTTAAATAAATTAGGGGCACTTTAGGTATAAAATTTATAAAACACATTAAAAATAATAAAATAATAACCTTTAGAACCAAAGTGTCTTAAATTCAAAAAATTTAAAACACATATATCTTATTGAAAACAAAGGTTAACAATTCTTTTCTTTACACAAGCCTTAGAGCATTTATGAATTATTAGGAATAGGCCTCGAATGTTCATACCATTAATTATATTTTTTGACTATTTATTTCAATATGTTTCTTTAATTTAACTTAGAAATTAGTGTGTCTATGGTAAATAAAGAAGTGTTTATAGCGTTGTGAAGGTGGAGGTAGCACAGTGCTCCAATAGTGATTGTAGGGTTTTGATTGTTTAACACCGTAGTTGATTAATTGATACAAACAAAAAAAAATCTTTAAAGTAATTGCAAACTATTTAACATTATTATTTTTTTTTTGCAAAAAGTGAAAAAAAAAACTTTGAACAATATATAAATAAAAAATTAATTAATGGATGAGATTGTATAGTTACAATACTACTAGTGGTTGTTGTCTCTTGACTACTATAGACTCTCAGGGTTTAATTAGCATTTGATTGGACCATGTCGAGGCCATGTACAACTAAGGATGCATAAAAATGGCTATGAGTGCTGGTCTATGTACCAAAAATATCCCAAGCTCAAAAACAGAGCCAATGCCAATTGAAACGCCTTACAACAAAAAAAAGGAAAAAAATTATAATACTCCATATTTTTAAATTTTAATTGTATTAAACTTAATGATTTTATTAGTGTAATTTAATGAAAATGATTAAATATTTTAATTTTGATTCGTTTTATGGCTTTGTTAATGATTTTGAATTCATATTAGAATTTAATTGATCATTGTCGGTGCAGCTTGTTCTAAACAAATTAGTTCACGACTTTTATTTTATTATATTCATATGATTTTAATTTTTTTTAAATATATAATTCTGTTCTTCCTCGTGTTTTAATTTTTTAATATTTTATATTTATTTTCGATTATAACTTCGTAGTGAGATCACGACTCTATTTTAGAGTTATATTTTATTAACAAAATAAATTTTTTCAATTATAAAATCTCCTTTAAAATAACAAAATTATTTTAATAATTTTATTCGTAGAAAATATTTTCAAATTTGAATTTATCTATTTTTTTTAGATCGTTAAGATCTTCATAAAGTTTTAAATTTAAAAGTTTCATAACTAATTTATGATTTTATTTTTGAAATTAATTTTCTTCTATTTTATCTTTTTTGGTTTGTACAAAAAAAAAATTCGAAAAATTATTTAAATTAATCTTGATTCCTTAGAATGTTTTTTAAATATTTCTATATAGTTTTAAATATTTTTCGAGATCATATTATATATTTTTATAAATAATATGAATTCTTGCACTCATTGTTATTTTCTTCCAAAAGATTTTCTAAAATTCTTTGAATAGATTTTATTTTAATTTTATACCTCGAATCTTTACAAAAGATTTTTTGTTAAATAAGTTTCAAATAAAATTTACTTGTAAATATTTTTTAGGTATTTTATACTCTTATATGTGTGTGTGTGTCTTTAAAAAAAAACAAAACCAAAACCAGATCAGTCTCCCGTCCCCACTTTTCTTCTTCCCTTCTCTCTCTTCCCTTTCTCTCCTTCGTGTGTGCAACCCGACCCCGATCGGCTTCGTCCCTCCTTCTTTTTTCTCCTTTGCCAACCACCACACCACCTCACCACCTGTCATTGAACCACCACCACTCATCCTCGCCCGTTGCACAGGGAATGGGCAGTGACAACAAGTCGCATTGCCACTATTCGGCCACTGCAGGATTGCTCAATCATCAGTGTTTAGTCCTCGCCCTCTGGCAGAGCAATCTCCGATTCGCAATGTTTTTTTAGTATAAATTTTTAAAAACCCTAACTTCTAAATTCAATTGATTTTGTGTTAATTAGCTATGATAAGCTAAAATGGTTGTTTAATTATGTATATATATGTTGTATGAGTGATTTGTAATGGTTATTGTAGTATATGTGGTTGATTTGTAAAAATAGAAATTTTGACTCGGTTATATTCAAATTTTGTAGATTCGTTCGATTAAGCTATCTTTTATAAATTGATTTTACAATATGCTTTAAAGTATATCTAATTTCATGTTGCAACTATCAATGTGATAAATTTGTGCAGAATTCATTGGAATTCGATATATAGTTCAAAACTCTTACGAATCTAATTTGGATCGTATAATTGAGTTATTTTATTTAATTTATTATATAATTTCCATCATAATACATCTAATTGCAATCCCGAACCATCAATTTAAATATTTTAATGATAATTGATTGGATTAGCATTCCAGACTTAAAAATGATAATTGTATTAAATGGGTATTCCTTTTATTGTTTTTAATCATTTGATTATATAATATGCTATGAAATAAGTATAACTACATTTCTAAACATTCCATTAAAATAAATTAATAAAATTTAATTGAATTACATTTTTGGGCCTAAAACCCTAGATTTGAAATAAAATTATGAAATTGGTCATTTGTATAGTTGTTCTAAAATTAAATTTATAAAAGTTATTGAAATGACCTTAATTATATTCTTACCCCTTAAATTGGAATTAATTGATTTGAATTGTTTGAGTTTGTATCTTGGGCTTTAAAATCCTAATTTTGGGGAACAACTATATTAAATTAGCTACTCATAAGATTATTTTATTGAAATTGATTATATATATTTATATAAAATTGTTTTAATTGTATTTTTAGGCTATCAATTTGAGGTGATCAAAGTTAATTAGTTCGTCAGTAATTTGGGCTTAGAAATCCTAATTTTCAAAGATAGTTATATGAAAATGATTTACTCATACTTCTTTCACCTAGTATATTACTATGTTTGATTTAAAATCATTAGAATTGTATCTTATATTATCGGTGTGGATTAGTTCTTTGAAATTGGTTGATTTGTCTTTTTAGTTGTAAAACTAGACCGGTAACTTTACTACATTATTATACTTTCTGCCATGATTTCTTATGTTTTGGAATTTTATTATTTAATTTTTAAAATTGTTTAACTTGGTCTTGAATAATTATTAAGAAAAGGTCAATTAAAATGTAGTTTAAAGTTGATATGATAAATTTAAGTGTTAACTCATATTAAACTACCTAAATGTATATATTATAATTTATTTTTACTAATTTTTTTCTAACATCTTCATTTCCTAAAATTTCTCAAATTTGCATTGTCTTGTTTTCTCTCATCCCCGTCCTATTTTAGGTAATACTACGTATAACTAATGGCGCAATCTAATTAATAAAATGTGTTACCAACTAAAAGTTTAATTAAAATCTAATTACTTTTATCACTATACATTGAAAAAATCATTAAGGGTTCATATATAAATCTAAATAATTTTGAAAATCATCACTATGTATTGCACAATCTTTAAAAGTGATTGTTATAATCATTAATGATATATGGTTCGATATAATCATAAATTATTGGTATGTTTAGGTGATCAGTAACAGTTAACTATTGGCTATTGCAACCACATAGTTGATTTAAAACATATATATATATATATATATATTCAAAGAAAAAAAAAAACTAAGCATTGTCTAAATTTCCAAAATTTGTCATTGAAAGGAGTAATTAGAGGCAAAAATGATTCCCAAATATATCCTATATATATATATATATATATATATATATTATAATCATTTATTATGCTATTGTAACATATTTTAGTGTAATCATTATCCATATATTATGAAGGCTAGAATTGTACCTTACAGCCTGATTCTCTCCCATAGGTAACAAAGGACGGTATGCCAAATAACCAGCCCAATAACACATGCGACTTATAGGTGGTCTACATTTGGCTTAACAACTTAGCCTTCTAAAACAAGCAACTAAGTAGTTGGCCATCACACAAACTAACCGGCTTTGAGGTTTATCCGCCTATGAGAGGCAAGTAGGCTGGTTTAAATAGGACTTTTCCTCATGGCTCTTGGTGAGTTAAAGTCAAACTTTGTATAATCAGGCAACAATAGCCACAACGGTATCCTAGCTACCTCCCCACAATTATTAGATCCTAAAAAGGACATCACCCTCGATAAATAGGAGATTGACAACCTCATTATCGATCATCACTTTCAAGCTATCGAGCATTACTACACTCATTCTCACTTGCTCTCTACTAACCTAGAATTTTAACTACTCCTATTGGTGTATATGATGAAGGGACCTAATCATTCCACCTCACTTAAGATTACACTGTCAAGTTTGATGCATCCCACATTAATTCATGAGAGGAACTCACGACAGTTAATATGTAAGAGGGTTTAACCCTCTACTCTTGAACTAACTTTTGGATGGAGTTAGGGTCTTTCCAAGGTGATTATAATTGGGATCTCACAGACTAGTATGCCGCAAGGGTCCATATCGACTAGTCTAAAATAAGTATGCCTAGGGATTAAGGGGGGAACCCACTTGGTGTAATAGTACAAATTTTTAGGTGGGCCCTATTTAACGCAATGAGTACTTATCACCGAACAATGTCTATATCATCTGATATTAGAGCCAAACCTTAGTAGCGGACCGTGTGTTGGTGTATCAAAGCCCTGGGCAACTATGTCTTTGATTAAATAAGTGTAGTCTAAAGGGGGTGGGAATGATAAATCATACATAAATTCCTGAGGTAATCTTTGGATTGTCTATATAGGAGGGTCAACCCTCCACTCCTGAGTTAGCTTTTGGGATGAGCTACTATTTTTCTTGGAGGAGTACGCTTGGGATCTCTCAGTTGAGTACACTTGGGGTCTCATGGGCAACTATGCCTTAATAGTCCATATCGATTGGTTTTAAGCGAGTATGCCTTGGGATTCTGGGTGGGACCTACTTGGCGTGATGAGAACAAATCATCATGTGGGCTCTATTTGGCATGACAAGTATGAATTATCCAACATAAACCTACTTAGTGGGACAAGTACGAAGTGTTGGACGCCGTATCTTTTGTTATCAGATTCAAACCTCAGTGGAGGACCGTGTGTGGGCATGTCAAAGCCCTGGGCAAGTCGTCTCTACTCAAGTATGAGCATTCCAAAGGGGGTGGGAGTGAAGCTTCTCACATTAGTTCATGAGGAGATCTCCAAACAATTTCTATGGGAGGGTCAATACTCTTTGCTTGAGCTAGAATTTAGGTGGAGTTAGGGTTTTTCCTAGGTGAATATACCTTGGGATTCTAGATATGACCTACTTGGAGTGACGACTATAAATCGTCAGGTGATTCCTATTTGGCATGATAAGTACGAATCACTCAACAAGGATCCATTTGGCGTGACAAATACAAATTATCAAAAGGGGTCCATATTAAAGTTACTCTAACCATATCTACTCTCACATTTTTGCTTACATTATCTTTTACTCATGATCTAGAACTATTAACTTGAGCGTCAAATTATGTTTAGGCCGTCATCAAACCAGTGTCCCTTTGATGTTATTAGTCCTAACTTATTTTATCTTGTAGGATAATCATTGGAACCCTGCTTACCATGATCCCCACATCGATTGTAGATTTCAAGGGGAGTACTTATATTATACAATCATTATCTATATACGACATAATTATCTATAACTAAAATTCATGATTTTTCACTTGTAGTAATATGATTATTATGGTTATTGTTATTGTTGATTTTTGGAGTTTTAGTTGATATTTTTTTTGTGTTCAATTAATGATTATTGTTGTTAAAAAATGATTATTTTAGTTAGAATTGATCATTATTGCTATTGAAAATATAATACATGCAACTTTGGTGATGATCAAAACCAAAACATTTAAATAGAAACAAGCTTTGTATAGTGAGGCACAAGTTTCGTTATATTCACAAGATACGTTTATGGTATTCGGATTGTATTAACGTATTGGTGTTACATATAGGACTATCCGACTAGGGTACACCTTTTGGTTTGATCTCAATTTAGGTAATCTATTCATATTTTTTAACTACTTGTAGGTAAATTACCAACTTATATTTTAATATATATGATACTATTTTTATATTATATGATTTAAGGGCTTTAAATATTATATATATGGTAACCTTATTTTATAAAATCCTTATATATCATTAACGCGACTCTAAATTATTTTTTAAAATATGGAATTTTATGAATATAAGTAATTTATAAGTGTTTTATTGTTGTATTTGCTAATTTATTTGGAATGTATGCATAATATTTATATTATTTTATTTATTGTTGGTAATCATATAAAATTAGTGGTACGTGTTATCTTATGATGTTTCTTTTCCTAATTGGTATTAAATTATAATGGTGGTTATGTTATGACCCAAGTGACCAACTATTTTTAAAAACTGTTCAAATTGGAAAGTGGTATTATAAAAATTCTTATTTAATAAAAGTAATATTTATGAAATGCGTTAATTATGTAAAATATTATTTATGAAAGTTACTATTTTTGGAAAGTACCAAATATGGAAGGTACTTAATTTTAGAAAGGTGGTTATATGAATGTGTATATACAATTTTTTTGATTTGGTTACATTATATAGATACCTTAAGTATGACACAAAATCATAAAGTGAAAGATTCAAGTTAGGCTTAGGGTCCTTTAAGGTTGGCCTCCCAAAGTTAGAGATCGATAATAGCTTTTCCTTGGACTGTAGTGACGTATAGTCACTTGGTTTATTTACTTGATCAAGAGCCAGTAAGGCTTCATGTTTACTCAACTATGATATATGGATTCTTAGGGGGTGCGCACACTTAATGATCAGATGACCAATGTTGGATTTTTCCTTTTGGTGCTATAACCACTGTAATTGCCCAGGAGGTGGACCCTATGTGGTTGGTTTTTGTTGTTATTAGATGTCTTCGAACTTATTTGTCAAGTGACCCTCCTGATTGGATTTTGCCCACTCAATAGATAAAATTAGATGGAGTGTTTATGTGATTACTGATCAAAGAGGTTTTATAAATGGTGAACTGATATTTGCCTTAGCATTTGGCTCATAAGTTGTTATGTTTAATGTACTATAGTGATGTTATAAAATCATGATCTTTTCCTTCTAAATAATGAGTTACTTAGCTGCTTCTCTTGCTAACTCATTACCGTTTTAAACATGGGTGTAATTATCCATGATATACATAGTAAATAGATAATCCTATGTAGGTAGACTGTGAACACATTTGAGGGTGAATGCATGCATGCTTGCGGGACAAGTTGACAGAGTTCTATCTTTTGATGGTTTCTATTTCAATGGATTTTAAGTGTAGTAGAGTTTTTTAAACTTTGTTATTTGACTTTATTATAGTATTCTATTATATTAAGAATGTTGTGGATTTTTTGTTGTTGTTTTGGTTTCAATTTTATGTTTTAACCTTAGTATCTAGCGTAAGTGAGATAATGATCTCTACTTGTATGAAATGTGGCGATAATATCCTTATATATTTGGACGTTTCGCATTATTTTCTAAGTATTTTGTATTTTGAAATTAATGGAGGTGCTACATTTTGTGTGCACAATTGATGATTATTGTTATAACAAAAATGATTCTCTTAGTTAGAATTGATCATTATTGCTATTGAAAATATAATGCATGCAACTTTGGTTATAATCGAAACCAAAATATTTAAACAGAAATGCACCCTGTACAGCAAAGAATATTAATGTTATTCAAATTTAGGATCCGTAATTTATGGTTTGTTTGGGTTTAGGTAAATCAGAGTAGGAATAAATATTCTAAATTTATTTGGGCGAGGAAAATAGAGATAATTCAAGTTTAACGTCTTATAAAGATAAAAGATGCTTGAATAATATTAATCTGACTTGAAGTTAGCAAAAATAAAGTAATTTGAGGTGACTCCAAGTAAATCACTAACCTCGATTAGCTTTGGTGAATATACCTAAATATGTTTATAAATAGGATGAATCTCAACAAATGATTATATTCAGCCCAATTTAAACGGAGAATTAAATAAGAGTGCGCATGATATACGAGCGTAGTTAGTATTAAACTTTTGAGCATCTGAAATAAATATTAGAACCGGGGGGGGGGGGCGTTGTGAATTGTGATGGGCGGCGTACGTGATATAGTAACATCATCGATCAGGAGGCCTCTTTCTTAATATTTTGCTGGAACTGATATTGCGTCCCATGCTGTCGAGAAGACTATTAGCCCAGTACGGTCTCACGATTATCTCCAAGCATGTCACTTACTTCAGCTCCGGATCAAAATATTTTGATTAACATAGACCGCGCATGCGTGCCACCAGCTTATCTGACAAACATTTGTCCAAAATCCAGATTTCACAGCACTTTATCTTACGAGTTGCAACGACAAAAATCTTTTGCAGATTTAGACAATGGATATTCTGAGATTTGATTTTCTCCTTCCATTAGATCAGCTTGCTGCATTATTTATCTACAAGAACGACGACAAAATATCCACACCCGACTGGCATGGACTCATAATTCTGTACAACTGTTGGGAATAATTCCCCAAGAAGCAAAAATAAAATACAAAGGTCTTGGGTTGATAGATACAATAAGCTAAGCTCCTTCTTCGTTCATTTGTCTTACTTAGAAGCCCTCTACCTAGTTGGGATGCCATTAATATCTTCTCGATCCAACACGGGCCGGGGAGTATTCTCCGCTCCACACTGGCATTTTCTATTTGCTCCACCACAAACAAAGGCGAAGATAAATCAACCCACCACACCGTAAATAAATGTGTTACAATATTGACACAAGACGAGGAAGGAAATTCAAAAATTAAAGCATATACTTTCTCTTTGCACGCCCTCTGATCCGCCTTTTGCCCTCTCATCCTCCGTCATTCCTGTCGTCGGATCGGCAGCTTCGTGTTGTGTCTGTGCGCACACATCATTCTCTTGTACCTCCCTCCTCAACTTGCTCCTGCCTCGTTCCTGGATCCGTCCCAGAGTCCTGCAGGTACTTCTGCACGTTTGATTTGAGTGTCACCCGGGTACAAAAAAAAATGAGGGCATCAACGCGGCCGCGCACACGCTTGATCTCGGCCGGAGTCTCTAATGGTAGCTCTTAGACGACCTCTTCAAGAATTCCATCACCAACTTTGAGAATGCCGATGAGCTATCTTTTAGCAAATCTCTAGGGGCCTCATACTCCACGATATTTCCTGCAGTCGGTGGGAAATAAAAGAAAAGGCTGAATCACATACCATTTGGTGGGAACTGTGAAACCCCACCAAAAAAAAATGCTATCGTTTTACCATAACTATTATCGGAATGAATGATAGTGCCTCTACGACATTATTACATGAATAAAATTAAACAACTCCTCTTGTGTTTTACCTTGATCGAGAACCAAGACGAGGTCGTTGTCTATGACCGTCGGTATCCTGTGTGCCACAGTGATAACCGTACACCGATCCGTTTCTTCTCTTATCGTTTGTTGAATTACATTGTCCGTTGCCGTATCCACAGACGCCGTCGCCTCATCCAATACCAGAATCCTCCTCCTCTGCAGCAACACCCTCGCAAGACACACCAACTGCCTCTGCCCGACGCTCCAGTTCTCCCCGTCCTCGGATACCGGCGCATCCAGGAGCCGCCGATCCCTTCCCACCATCTCGCCCAGCCGACATTTCGCCAGCACCTCCCAGATCTCCTGGTCCGTGTGCTCCTCCAGCGGGTCCAGATTAGCCCTTACGGTTCCTTGGAACAACGTAGGGTCTTGTGGGATGATGCTCAGCCTACACCTCAAGTCCTGCAATCCCATCTTACAGATATCCACCCCATCAATGAGTATCTGGCCTTTAGAAGGTTCCACCACCCTAAAAAGAGCTTGGATTAGAGTGGATTTTCCGCTTCCCGTCCGCCCAACGACCCCGACTTTCTTCCTCGGGAGGACGGTGCAAGTTATCCCTTTGAGTACCATGGGAAGTGATGGTGAGTATTGGACGTGTAGGTCCATGAATTCGATGCAGCCTTGGCTGGGCCAAGTTGGTTTTGGTTTACTGCTTTCGATCACCAGGGGAGCTTCACTGGGTATACGGGTGAATTGAAGGATCCGTTCCACGGAGATCATTTTGTTCTCAACATTGCACACATTCCATATGACCCAAGCTTGTAAAACATTCAGATTTAAGCCGTACGTAGCAGCCAGTCCCGCCAAGCCTGGATTCAGAAACAAATAAGCTTCCAATTCTAAATGCTAAAGCCTCTACAGACCTAAAAGAACGCATGCCAACAAGATCCACATATCTGATTCTTGCACGGTTGATGGAGGGAGATTTAGAAAGACGCTTACTTGGGTCAATGGCTGACCTAGGCAAGGTCACCAAGATGATTAGAACGATAAAGAACACGAGGTTGAAGAGAAAATTGATCCTCGCCGACAGCCATTCCATAGTTGCTGAATTGTGGAAGGCGGTGCGGGAATAATCATCGATCAAGCACAACAGTTTCTGAAAGAAACGACGTTCCTGAAGAAAGCAACGAACTGTGGCTACTCCCGCAACGGTCTCTGAGAAGTGATGGAGGATTGGCGCTTTCCTGATGCCATTCATCCTGGCTAGTTCTCTGGCTGTAGTTATATAGTGACCCTGCAACAGAAGTTGAGGCAGACACGGATTTAAACACCTAAGAAGCTTTAAAATCATTAAGAGAAAGAAAATAAAATAAAAAATGGTAAATACCATTACAATGAGCTCCTCACTCACGCACCCTTACCTGATACCATATGGAGATCACAATGATGGCAACAAAAAGAATGAAAACTTCCCAGGCTATCTGGGACATGAGGACTATGACACTCAACAGCTGGATCAAAGCAAAAGCCAATCCAGCTAATCTGTATGGGATATCGGTATCCACTACGCTTTGGTCCGTCGAAGACTGCATTCAACAACGGGAAATACAAGGAGCAATGATGATGGGTTTTACAACAGAGCATAAAGGATGAAAGAGAATACTGAGCCAGTACAAACTATGTCTGTAAATTACCCGATTGAGTATCCTACTCGATGGAGTTGAGTCAAAGAAGGAAATGGGTGCCCGGAAAACAGACTGAATCATGTCCAGGAACAGACGCCGTGCAGTCTCAATAGCAATAGTAGAGAGGATAACAGTCCTCCCGAGTATAAACACAGAACTACCACCGGACAGCAAAACAAAGATACCTAACAACTGTTTTCTGCTGACCCGGCCTTGTTCTTCAGTTGCCCAAGCTAACCAATAATTGCTTCCCATCTGGAGTCCTTGAAAAAGAATGTGACAGAATAGGATTACTGGGACTAGGGCTCCTTTATATGCAGTAGTTATAAATGTGGAATACACACGTCGATTTACTCTTCCGGTTTCTTCCTCTTCTTCATTGTTCCTGTCCAATAATGTGTCGTCGGTGATAAGGCATTGATTTTCTTCAATGACTTCTCCTTGAGCATCAACGCTTGGCTTTTTGGTTAAGGACTCCTTGTCTTGGTGAGTGTTGACTTGGTCTAGTGATTTGCTATGTGCAGCCATTTGTCTAACCAGTTCACTATTGGGATCAGCAATCAAATCCTCGTATTTGCCAGATTGAATGATCCTGCCATCTTTCATGACCTACGAGGAACAAAATGCCATGACAAATGAGGAGGAGGGGGGGGACTTCTCTCATCAAGTCACAACTCAACGTTGAAGGGCTAAGTTGAGAGTTTTCTAACTCACCAGAACAAGGTCTGCAACATCCAAGAACTCCAACTGATGTGTGGCGTAAATAACAGTCTTTTGGGACAATAGTTGCATCATACATCTCTGAAACAAAGCCATCAAAAGTAAGTATAACGTTTCGTTAAAATGTTCAGCATCTCATAGATTCAGAGGCAAATAATAACTCAACGCAGCATATGATGCGTAGAATAAAATACAAAATAAGCATGTGAAATAAACAAACACTATACTAAGATGCTTGCCTTGAAGATGTGAGCACCAGTATGTGCATCAACAGCGCTAAAGGGATCATCAAGGATATAAACATCGGCATCACTATAAACTGCCCTGGCAAGTTGAATCCTCTGCTTCTGCCCCCCGCTCAAATTCAATCCTCGCTCTCCCACAACACACAAATCCCCATCAGTCCACGATTCAATATCTTTGCTCAAGGCACATCCTTCAAGTACCTCCTCATAAAAACCCTTGTCCATTTCCTTACCAAACAATATGTTCTCCCTCACAGTACCTGTCTGTATCCAAGCACTTTGTGATGCATAAGCTTTCGTTCCAAAAACCTTAATTTCCTGTCCAGAGACTCGCTGAATCTCGCCAAGGATACTACAAAGTAAACTTGACTTCCCAGATCCAACCGAACCACAAATAGCAACCTTCTGGCCTCTCTCTACTTTAATCCTCTCACCTATCTTCAACGTTGGCTTCCTTGAATTTGAATCACTTACCTCCCAAGCAAATTCCCCAACCTCGATATCAACCGCAATGCTGGACGCACTGAACTTATGGTAAGGCATCAACTTCATCTGCTCTTTGTCTTCTATGAACTCCTCGATTCGATCAACAGACACCTTGGTTTGAGCTATCATGGAAATGAGCTCAGGGAGGTTGTATATGGGTTCCTGTAGGATCCTAAAAGTGGCCAGAGTTGAAAGAACTGTGCTCGAGGTCAATGGCGTCTTCACCAAGATGCACACCCCGAAGGTGGTCACCGAAACCAACGTTGGTGAAGCCCAGAATAAAAAGACCATTATAGAACACGTATATAGATACTTGCTCAACCAACTTCTCTCATTCTCCCTCAACTTCAGTAGCTTGTCCAAGAATGCATTTTCCCATGAATGCAGCTTAAGGACTCTCATGCTCCTCAAGGTTTCAGAAGTAGCTTTTATCCTCAAGTCCCTAGATTCCATAATCTTCGAATGCAACTTTTCCTGCCTATTAGCTAACGGGGTGTTGCAAACCATCACCAGCACAGTACTAGAAAGAGCAGCAATACAAGGTGCAGCACCAAGATTAATGTACAGAATAACGAGAGCAAGAACCACCTGAAGCGGAAGCAACCAAACTCCATGAATGTAACAGAAGAAGTCACCAACTCTTTCTGCATCCACATTAATCAAATTGATGATCATGCCATTGCCTCGTCCTGCAAGCTTGATGGATAACGACTTCTTGTAAACCAATGCCATGATAGCTGCACGGACACGGATTCCGATCCTACTGGCACCAAAATACCATTGCCTCTGGGACAATGATTCAACAGACTTTGCAACAAAGAATATGACAGCAAGAATCAGTCCATAGCGGTAACTTGTATCCGCATGCTTCTCTGATAAGTAGTCCACAAAACGCATGATAAGCAATGGTCCCATGTAGGAAGCGATTGTATTCGCCCCTATAACAATAAGTCACGCAGAAAAAGCCACGTCAAACGTACATACTTGAGATAATATAAGATTACCCTAATACGAAAAAGCATCTATCTAAATAAAATCCACAAAATATAGAAGAAAACAATACCTGCAAAAACAGCATTTATTGCAAGTGATTTCCACACAGTGTCGAAGATGGCCTTAGGCAATGAGGAATCACTGGACTTCTGCTTCCTGAGCGATTCTTCAAGCAAAGAAGAGGCCTCCTCAGCTTTTTCAGATGGAGGAACAGGTGGGATATGAGGTAATTCAAGTTTTCTAGAGTTACCAATCTCGAAAAGTGGGTTTAACCAAGTGAATGTAAGTTTACTCAGAAAACTAGCAGAATTGAAACCACCTCCAGCATCATTAGAAGAAACTTTCCCCACCGTCTCCGAAAGCAAAGGATGCTGAAGATCGTTTTTTTGGCTGTGTCTCCTAATACTAACCATAGCGCTGAAGCATAGAAGTATTGAAAATGGACAAGCTAAGAAATCCACAAATTTGGCTTTTATGAAATGATGAAGGTCCAAGGTTAATTCAGTCAAAGAATTGATGGAGTACACAAAAACAAGGAACAAATAAAACATAGTAGCATAGACCCACCACATAATAAGAACCAAAGGCCATTTATCACCAACAACAATCCTGTCCCTTGAGTAGACAGCAACACCAGAAGCCAAAATCCACGGCGAAGCTGAGAAAATCACATTATATGAAAGAATCCCATGATGACAAAATTCATAAAACCCGTAACTAATGTATAAAATACAGATTATGAAATTGCAAAGAGGAGTAATTCTGGTGAGAATTGACGAATTAACCCTCCTTCCACCCATTGAATCAATTTCTAACCATGTACATCTACTCACCAATCTTCTATGCCTCAGCATATCAATCAAAACCCATGTGAGTAACAACACACTGAATGCTACATTGGCTAAATCTACAGCAACCTCCATCACTGTAATTCAAAAATCCTAGAACTGAAAACCTGGGATTCTTTATTTGTCAGAAGAATTGAGGCATTTCATATCCGATAACCTGAGAACACATCAATGGCAGATCATTAGGAACAACGCAAAACCCAGTTCAAATAAGGGGTTGAGGGGAGAAATAATGATTGAGAAAAAGACGGAACTGCTAAGTTACAAACAGCCAAGGAGAAAAAAATATACCTAGAAAATTTGAAGCAGAATTGAACTGGTTAATGTGTCGGCTAGAAGAAGAAATTTTTTTTTCTTGTTTGCGGTATGCACGTGTTAACGAGAGGCGGTGATGAAGTGTGCTTTGCTTTACAGTACACTTGGTGGGTACTCATGGGTATTAGTGGCGCGGCTGCTCTGTATTTTCCCCGTTTATATATAAAATAAATCAATAAAAGTGGAGACGAAGAAGAAGACTACATAACGCCATGATCAAGCCAGTGTCACTACCTATGGCGACCTTTTCCCATTTTACTGTCGCCTTTGAAGGGAATATTTGATTTTATTATGCAAACGAAATGTCTCGGAGTTAGCGGGTGGTTGGTGAAAGGAAGAATCTTAACAGCCTTCTCACTCTCTACAACTGTAGATTATGGCGCAGAACTTTATTCGAGGAGTTGTAGAATGTCATTATATCAACGCCATTTGACCCTCATACATCATATATGTTAATATATGTAAAAATACCATGGGACCATATGTAAGACTGTCTAAAATAATTGCTGATGCGAGAGTGATTCATCATTCGTACTTAAATTCCCTGTAGAAAACTTAATTAATATTAAGGGTTTGAACATTCAAAAAATATTAAGTGTGAAAATTGAAAAAAATTAAATATATAATCGACCAATTAACATTAAATCTCAGTTGTTTTATAACCGTACTACCTTTGTTGCACTTTTTTGTTTAAAAAATAAAGTTATTTAAAAAAATTTTAAACTAAAATTTTATTTTTATTTGTTTCTAAACATTAATTGATATATTATTTTCTAATAAAAAATAGAATAGAATATTACTATTAAAAACGAATGAAATAATCTTTTTATTGCCTTCATTATCAATGAGTTTATTCACTAAAACTTAGTAAAATTTCCCAATAAAAGTAAAACATCAAATAACTTATAAATAAACACTACCATATATTGTAGGACCATTTAAATAGGAGAAAAATTAATGGTTGGAATTAAGAAATAATTGCATGAATTTTCTAACAAGAATCCTTAAACACTTGTTGAGACCTAAAATATTATAATTAGGCTCAAATTTGACATAAATCGTCGAATCTAAAAATCATGGATCGAGATCCGCTATAAAGGAGGCGGATTTGGTGGGCCTAGGTCGAGTTTGAAGCTCATTTCCATCCTTAATGAAGCATATGTTTACATCATATTTGGCATGCATGGTCAAATTTTATGAGGAAAAAAATACATTTTACTATATTTTTTGAATTTATTATTTTGTACGAATACAAAAAACTAAAAAGAGAATATAAATATATTTCTAGAGAAATATATAGGAACATACAGGCCTTATAATTCTTGATATGGTTTGTAGGCAACAAATGAGTAAAAATGGATATTAATTGTGTATTCCTTTTTTCCCTCCCTGATTCAAAAATATATTAAAAAATAGATATAGAAATGTATTTATTTTTAGAAATAGGCTTTTATTTGAATTTCTGATTTGAATCATATAGTAACAATATAAAATCCTATTGTCTTACAACTTAATATATGTTTCTTAAGTAATTATATTAGTTTTCATAATTTTTTATTGATTAGTAAATAAATCACATATGTCTTCAACTTTCACAATTGAATATTTTGCTTATTTAATATCATCTTAACTAGTTACTTTTTATATCCAATAATGCTCATAATCATAATTATGATTATTTTGAGCGACTTCATAATCATAATTATTGATATCTAAATTCATTATTTTTTATTTCACATATTTAAAAATTTAAATTCCAAATATATAATATATAATGAATATTTTTAATTAATGGAAATAACTATGAAATTGGTTAATGTGTTGTTTGTATGAAATATATACACTTTGATATTTTTGGATGTAAGGGTACAAAAACTAGGGCACTTCATATAAAAATATTTGGGATATGATGTACAAGGTTGTAAACTAATAAAAACAAAACCCACAAGCAATTAAAGCATAAAACTTTATCCAAATAAATTTTATTTAACCAACTATATATAGTGTGAAAAATATATTGAAAAATGTGTTAATGGTAAACTCCAAACATGATTAATGACATTAAGTTTAAAAAGAAGAAAGGATTAATAATTACAAAAGATAAACACAAAAAAAGAGAGGATATTACCGGTCTCAAATCTTAGTATTGAAAATCACTTAATGAAAATATAACATCCAATGAAGATTTTTGCTAATAAAAAAAATACAAAAATTTTCTATATGATTACTGTTTTAGCTTGTGGCTTTAAATTACTGTATAATAAATAGCGTGGTTAGAGAAGGTTACTAATATTGAAGTTAGGTACTTTACATTATATAAAAAAATAAATTAAAATTAACATAAATTTTAAATAATGACATGTAAAAAGGTATAGTTTGGACCCAAAAAAAAAATCTTTCTTATACTAAGTCATAGAGACTAGAAAAATATGAAAGATGATTGAAGTTCCTACTTTGGGTGGTTTATCCATTTATATATGATGGGTATTGTAAGGTGACAAATTTTAATTTCTACATGAGTAAGGCATCATTGGTTAAATCTAATATGAAGTTAGGTATATTAATATTTGTATACATTTTTTTGATATTAATTAATTTATATAAAGTTATTTTATAGTAATGAGTATCAAAAACTAGAGGCATTTGGAAAATTTGTAACAAAAATAATAATAATATATTACATCATCTAAAATTAATAAATAATATAGTTAACCAACCACACACTTATAGGAGGAAAAAAAGAAAATTAAAAGAGAAAATAGGAAGATAAGAAGAATTAAGGATATTCTTTTCTTCTTCTTCTTCTTCTTATTTTATTTTAATTTTTTTTGCATATAAAGGAAGGAGAGTTTGCATTACAACCGTCAGCGATATAATGGAATGAGGTACGGTATAAAAGTCGTGAGCTAGTATAACTAGAGTATCATGTTCTGTATTCTTTTTTGTTATAAGTATAAAGATTTACTCCTTTGTGAATTTTTATACGAATGCACTATTTATAATTTGAAAGAGACTGAATAAAAAAGTACTTGAATAAATGAGGTCTTATCCTTTGACCTAAATGAAGGGAAGAAAAACAAAATGATGTCACTTGAGGTTTAATAATTGATAATACCATTTGGAGTTTTTTTATTCTCACTTTTTGCCTCACCTTTGAGTGTATCAAGTTAAATAAACTTAAAGAATCTCTAATCTTAGCACATGATGCTCCTTTGGAATATTATATGTGTGAAATTTTATGAATTAACATAGATCCCACTAGTTTATTGATTATGAGATCTAAAGTAGCATGAAGTTACATTGATTAAGTGGAGGGTGTTACCCATCGTTTGGATGTATTTTTGAAATTTTTTTATTTAGTTTAATCAACGTTAATTATTTTTGTCCTTCATTCATTTTAATTATCCATCATTTTATCTAAATTAAGTTTTAATAATATATATATATATATATATAAATATATATATATATATATATATATATATATCTATCATATATATATATATATATATATTGTTATAGTGATTCACCTCAATAATCTAGTATAGAAGAAGGATTAGACTTGCATACGTTCTTTGGTACTAGTGCTGTAGGCCACTGACAGGCTATGTGAAGTGGACCAAGACCAAAACATGGACCCCGGTCTTAAAGGTACTGACTAAGGATAGGATAATATGTAGGTTGCTTATTACTTTCAAGCACTCATATGTCACTATAGTATTGGATGATGAAACTAATAATAAAATTCTTTCTTCGGCTTGGACACAATCAGTCAATCACACAATATCTTTTTTTCCCCCACCAACTACGAATTATTTTACAAGGGATGAAAGGATTCGTTTCAAAAAATGTTGTTACACGAGGGTGGTTGGGGAGAAATTTATAAACGGAGAATAGAGATAGTATCGTCAATGAGTTGAGTAAGCTAAGTATTCAATTTATTAAAAGTTTAATTCGATTCGTTCGTTTAGTTAAATAAGTTATATCTAAGTTATACTTTTAGACTTATTTATTAAATATAAACAAATCAAATTCAAATTTAAAAAAATAAGAATCAATTTATTTTATATTTTTTATTTATGAATTTAGTTTGATTGATTCGTTTAGTTAAATGAACCAAATTTAAATCCTATATTAAATTTTCTTAATTAAATAAATTGAGTCCGAATTCAATAATATTTAACTCGACTCGGATCGACTTATTTACAATTTTAAAGACTTGTTTGATATGAAAGGAATATGGATGGAAAAAATTCATCTCTATTTTATGTTTTTTATATTAAAAATTTAATAATAATAAATATATTTTTAATAAAATATCCATTTTAGATCAAATTAAGATCTAAAATAAATATTTATTAGAATAAAAATATTAAAATTTAATTAAATTATATAAAATATAAGGATAATTTTTTACCTTTATTACCCTAGCCAGACGAGCACTAAGATCGACGGGTATGTATCCGTCCATGTGTTGGTCCATCCAATTAAGGACGACGCCTCCCCCTCCTCTTCCATCCAACAAAAAACTTCGGATGTAGTTTAATTAAGGTAATGAATCGATCGCATATGTGCACATAATAACAATGATAATTATCGTATGAACGACCTTAGCGGAAGTCAATTATTACGCCTTTGTCGCGTCCGCGCCCAACACAAAAGCTTAACAAAGATGCATACCCCTCTTTTGAAAAAGGAAGGTGGTGCCGCGGGGGTGGTGGTCACTGGTCAGTGCGAGTGGTTCCCGTTTCGAAAGGTTAGGTCCTTTCCTAACGCACTAGTGCATCGCCCGCTGGACTCATGAATTTTGCCGATTTTCATTCATTCATTGGTCATTGGAACAAAAATCGGCAGCACGTGACCTTCTGATGCCGCACGCAGCAGCGCTCGCTCCTGCGTGACTAAATAAATAGTCATTGGATTCGATGATTATGTGCTATTCTTATGCCCGGAGAATCTTACTTAGGGTTACATTTGGAAATGTCATGCCATGAATTGGAGGTTATGTCGAACATTAGCTCGCTACTTCCAAGTAAGAATAATAATTATCCTAAAAAAAATTAAGAACTATTTAAATAAAAAAAATAGACTCAGGCTAAAGTCTTCCAACAAATGAGTACATAAAAAAAAAAAAGATAGTTACAAACAAGGGTTAAATTTAGAATAACAATAGCTTGAGTTTGAAACGATGGACTTTATATTTCTATGACAATTAGGATAATATGTTACCGATTACGTACGTACTCTCATATTAAACCCATATTTTGTATTAATTATAAGAAAATAATTATTATACAGAATTCCTTTTTGAAAAAAAATATACTAAAAAAATTCTTTAAAAAATTATTATGTAATATAACCACTTCTTCTAAATAGTATCAAATGAGGCATTGCCTAGCACGAATCTTTAAGAATAATAATAAAAATAATACTAATAAAAAAAAGCTAGCAAGAGCCATCAAAAGGCGCGACCATTTTTTTTTTTTTTTTTTTGGTGATACGGACAAGTGACAACGACTGTAGAATGATCCTCTCTATGATATATCAACAAGCCACGGATGGATTGGACTTTGGAGGGCATCAAATTGCAACGATCCTCCCCTCTCTCACTTCATTATGGGCAAATGGATAGCTTTTCGTAAAGAAAAAATAAAAAAACTAATCATGATGTAAGAAGCACGGGCCAAATACGCAGAGGGCATGTGGCGGGAGCAACAAGGCTTGATGATGAGGGACGTAAGCCCTTTACCAGCTCGTCAGTCCTCTTTATTCTGCCGCGACATGTGGTCTCCTACGATGGGCGCGTGTCATCGGCATGTTAAAAGCACTCCCCGGTGTTGCAACAGTGTGCATCCTGTGTGTGCGGTCAAATATATGTATTATAATTTTTTTTTTATTTCCCCCGATTGGTGCGTCGTATCGCCTGCGTTCAATTTTTTGCCACGTAACTAACGGTGACACAATGCTTATGATGGCGCGGGGCCCCAACCCGAATCCGGTGGAGACGCGATAAGAAAACCAGATTTCGGCTGGGAAAATTTTACTTGGAAGGTTGAAAAGGGATCAAATCGGATTACAATGAAAAATAAAAATTTGTTGTAATAATAATAAATGTAATAATTATATTCTAAAAGGAACATATTACCTATAAAAATAACTATAATTTGTTTATAAAAAAAGTAATTCAGATCAAACCAGTTTATATCAATAGAAATAAAGGTAAGTAAAACAAGTCCTATGGCTATGGTATACCGTATATTTACCGATATAAAGTTTTAGTTTATTCCGATGGTATATGCCTAAATGAGTGCCCGAAAAATACGTCCCGACTAATATTCTCTTCTATAAATATATAGATATATTTATATACAAGCACGACTGCCTAGAGTGCCACCGATGTCGGACAGTTTGGCAGAACACTGTCGTACTGTTTTGTTTTTTCCTCCCACCATCCCCACCCTTTTCTTTCCCAGGATTTGTAATGGCAACCAGTATTTTACTGTTTTGCGAGATCTTTTAGTTCATTGGCTCATAGGATCAAGTTCCTTTTCAAAAACTGAAAACGATTTTGCTGGGGATCGCGGTCCGCTCTTTCGTGGATTAAAATTAAGGCAGTGTATTATCGGATATCCGTATTCGAACGAATATTTTTGTCGGATATTTGATCTGATCGAATATTCCATATTTCATATTTAAATCCGTATCCGAATACATCGGATATCCAAAACATCGGATTAGATTTCGGATATATTCGATTATTGAAAAAAATTATTCGATTATTAAATTTACATATATAATCTATAACTAAAAAAAATATTTCTACATAAATACTTGTTTAATTATTCAGTTTGCATACAAAAAAATAAAATATATGATTAATCATATCCACAAAAATTAACGATCAAGATTTGTGAAAAATGACGCTCTAGAACCGTGAAACGACCTAAGTTAAGAGGTTTAAAAAATTTAAGAGGTTTTTTTTTTCTGATCTGGGTGCTTGCGTGTGTGTAGACAGTGACCTATTTGATTGTTTGTAGAGTCTGAATGTTTATTTTAGACTTCAGTTTAGTAAATTATTTTTGGACTTATGTGCTATAGTAAAAAAAAATTACCCAAACTTGAAGATTGAAAGAAAAAAATCAGATTATAAATTAAATTATGCCTAAATATAACTGGCTTATTCTTAAAATCGGATATTTTTTACTGATCGGATTATCTACTAAAAAATCGGATCGGATATCCGCTCCGGTCAAACTTATATTTGACCGGATATCCAAAATTTGGAATCGATTTTTTCGAATACCGAATCGGTTTTTCAGATTTCAATTTTTCTAGACAACCCTAGTTAAAACTATGAAAAATATGTATTTACTATTACGGTGGCTCACAAAGAACCGGTATCTCAATATTTGCCCAAATTAAATTCTCATACTTCAGCATCATGGATTAGTGTACTCCTTTTTTTTTTTTTAAGAGATTCACGTATCATGTCGCTACCTAATACATATTCTAGAAATATATAATGGGTATCGTATCTAAGTCTTTAGATAAAGACAAAACATTCCTCTTTATAACAGAAAAAATATATCTATGACTAATTTGTTATTTTTTTTGTGATAAAGTAATCATAAATTTACTACAGAAAAGTATTTTTTTTATGACGAAGTCATTACAAATTTATTATAAGAAAAAAATATATTGCTAACTTATCATGAATTACTATAAAAAAGTCTTTTTATGGCTAACTTGTTATGAATTTGCTATGAAAAAATACTTATTAGTCAAAAAAAATTCCGTGCCTAGAATGTTTTTGTGGCCAATTTGTCATGAATTTGTTATAGAAATATATATTATTAACAAACTTGCCATAGATTTGGCATAAAAAAAATATTTTGGTAGCTAACTTGCCACAAATTTGTTACAAAAAAAATTTTGTGGTTAACTTACCACAAATTTTCCACAAAATAATATTTTTGTGGCTTACTCTCCACGGATTTGCAACGAAAATATATTTTTGTTGCTAACTCACCTTAGATGTCATAGGAAAAAATTATGTGGTGAAAGATGATACTTTTTTTAGCTATAACTCAAAAATAAATAAAAATATGACCATGGAATGAATTAATTTGATCAAGTTTTTTTTAATGTATCATACATTACATATTCATCCTAGCATTTTGATTATTTGAATGAATAGTAAAATTAACTAATTAGTAATTTAGATCATAGTTTAAATGTATATAAAAGTTATTAACTAATATATATAATTTAATTGTTAGTATGCCAAAGTAAACACCATATTAATAATTGACTAAGTCATTGTTTAAAAATATATATAGTATATTATTAGTGCATTTTATATCTTTCATTTTTAACTAATTTGAATAAAAAATAATATTAAATAATTGTTAGTTTGTATCCTAAAATAAATGTGTATGTAAATTATGGAATAGTAAATAGTATATATGCACACATAGACACACAAACATACATATCAATGTACTATGATTATACTTACCCAAAAAATAGTATGGTTATAGAAAACAAATTATTATTTTAACTACGAGTCAAACGTGTAATCATATAAATAAATGAGTGAAAATTTGAAATATATATAAGTAATGTATAATTGAGATGGATTGAAAGGTTTGATACAACTGTTTATATTAAAACAATGCACATTCGTTAAGGGAAGCCAACTATCATCGTCGTCGTCGATATGTGCATCATGGGCTACTGTTGGCTATCCACAAGTGCACTACAAAATTATTTGTGGCTATCGATATGTGCACCATGAGACTACTCATAGTTATAGACATGTGAGCCACGAGATTACCGGTGAATATCATAACATACGTCACGAGACTATTTATGACTATTGATACATGTACCTCAAAAATACTCGTGATTATCGAGATATAGGTTACTAATTACTTATAGCTAATTTCATCAACTGAAGCCACCAAATCAAATTTTCCATAACTAACATTTTTTCCATAGGTTTATAGGCCATGGAAAGTGACACCTAAAAATTCTGTGTCAAAATAATTTAGCCACATGTTTTTTACTTATTACCCACGAATGTTTTAGTGACTTATGTGATTTAGTGTAGTGATCAATTTAAGAATCTTAGATTTTCTATTATAATATTATAGTCAATAAAAAGCTTTTGTAAGTATAAGTTGAGCTTATAAAGAAACAAATTAAAACACCTTAATGTATTTAAATTACTAGAGCCAAGTCTACTCGTTTAATAACTTGTGAGCAATCTCGGCTAAGTTTATTTATGAAAATTTGAGCTTGCTCATTGTTTAAATGGCCAAATTGAATATGAGTGATTCGGATCAACTTGAATCATTTACCACCCTAAATAGAACCTAAGAATGACCGACCTATCATGTAATATATTCTCATTTGTTATGGTAATTTTTTCGGTACATTTGAATTAGTTATATTAATATTTGATCTTATATTTTACGAATAGGCTTATATTTATAACAGATTTATTTAATTATCTTTAAACTTTAATTCAGCTTTACTCATGAGCCTATATTAATACCTAAATGAAGTTAGAATGGTGATTTCTTGTCACCATTTAGTACTAAAGTAAAAGATTATTAAAATATAAACATGCCTAACTAAAATTATTAAAAATATAAATTACCTATAAAATATTAGACTAAATGTCAAAGTACTTAAATCACATTTATCCTAATTGAATGATCTCATCATAAGTTTACCTTATCGTTATTTTGGTATAGGATTTTGTAGGCAGTTCATAGGTTTTGATCTAAGTTACATTTGAGTCAAACTATATAACATCATTTGAACCACAATTAATTGAAGGAAAACAATGACCCAATTGATTCTAAAATAAGTATGATTTTAGGCTTCCACACACATTAAAAAAATATGTAAATTATTAAAAATATCTTTATTAAATAATGTTTATAATGAAAATTATTTAATAGGTAGCGTCAATCTATGAAAATAATTCCACTTTTTGCATAAAAAAATCTAAATTAATTCAAATATAAAAACTATGCTAAGATGGCATTCATTTCGAATTGAAGAGAGAAAATAGTTATTTACAATGTTGGAGTTATTATAATTGTCAACCCTCCCCCCTTCCATAAAAAACAAGGAATGGAACACACTCAATAGCCCAATTACTAACAAAGTTGATTCATGAAAAAAAAATACTTCTAAGTGACAAATCTGTGCCTTAAGAACAATCTATAAGCTTGGTATGATAAAATGAATCAAGATATATTAGCATTGTATTACATAATATAAATAATACATGAGAGAGTCTATTATAGTTGAGATATTTAGGGAGATAAAATAGGGGATAAGAGTTGAATATATTATTCTACTATAAGCCTTATCAGTGTAGGTTATCACAACCCCTCAATTGGAGCAGGAGGATGATGAATGCTCAAAATGGATCAAAATTAATTGAATAGACAAGAAGGCAATCATGTAGTGAAGATTTTAGCACATTGCTAAGCTGATGGACCACTAAGTACACGAACTTCACCCAATGAAACCAATTAACAAACAAAATGGATGCTTATCTCAACAAGCTTCATTCATTGATTTTGAACTGGATTGGATGAGAGGTATATAGCATTAGACATTTTCACAATGCATAATGGTTGAGATTTGAAGAAGGGAATGGATCTCAGTGAGGAGTTGTCTAATCCAACAGGATTTAGCTACAAAATTAGTAATAGCTTGGTACTCAGCCTCTATGCTAGAGCCAAAAATAGCGCTTTAGCATTTAGAAAACAAGGATATGAGGTTATTACCAAGAAAACCATAATACTTAGAGGAAGAACGATGAGTGTCTGGACACCCTACTCAATTTGCATCCGAGTAAGCAATGAGCTTAATAATGTTGGATGCAAACTAGAAGATGCCACATTCTAAGGGTCCTTTAACATATTGCAAAATATGTTTGAAGGCATTGAAGTGAGGTTCTCTGAGTTCATGCATATGTAGATAAGTTTGTTAGACCCAATAGCTCATATCTAGGCAAGTAAAAGTTAAATATTGTAGTGCACTGACCAAAAGACGATAATTAGAAGGATCTAGCACTAGAGAGCCTGCTAAGGAAAACAATTTTGGGTGAGTATCAACTAGGGTGAAGCATGGATTACAGTTGGATAAAATGTTAAAGGATATAATTGGCATACTAAAATTGAGAGAGGAATAAGCCATTGTTGGTCTTATTTATCAAGATGGAAGAAAGTGATGTAGTTAGCCCATGTTTGTCAAAGCAAATTATGTGCTAAGAGAATCATTAATGCAATGAATTAACTCAGTAGATGAGGCAGTAAGTACTATGTCGTTAACAAAGAGAATAAAGTATGCTTGGTGAAGGCCATGATGGTAAAATAAAAAATAAAAAATAGAGATTTGCCTAACTTACAGCCATGAAATAGTAAGGTGGATATGAAATAAGTAAATCACAAGATCCATGTGCGAGGAGCTTGCTTGAGATCATAAATAGATTTATTAAGATGGCATATATGTGTGGGAAGTTGGTGGCCGACAAACCAAGATGGTTTTTAATAGTAGATTGTTTCTTCAATGATGGCATGGAGGAAGGCATTTTTAACATCAAGTTGTTAGATGGGCCAGTGATGAGAAAGTGCTAAGCTTAAAACAACCCAAATAACTGCATGTTTTACTAATGGGATTAATGTTTCATCAAAGTCAATGTTGAGTTCTTCAGAAAAGCCAAAAACTACCCATTTAGCTTAATGACAAGCTAGAGTGTCATCTCAGTTAAATTTATACCTGAAAAACCATTAGCTAGTAAGAATGTTAGCATGTGGAGGACGTAGCACAAGATCCCAATTACCATATTTTTTATAAATAAAATTAGTATATTCATCTTTCTTAGTAGAATTCCATTGAGGATCCTTAAGTGCTTGTTTATAAGCTTTAGGAAGAGGAGTGGTGGCAACAAAATTAAGGTTGAAAGGGAGTTTTGGTTTTAGAGAGTTGATTTTGTTGTGGGTAGTCATTGTAAGTGTGCTTGTTGGTAGGGGAAAATTGATGACATTAAGGAGTGGTTATATTTAGTGGTTTGGTGGGAAGGATATTGAGTAGGTGAGCAACATTGTGTAGCACTTCAACCCAATATTTAGGAGACATACATGCTTGGAAGAGGATAATGCAAATGACGTAATTAATGGTGTGGATCATGCATTTGACTTTGCCATTTTTTTGGGATGTGTAAGGACATGAGTAACGGAATGTAAGTAACAAAATTAAAAACATGTTGTTATCATATTCACATCCATTATTGCATATGAAACTTTTTTGTGTTTATTAATGGTTTTGGAGATGTAAGAGTGAAAAATTTGTGTGTTTATAAAGGTTTTATATTTTTAGTATAGAGGGAAAGTCTATAAATAATGAGTTAAATTATCCAACGGTACAATATAATTTTTGAATCCAAAAATACTAACAATAAGTGGCATCCGTAAGTCATAATGAATAATAGCAAAAGGTTCTATGGTTTTGGAATTTGACGAATGAAAAGGTATTGTAACATGTTTGACTAGTTGACAATCATGCCATATTGGACTTGCATAGTCTTTATTATAATTGATAGAAGATGGTTGGTCTAAACTACAAAAACCATAGGTGTCGAGATGACCAAGATGTTAGTGTCGTAACATAGGTGACGAGAGAGGCATCATGTTGAGAGCAATTTGGGATAGATTTTTGGAAAGTTGAGTCCGATACAACTTGACATAGCTATTGCACTTAAAATCATATTGTAGTTGCGGAGACCCTTCACAAATAAAGGGGGTCAAATTTGATAGAAAAATGATTATTGGTGGTTATTTTCCAATAGAGACACGGTTTTTGATTAGATGAGGGGTGATGAGGACATGAGTGAAATTTAAGGATGTAAAGGAGTTGGGGAATGATATATGGACAATATGGTTAATAAGGAGATTGAATCCATTACCATCATCTACATGTGTGGATGAATGACTTGGATTAAAAATGGACTAGTGATTACCTATAGTAGACATCATGTGTTATGATACTCCATAGTCTATATTTAGTTTTCTGAGTATTAATACATGCATGTTATTGATAATGTACTTTGTGACCTTCAACATTCATCTGATAATTGGTTTTTCATGTTCCCCACCATTAACTATCATTAACCGGCTTTAAGTTGATCCATCAACTCAATTGAGTCCTTGTATATTTTTAGATGTTTACTTGGTTTGACATTTATACTTAATTCTTTAATTCAACTAAAGAAAAAAATAATCTCTAAATGAAAATTATTTATTGATATTTTAATTTATGAAGTGTGCTAAATACAAAAATATTAGATGTCGCTTCACATATTTCCTAGAGTAATTAAAATTCTATTAACGATAATTTGTTACCCTATTTCATTTTTAGTCATTTTCTTAATTGTTTTTAATTTATCCAAAATTCAAATATAGTTTTAGTCTTATTTTCTAGACTAATAAAAATTAATTCTAAGGGTGATAACTGATAGAGTCTAATGATTCATATGAGCATGTGGCTTTGATTGTTATAATTATATATTATAACCAATAATAGGTAATAATAAATTATTACAAATAAGCATGTAAAATAACATTTGACGACCAAACTCCCATTTTACATCAATACCGCATCTCATATGACCTCATTTTTTAACATGAAAAACAAGGAGGACCCCATATTCTTATTAATGATCATGATTATATGTCTGTTTACGTACTTTTGAGCTAGGTTTGGGTGATGGCAGCAAGTGCGAGAGTCAGACTTGCAATTAATTTTGGATACTGCGTCCGTTTGGGCCATCATGCTGCAAAGTGACAATATCCATTAGCTAATTAATACTAATATTTAGATTGTTATTTTTCTTATTCCTATTTTGGTCTCTCTCCAGTGCATTCTAAATCTGAAGTTGTAGTACCTTCCAATATCAAATGAATTGATAAAACAAAAGTGAAAAGAAAAAGCATGTGTTTATTACATTTCTTAAGCCTTTTCATTTTTTTTAATAAGACTAACTTTTGCTATTTTTTCTATATATCTTATTGACTTCTCCATATACTTTTGGCACTCATAATAGATGTCATGATCTTCCAAGTTGGTCACTTTCGAAACTTCATGCGCACAAACTTAATTATACGAGGGGAATCTAATCTAATATATTTAATTTTTTTATTCAGCTTAATTAAAAATATACAATGTTGAAAAAATTATTATTTTAATAATATGAAACTAAAAGTATTAATAAATAATACTAGTGTAAAATAAAATATTAAAGTATGTAATAGCTAAATAAAACTATCTAAAATAAATGATGAAATGAGACCAAATAATGTCTAAGTGTAATTTACCCAATTGACTAGGCTATTAAAATAAAAGAAAAAGTATAGGTGTGATAAGTTGATCTAAGGCGCGTGAGTTTTGTTGGACACATTGATGATATGTTATTTTGGTTGGTGGAGTTCTTGTTGGGGTAACTTTTATTTAGGAATTTCATATTGGCTTTAAAGTTGTTTTTCTAATTATAATGATAATAAATAAAAATATATACATATAACGTGTTCGTGCTGATCCGATACGCATAGGATATTGGCAGAATCCTCCATGAACGCACTTGAGCTACGAAGTTATATATGCAGATAAGAGAGGCTAGTGGGTCTGCGATGTAAAGTGGCAGAGCAAGTGGGTTCATATACTTTGAACTATAGGCAAAAACCCACTCATATTTTACTTGGGACCCTCCAACCGAAGGAGTACCCTAGCTAAGACCATTCATTTCCTCATAGATGTAAACCACTTTTCCTAAAACCAAAGATGCGTGCCATAATTGGACTCTAATTAAGGAAACTATGTTGACTCTTTCTTCGTATATATCACGTCCTCTAACATTGCATGTGCTCGATAAAAATCATGACCATAAAAGAAAGCTATATACTTTCACTTTTATGAAGTAGGGTATATATAATTATCATGTTTTTCACACCGCCGGAAGTTCGAGGGCTATATGATGATCTATTTCCTATCCCTGTTTTGTTTATAATCTCACACACACATATACATTCCGTATGGCATACCAGGACACCACAAAATCTTAGATGGAAGCATTGGATATTATGAATATATTAGATATTTTATATATTGTATAAGGATACTATATAAAAATTGTAAATGGTTGGACAATAGATGCCCTAAGTGTCCCGTGTTATTTAGAAAAGGTTAGAGGTTCAAATCTTAATTAGTATATATATATATATATATTTTACACGAATGCTTGCAACTATAACAATTTAGGTCTCCCCTCCTACTTCTCCCATCTATGTCTCTTTTTTACTCTCTACTTCATCTTTGATCCCTTACCATTAGACATCATCTAGCATCTGTGACACTGCTGTTGCTTCATCGGCTGGGCTGTTGCTGCGCCGCCCGTTGTCACCACCACCTACTGCGAATCTGCACTTCAACTCATCAATTCTTTAGTTAAAATTTGATATATCCTTTTACTTAATTTAGTAGTGAAAAGCAATTTACATTTTTTTGTTAATTGATAAGTTAAAGATTCATAATTTGCTTTGATTACAAAACCATAATTGATTAACCCTAAGTAATTATGAAACCCTAAATGATTAAATATTGATAGCTTTATATTAATTAATTAACTTTCACAATTATTATGAAACCTTAATTCATCGATTAGTTCGTTTATTAAGTGAACTGTTTAGTTATTTAGTTAATTGTCTGATTAATTTGTTGTAAAAGTATTTTACCTATTAAATTTTGTTAAATATCTTAATTAATCGATTAAATTAATTCACCAATTATTTTATTAAATGAATGAATTTTTTAGTTATTTATTTAATTACTGAATTAGTTTGTTGTCAAATTATATTGCCTATTAAATTATGTCAAATTTCTTAGTTAATTTAATCAATTGTATAACTTTTTAATCTAGGATTATGAAACCCTAATTAATTAAGTGTTATTTATTGTTATTTTTTATATTGTTTAATAGTGTTATTTTATATGGGGACACTATGGAGCTTAAATCTTGGCTCCATGGTTGCACATATATATAGTGAGAACCAATCTTTATGGTAAGAACTGATAACCACCCTAGTTTCTTAAGATGCTTGCAATAATTTCCACCACTTACGATGGATAGTTTCTATCACCTACTGTGTGTAATTTTCTAACTTGAAACATAAATATCTAATATTTATAAAAAAAAATATTACCTCCCTTTTTCTGGCACTAAACAATTACAGTTTCCTAAGAGAGTTGCATTAGTTTTCTCTACCCACTGGAGGTAATTTCCGCCACATCCTGTGGTCAGTTTCTTAACTCAAAATATAAATACATAATATTTATAAAAATGCCACAATTTTTCTTTCTACCACTAAAATACCATAGTTTCTTAAAAGACTTATAGTAGTTTTTTTTCACCTACTATAGGTAGTTTCTAAACTTAAAACATAAATACACAATATTAACAAAAATGTCACTGTATTTCTTTTTCTAACATTCAAATATTATAGTTTCTTAAATAACTTATAGTAATTTTCTCTACGTAATAAGAGTAGTTTTTACAACCTATTGTTGGTAGTTTTTTCAAATTAGAGTATTAATTCACAGTTCTTATTGAGAGGGCTAGTTCTCATTGGATATTTTTCCTATATATATATGCACATCTATATGATCTGATATTCAACTTTTACATTTTAAGATTCACATTGTGGCACACATCCACTCGAATATCCTAGATCTTATCATTTAACTTGCATATCAATATGGATTGTGGTGTCATTGAGTTTATCAGAATTGTGATTCCACTTAGGATAGATTTGGGATCTATGAATTAGATCATAGAATCAAATCTTAAGATATTATAAAAATCATAAAACTATAAATCATGTATACTTGTAGAGTTTAAAGTTCCATACTTGAAGATAAAATAACACGAAAATCACACTCTTAAGCTCTCATGTAGCTACTAATTAAATTTTAGCAACTTAAAAAAATACAAAATGTCAATTTAGTTTTTCATATATGGAAATACATTAGGCCCATAAAATAAAAGGTGAAAAAAATACAGTGAGTTGATAAAAATTAACATTAACAATTCATCATGGAATAATAGTCATAACTATGAGTAAATAAACCATACAACTTATTATGTCTTGTATATAAGTTTTTAGCATTAAGAAAAATATACAAAGAATGAAGAATGTAAGTTATTATGAAGGCAACATCAAAACAAAGAAGTAGTTTGTATACGTCAAAAAGATAACAAGATCATAGAAGAAAATAAGACAAATAATAATTATTATAACTTAAATAGAAGTTTATAATCGATAATATCATAAAATTGTAGATGTCCATTTGCCATTTAAACATTGTTTGGATTCTTATATCGATATTTTACTAAAATAGTTGTCTTTATTGTTTAAGTAGTATCTCAATTATACTTGGCTTGTGTTCAAGATAAGTTGCAAAATAGTAGAAGGTTGATGATTAGAGGGGCAGGGTACAAATAAATAGTAAGAATAAGAGGAAAAAGAGATTTAATTACAAAATAAATAAAACTATAGTTATTATGTGCATTGTTAATATCTACTTAAGTTCGGAAGATTTTATTGATTCAAGTATGCTATAAAGTATAAGAGGAGAAATAGATTATGTACACATATATGCTACAAAGTATCATACTTGAAGTTAAAATAACAAAAAAAACTTTATCTTAGGATCTCATGTAGTCACTAATCATGTGTTAGCAACCTATAAGATTTATAAATTGTCATATTAGTTTTAATTTCAAGGATAAAAAAGTTAAAATTATAAGATATGAAAGAAAGTAACAACATCAATAATTTATTCATGGAGTAACAACTATCATTATGGGTAAATGAATCATATAGCTTATGATGATGTAAACATAAGTTTTTTGCCTTAAGAAAAGCACGTAAAGAGTGAAAAAGTCAAATAATTATGAAGATATGTAACACCCTGAGTCGATACGACCACACGATGGCTACCTTGGAGCGCTTTCGGATTGATTGGATGACTCCACAGATCAACACGAGTTTTTTCAGCTCGCTTTATCCTCACTCATGCACTTTACGAGAAATTTTTAGAAAATTTCTAAAACTTCCCAGGAGGGTTACCCACCCTAAAATTTCTCTACGACCATTGCGCTTAACTGTGGAGTTCTTAGGATGGAATCACTAAAATAATGGTATACCATGTTGATATAAATAACCAGTTCAATTCTTATAACACTCCTCTCAATTTAGGGTATTACAAGATAAAATCAAGGCAAGTGGATAGTGTGTGTGTTTTACCATTTAAGAGAATTAATCCCAAAAAAGTAGTCTGGTGTCTCTCAACATTTAGATGAATCAAGAGAGAGAGAGTCTATGTTATATACACATGCTAAGTTGGTAGATGAGTCATCTATAAACCATTAAATTCAAGTTTTTTTTTACATCGAAAGGCTAATTGAACCATAAAAGAAAATTAAAAAGATATTATAATATCATAAATTTTAATATGTTCTTTTTAACATTTAAGTAAAGGTTAAGCTCTTTTATCATCATTTTACTTCCACAATCAGATTCATTGTCATATTGGTATCTCAATTGTACTTTATCTCTATCATCTCACGTCTAAGATATGTAGCAAAATAATACTTGTCTAAGATTAAAGGGTTAGATAAGAAATATAATGGGGATAAGGAGGAAAGTTGATTTTGAGACAAAAAAAAGGTAAAAAGTGTAGCTGTTATGGAGAGTCATAAGATTATACCTATGATAACAAGGTTTTACTAATTTGACATAGAATTTTAAGATCATATTACAATTCTATTACTTTAAAGCTTTACCTAAGATTGATGATTGTTTTAAGAGTTTTGGATCATAAGATTGTAGAATTATAGAAATATATAAGGATTTTAACGACCATGGTTAAAGCTATGGGCCTATATACCTTAGGTACAATTTTAAATATACATTTTAAATACATATTTTGCAGTTTGTATAAAAAAAAGCTAATAATGATCGTAAGATCATATATATTTTGATTGCATTGATCGTGATTCATATTATTAGATTTTTGATTAAGCAAGATTGAATCTGTATACAAATTACATCTTTGCACAAGATAAAGGAAAGCACCAACTACGCTCAAGGAAGAAAACTAAAAATACCAACATTCAAAAGAGTGAATATTTGGCCCTTTTTGTATTACTATTCTATTCCAATCAATTAAATTGTGTCTTATTCAAGACTACGTAGTCTTAAGTAATAGTTGAAGTTTAATCTACAATGTCATTATTATATCTAATGACTCATATCTCTAAACTCTCAAAATTATTCCTAGAACTAGCTACGGTCCAAAATTATATTAAATTATTATTTTACACACTAATAAGTAAATCTAAAGCAACAAAGGAGATGTGGTTTGAAAAGAACGAGAACGTAGTAGACCATGATGTCAATGACACAGGCATACGGGTTGAGGATGGCATGTTTAGACATGACAAAACTAACTCTAATCTAAATAATCTAATTTAAAATTTAATCTTTATATAAAAAATTATATTCGATCTTAACTTGAAAATCTAAAACAATTCAAATCAATCTGAATCTGACCTAAATTTAGCTAATCTGATATTGGCACGTATCTAAAATGATCCAAACTGAAATAACCCAAATCGAAAAGAATTCAGTCTTAAACCGACCTGTACCCAAACATAAACCTGCAAGTGATCCAACCCAAACTAATCCAAAACGAAATGATCTGATTCGAACTTGACCCATATTAGGACATCTTTCCAAACTAGATTTGGTTTGACTACTAAAAATCGGTCAAAAAATTAGTTGGATTGGTATATAATTTATTTATTATTTATATATATTTTATATTTTTTAACCTAATATATAGTATTAGTCTAAATTATTGACTTAGAAACTAAAGTGGAAATAATAATGGTTCGATTTATAAAACTATACATTCAAGATTTCTACCCTTTATATACGAGAGATTATTGGGTAGAGCTTGTGTTCCTAAAATTAGGTTCGAGTATAATTATGATATATTTTTAATATATTCATATTGTACTTTTATACGTACTACTTATAAAAGTATAATTAAAATATACTAAACATATATTTTTATTATGAGAGTACAGATGGGGTCGAGCATAATAAAACCAGGCTCGTGAGATTTTCGGTCGTATCATGGGTTAAATTTAGATAGTGGTATGAATCTCGCAATCTTTTGAAAAGATTAATGCTCTGATGAAAGGGAAAAGGAAATTGCCCCGCAGCAGCCTGTTTGAATTTGCCGCGTGACCGTACACACGGGTGGCTGTAATTATCGAAAGCAACGAGGTATTATTATTATGTTGTTGTTCTTTAATTTGAGGGCTTCTATGGAATAAGATTAAAAGATGTACTCGTTCATAACCTCATTGTGTCGACATCGCCTGATACCAAAGCTGTCTTAAATATGCGTGATGCAGCAGAAAGAACAGTCTTCGTAATGTGCAGCGGCCCGGGTAAAATGCTAGGCTACTTCTAGCAGAATCCTAAAAGGTTGGAACGTACCGTCGAATGGAAGGACCACCACATTCACACGTTTCTTTTGATATATTTTTTTTTTATTCTCCTCTCCCACTCTTTTTGTATATAAAAATACTTTAAACTTAAAGATAAATTTAATGTTAATTTATTTTTTAATAATTTTTTTTTTTTTTGAAGAAGTAAAAAAAAAAGTAAATTTTTTTTGTATTATTATTTACTACATGTAATTATAAATATTGCCTAAAAATGATAAGTTTACAAAATATTATTTAAAAAAATTTAAAATATGAGTCATTAAAAGAAAATAAGTAGTGTCAAATAAAAATTATTATATTTTTTTAATAAATAAATTAAAGAATGATTGGATCAAAAAAAATATACAGATACCCATAAATTTTTAAGGTTCTGCCCATATTTAATTGGGTTAGAAAAATAATAATAATAATAATAAAAGCCCAACTCATATCAATGGGCTCTTTGAACTGGGTTTTACTGAACTTTTAATTAGGTCTAATTAGGTGGACGTCTTATTAATTGTCGAGATCTTGCCGTAGGTATTCGGTAATCAAAGCAACTAAATCCAATCTTAAGCGACATCTTCCGGTGAATCCAAAGGCAACCGAAACTTCGTAACAACAAGCATCACTTAATTAACGTTAGATACTTCATGCGTTATTATTAACCACATTGAGGAATAACTCGAACTTGTATTGCACAGGCATCGATCGAGATGAAGACAGGGGAGGGGAACAGAAAGTAACAGAAAACATCAGTTGTATATATATATATATATATATATATATATATATATATATATATATATATATATATATATCTATGTATGCTTTAGGGGAATGGCATTGCCTTGAGCACATCCCCCTAATTCAATTGTCTTTCTCCAGTCACGAGATAATGCCAATATGACAACATTTCCTTCTCTACTCCAACCCAGCCTTAACAGAACATCAAAAAACACCAACCAAACAAAATTATATTGTTTTTGCCGGTGTTTTCAGAGCCGGACCAAATATTTATGTCTGAAGTGAAGAAAATTGGCAGAGATCAATCATGGACCCAGGAAACTTGTGTATTTTCTTCAAGTCCTTTTTCATTTGTAATCCAAACAATATGTTTTGGGCCCAATACTGCTGCTGTTCGTTTTTTAATGAATATAGACGCATACGTACAGTTATATAAAGCAAGCGAACATCCTGTACCGAATGCAGGCAGGGGATCCCATTCAAAAACGAACAAAGCAAGCAGCATGCCCACAAAAATATATAATATATACACAAGCCACCAACTTTCAAGTCGCTCCACGATAAATTCCATCGGGACGAAGATCATCTAAGTTATCAATGTTCCTGTATCCATCATATTCCCTAACAGAAGACCACCCCCGCCGATTTAGGAACCCGCGAAAGTCCTCTTCGGTGTAAAACGCCTTCTCTTCCGTGTGCACTGGTAATTGTTCCGACTCATCGTAGTGACACACCTTGATGGTCACACCTGAAGGATAGAAACACCTTCGGTTTATTAGCACACACCATCTGAAAAAGCCAAAACATATCCACAAAGCCCCAGCCAAGAAAAGAAAAACTGAAATGACATTTTTAAGGACGCAAAATGACCACAACTAAACACAAGAGCAAAATTAACAAGCTCGCTCAAACAATCCTAGTGAACACCGATTCCCCAAGCAAACCCCGCAGGCAACCCTATGACCGATATGGTCTATGTAACCTCACCTTGGTCGAGGTGAAGAGTATAGTTCCCCAAAGGCATATCCCTATCAAAGCTTCGAACTATATTATCTTCGTCCTCCAACCAGAATGCACGCTTGGTTCTTATTCCAAATGCAGACTTGATTGCCTCCTTGATAGATTCTGGATTCCCGTCGATACCGACTCTCCTGGTATAATCCCCCCATTTGATGGAGATTACCCTTCCTGCATATGAACGAGTCTCATCACCTGAAACAGAAAAGGGCAGCACAATAAGATTGCATTTTCTAGATGAGCTTCATGGAACAATTGGGTGTGCCACATACAGCTAGAGCCAGCCGGGATAAAGAATAGCAAAAGAATAATCCATTCATCAAAATTGAGACACAGCAACCACAAAGAAACCACCGGCAATTCCTCATTTCTGTCCTGCAACATCAATTTCTGTCCCCAAAATCGTCTCCACAAATGCAATCACAAAGAGATCAAACTTCTGTATTATTCAAACATATAACCTCACAGTCGCTATCTAATTTACCATTGCCTGTTTTGGGGGTTAATTGCATTTTTTTTGGGCAAAAATAACTAGCATAGATTGGATGTTGGATGAACCCTTTGAGAGAGTATTGCAACCCACAAAAGGGAGGATTTCATAACTACCCCCCCCCCTTCTCTGCATGAATAGCATTCATTGACCAAAAAAGAAAGAGTTGGTCAAGCAATATAGGGAAAAAAATGATGAAAATGTGACTTATGACTATCCTCATCCTCGAATCTGGATCAATAAGAGCTTGTCTCAAAATAGAATATAAAGCCTGGATAGATAGAAAGGACTGCCTGAAGCAAGTAATCCAATATCATCTAAAATGAATAATTGTACATAGCACTAAATTTAAGCAGCAAGCCCAGACAGAACTACCACTGCCTGGAGTGTCCCTCCAAAATGTTGATGAGACTCCGCCTCCATTATCTATAAAACACAAGATTAGATGGAGAGCAGAGCATAAGGAGGCATCCATGAAGCCAACCTTTGAAAGAACAAAAAAGAAAGAAGACACCAAAAAATCTAAAAAAATAAATAAAGGAGTGGAATGGCATTAACAATAGATTGAGGATAACTGAATGTCTACATTGATCTGAAGCAAATTTATGATAGCAGTGTCATATGAACCGTATATCTTGTGCTCATAATTGTTACGATTTAATAAATGCAAAGTAATTGAGGCAATGATAATCATTTAATAGCTAAAAACACACAGTGAGACAGAGAACCAAAAGTGATAATAGTCCACAAAGTGATGTCGTATACAGCTGGAACTCTCCAGACCCTATCAGTTGTGGTTTCATGGTGACTTTAAGTATCTACAAATTTTTTTACGTTTAATGCTACCCACAAATCTCCCAAGGAAACTGCAGTATACACAGTGTTCTTTTATGTGTTGTTGTTGCCAATTGATCTCACAAGAAAACACACAATTCCCACTTTTATTTCACATGAAATCTGCGATGGATAATAATAGACGGAACAAATATATATCAAATATTATTGTTGTTTCATATATTCTAGCTAGGCAGCTACATGCCTTCCACCATTGAAACTCCTGTGTCCTTTCTTCCACTTACCTAGTAATGTGTTGCTTCGTCCTATTAAAATTATTCATCTTACATGACTTGTCACACTTCTATAGGGCTAATGTAACCCACTATAACTTTCCTTTATATTAAATAATACACTGAGCAACTTTGAACGTTGATCTCCTAATCCCATATGCTACTTCTGCCAGTGTCTTTGAAAATTTACATGCGCCTTATGAATTTTTGCAATCCCAAATTCCTATCACTGTATCAGACTTGATTAAGGAAAAATAAAAATTTTGGTGGTAATCCAGAAAAAACTATCACCAACTGGCTATTAGATACTTTGGCCTATATATTTCCAATTCCTTTGAAGGGTAGGAATAATGAATGGCTATATATTTGGAGATACTCCTAATTAAGCCTGCCACCCAAGTCCTAACTAAGTGTTATTGTGTTAAGAATAAGACAATAATTGTTCCAACCTATGAGCTTACGCTTCCAGGATCACTAGTTCATTGCCATGATAATCAAAGTCAGAAGCATTGAGTGAAAAACTTCCCAGGCCCCATTTTATTCCCAAAAGTATAATTTCATTGCCTGAATGGTCATTCCTGATTGTAGCCCCTCTACACTTCAGGACGGAAAAGAGTTTTAGCATGCTGAAGAATGATAAAAGTACAAAAACAGTAATTGGCCCATACCTGTTATCTTAAGTCTTTTCAGCTGCTGCATTAAGTGTGAGACAGATTTTTCCACACGGTATGAGAGAGCCATGTGGTTGGCAATTAAAAATCTCATGGATAAGGAAATATTAACCTATTGTATCATACACTGGGTATAAGCTACCATGTTGGTCTTCTCTATGGATTTTTTAATAACCAAATGACTGATGTTGCCTAATAATTATTTGAAACCCTGAGTAATGTACATTGGCAACCCTGCAGGCAAGGCTACGTGTAGAATTATTTGCATAACTAGCTAATATTGTTGGAACTGCCATGGAAATCTGGCAGAAAAACTACGTAAAACAGAGAAAATTAAGTGTTAGAGGAAGATGAGGGAGAGAAAATTGAAATTATTATTATTGTAAAAGTACAATCGTGTTACAATATGCACATTTATAGGCAATGATTAGTCCAGGAACACAATATCTCTAAATTATCAACAACTTGTTTAAGTGACTAACAAACATCTTAACAAGCCTAACAGCATCTGTACATGTCAACACCCTCCCTCAAGTTGGAGGGTGTGAAGCAGAGAACACCCGCAACTTGGAAAGAAGATCACTATACTGGTGTTTAGGGAGTGACTTGGTGAAGATGTCAGAGAAGTGGTGAGAAGCAGAGGCATCAATAACAATAGAAATGAGCCCATCGTGAAATTTCTTGGGAAAAAGTGGCAATCAAGCTCAATGTGTTTTAGTCCTCTTGCGGAAAACACAGTTCTTAGCAATTTAGATAACAGCTTGGTTATCACACTTCAATGGGACAGGAGTGACTTCAGGGGCAGTCAATTCGTGCAAAAGCCATGTAAGCCAAGCAAGCTCGGCAGTAAAGCATCGCATGCTCTGATACTCATCCTCAGCAGAATACAGGGCAACAGTAGACTGCTTCTTAACCATCTAAGAGATAAGGGAGAAACCCAACATAACAAACCAGCCACTAACAAAACGCCAGATGGTAGGGCATGCAGCCCAATCAGAATCACAAAACGCAAAGGTATAGTCAGGAGTAGAAAAGAACAACCCTAAACCTAGATCACGTTCAATGTAACGAAGGGTATGCATGGCAGCATCAAAATGCGGTTCGCGTGGATGTTCCATAAATTAACTAAGGCATTGAGCAGCAAAAGCAAGTTCAAGTCGAGTATAAGTGAGGAGATTAATTTTGCCAACAAGGTTGCGATAAAGGGTAGGATCAGGGCAAGGCTCGCCATCCAGGGGGAAAGTTTAATATAAGGCTGGAAGGGAGTAGAGAGAGGAAAGGCAGTGCAATGGAATTCCTTGATAGTATCCAAGGCAAACTTGTGTTGAGTCAAGATGACAACTTATTATTAGGTGAAGAACCTTGAGGCCTAAAATAAAGAAGGGGACCAAGGTCCTTAATCTTGATAAGGTAATCTCAGTGAGCTTTGATAGCTGATACTTCCAAATCATCATTCCCATTAACTAACAAGCCATCCACATAAACAGAAACAAACACCACCCGGAGACCATTTTGTTTGAAAAACAAGGAATGGTCATTTTGGGACATGATGTAACCTTGAGAATGCAATGAAGCAGTAAGCTTGGTGTACCACTGCCTAGAAGCCTGCTTAAGACTATAAACAGAATTCTTCAGATGACAAATGTAGGAAGGACGGGGAAGAGAAAAGCCAGGTGAAGGATGCATGTAAAATTCTTGATTGAGATCCCCATGAAAGAATACATTATTCAAATCTAATTGATAAACAGGCTAACCTTTCTTAGCAACAATAGTAACAAGGCTACGAATGGTAGTCATTCTGACAGCTAGAGAGTAAATTTCATCATAGTCAATTATGGCCTTTTGAGTGAACCCTCGAACTACAAGTCTGGCTTTAAACCTCTCAATACTACCATCGGCCTTGTGTTTAATATTGTAGACTCACTTACAATTGATGGGCTTTTTGCCTTTAGGAAGGGGAACAAGATCCTATGTGTGAGTAGCATCCAAAGCATCATAGTCAATTAACATAGGAAGAAGGCCCATATGTTTGATGAAGAGAATGGAGGAAATGCTGATTTGCGGGAGTGACGGCAAAGAAACAAAAAAATTTAGAAGTAGATGAGGAGAAAGTATGTGAAAGTGTGATGACACAAAAAGGGAGAAATGGCATGAAAACAAACATAATCGTGCAAATGTGATGGAGGTTTGTGGGGGAGAGAAGATCAGCGAGGTCGTGGCAGTGATGGAGCTTTAGGAGTAGCAGAAAGGGAAGTAGGAGGAGGATGAAAATCGGTAGGAAAAGATGGTGACGAAGAAAGCACATCATAGGGAACAAGGAGAGGTATAATTGGGGAAGAAGGGTGAGAAGTCAGTTGATAGGGAAACATGCTCATGGAAAATGGAATCGAGAGAGATGGAAATAGTATGTGTGGAAATATTACAAACCATGTAACCCTTCTTGCCATATGGGTACACAAGGAATACACATGGAGAAGCTCAAGGACTAAATTTGTCATGTTTGTGGGCAAGGGTAGAAGTATAATAGAGAGCCAAAGTTTTTGAGTTGAGAATAAGTAGGAAGTGAACCATATAGTCGATGGAAAGGAGTGCAACCATTTAGGAATCTATAGAGAAATGTGATTGATAAGATGTGTAACAGTGAGGACACAATATGCCAAGAATTTAATGGGAAGGATGGGCTTAAAAAAAAAGCCTGAGAGATTTCAAGAAGGTGCTTATGCCTTCGTTCCACCACACCATTCTATTAGGCGATGACAATGCAACTAATATGATGAAGAATGTCATGGTTAATGAAGAATTGGGTAGTAGCGTGACTTGAGCCAAGTTCTAAAGGGTGACTTTAATTGTGGCATTGAACTAAGTCTTAACTATGCACAGGAAATCCTTGAGGAGGGCGAAAGCATTACTTTTGTGGGAGAGGAGGTGAGTCCATGAGGAACGGCTATAGTCATCCATAATGATTAAAAAAATACCAACGACCATCATAGGTAGTTGCACAATATGGACCCCAAATGTCTATAAGTATAAGTTTAAAAATGTGAGAAGAACGAACAGTACTACGGGAAAGAAGCAATCTATGTCGTTAAGCTTGTGGACAAACATTGCATTGTATATTTGCATCATCAAGGGTTGATAGAAAAAGAGTCAATGACTTGAAATTATGCATAAGCAAGTGGCCTAGTCTGCAGTGCCACAACATAGCACTATTTTTATTACATTAATTTCAAAAGACATGAAAAGAAATGTGAAGACATGTGAGCTTCTTGTACGGGAAGTCCAAAAGGTAAAGGCTGCCATGTGCTTTACCAATTGTCGATGGCCTCCTCATGGAATGGCCCTACAACAAAAAAGCACCATTTGTAATGGTCACAATACATTGAAATTGAGTGCAAATTTCAATGATATACATGAGATTGTAGGCAAAGTTGGGGACAAGGAGGACATCTATAAGAGTGAGGGTGAGCGAGAGAATAATTGCACTAGAGTGAGTGACTTGGATAGTAGTGTTGTTGCGGAGAGTAATGCGAATAGGTTTAGGAAGATGGAGTGTGAAATGGAACAATTTTGGATCAAAGCACATATGGTCTGTGCACTAATGTCAAGAAATTGCATTTAATTGGGAATAAAGAGAGACACATTCAACAATAATCCTATGGCAAGAACAAGCCAGTTTACCAACAAAATTGAGTTGATGATGCCAAGTGATGTTGACTGAGGAGAGAATATAGGTGATTCCATTGTTTTGTTGTTGAACCAGCTATGGGACCAGAAGAATCCTCACGTTGAGGCTTTTCATTCAAGGAATTGTTATGAGTTGGTGCTCTAACTCTCGATTGGTTCTAGGTGAATTTAAACCAGCTGGAAAATAATGGAGCCTGTACCATGTCTCGATTGCGTGAACATTTTTCTTACAATAATTGCAATGGAGTTTAGGTTTTGCTTTCTTGTCTGGTCCAATAAATCTAACACCGGGTTTATTAACAAGAAGCTAGGTAGTGAAAGAAGTTGATTACTCGGTGACAATTTCGTTCCATTACCACTATTGGAGTTTAAGTATTGTTGTCATTCTTCTTAAAGTAACATTAAATAAGGTTTAGATATAGAGGGAGTGGGTTTCATCATAAGAATATTACCACAGTGAGGAAGATATCTATCATGGAGCCCAATGAGAAACTGAACTAGCCTCGTCATCTTATTGTTCTTGATGTGTTTGTCATTTGCGTCATAGGTACAACCACAGGTACATTTCGTTTCAGTTAACAATGACAATTGATCATCTAGGTGATTTTTGAGCCGGGTAAAATAAGAAGTGAAGTCTGAACCTTAAGTGATGAGTGATGGAATAGATACTCGAGTCTGAAAGAGTTGAGCTAGTTCGTCTAACCAAATTGTTGCTTGAGTTCAAGCATATCTCACAAGTTGTGGATGAACACATGACACTCCGAGCAATCGGCTTGCTTAATACATTGGTTGATACGGGGGCATGTCTTACAAATTCTACAAGCCATGAATTGGCTTATTCATATTAGAGCTTATTAGTTTAGACTTGGTGGAAGATTTGGACCAAACTATCAACATTAGACCTAATAAATGCTTACTTGCTTAATTATGAACCAAGGAGGGGCTTAATAGTCATTATTGGATTTTTTAAGGAAGACGAATGGCTTGCAGGTGCCATTAACGTCCAATATGAGGGAGAACCAGTAATATGAATCACAATTTAGATTTAGCTAGTAGATATTAGATACTGTTAGAATCTTAGAATCCTAATCTTGTTAGTTGCAAGTTTTATCTTTTGTTTAGCTTGAGTGTACCGATTTTAGTTTAGCTTGAGTCACAATTTTAGTTTAGAGTATTTTTATCGATTTATATTTTCAAGGAAAATCAGATTTGAGGAGGTTCAAGTCATATATTAAAATTCAGCCATGTAAAACGTTGAAGGTAGCATGCAATTTCAAAATCCAAGTTTGATTCTTCAATCAATTCTCTATGTAAGTTCACTCTTGATTTGTGCTTTATAAGTGATTCACAATTCAATTCTCTCTCCTCAATTTCTATGTAATTTGAGAGAATTTGTTTGTGTTAAATTGATCACATACATATCCCATACAATTGATCACCAATTTGTTTATGCACACAAAAAATTATCTTCAACCTCTTAAAACTCTAACCCTAACTTCCATCCATAACCCCAATTCTTGTCACTTTAATTGCTGTCATTAACCCACATTTTTCCAGCCATATTCAACCCCCATATTTCGACATTGATCACCATTCAAATTGTTCCCAAAATTGTCCATAGTCATCCACACATTCAGCCCCAAAAATCCATTCTTTCAATTAAAACTCTAACCCTAATACCCTTTTCTTTATCAACGATTTTACCACCATTAATTGTCCAATTAACCACAAATTAACCTGCCATGATTACTGATGCAGGAGCATCCCAAAATAAAGATAATCTACTTATCAATTTTTCCAAAGTTGAAGACTTCAAAACTCTTCTCACTTAGGTTAATAAATAACAAGATTATCTAGCAGTCATGCAAAGCCATGCAAGCACCAAACTAGCCGTCAACCCCACCTGTAGATGGCTCCATTTTGGCTGCAACATGGCTCCCCATACTGCTCATAGACCGGCTCCATTATGGCTCAACAAAGCCATATTCTTATCCACCTCTACATCACACCGTTTTCAGCTAAAGTAACCAGAAAAATCAGCCCTTTCCATGTGCAAGAATTAAGGGGCATTGGGAAGATAATTTGGGGAGATCAAGACCTTCAAAGCAGGCTTAAATCATGGAGAAGAAACCTCCATAGCATTGAGCAAAATTCTGCCAGCCTACCGAGAAGACTCCTCCCCTTTTCAATCAAACCAAGTTTCCTTTACTAGCTAAACTTAGCTAAAGTTTGTTGTTAGACTTTCCTAATATGTAGTTTATGTTTTTTAAGCCTTGTTATAGGTTGTAATAGCAGTCATCATGTGATGGATGGCTAGGAAGTGTTGAAATAATCAACACTAGCTGATTGTAATGTTGTAACCTTAGTTAACTTGTATTAGTGCCAACTAGGGTTGAGGGTGTAAACAAATCTGCTCATTATGGGTTAGATTTGTATTGTATTGAAGGTTATCAAGATTAAGTTCCTCTCATATCTTCTTCCCTTTCTCTATGTATTTTCTGTTTTATTGGAATCTACCCATTTCCAACGCCAACACTTAGCATGACTCAATTTGTTTAGTAATATGCATCAATTACCCTGTTCATTAGCCATTAATCCATCATTAATAAACTCAGAAAATCAAACCATATACCCTAACCAAAATTGTGAAACCCTAACCCTCAAATTCTTTCTTGTTTTGATTCAATTCTTGAGTGCCTTGTATATATTGTGTGCGCTTCCAATATGCATCATTGGTTATCCAGGAGATAACCTTATCATTGTATATCCCCAGCTGCTGGAAATTTGGATCCGTGGATGCCGGCTTTCCACATGTGCCATCAATAGTCTTTGGCAGCCAAAACAATCTTCATTGATCTCCTCCAAAGTATGTAACCATGGCTATCGAATTGATCGGATACGAGCAGTGCTCCAGGAGTCTCCAATGATTGAAGTTGAAAGCATGAGGAATTATCAGAATTAATGGAGGTGATATTTTCTGATGTAGCAGAATTGAGAGGAAGAATTGCTGGAGAAGAGTCAAGCATGATGAATTAAATGTTGTAGAAAAGGTGTTTTAAGAAATGACTAGAGAAACAAGCTAAAATCTCTAATACCATGTTGGAACTGCCATGGAAATCTGGCAGAAAATGAGGGAGAAAAATTAGAGGAAGATGAAGGAGAGAAAATTGTGATTATTATTATTGTAAAAGTACAATAGTGTTACAATATGCACTTTTATAGGCATTGATTAGCCGGGGAACACAAAATATCTCTAACTTATTAACAACTTATTAAACTGCCTGACAAACATCTTAACAAGCCTAAAGGTGTCTCTACATGACAAGAAATATAAGCCTAAGCTAATGACTTATCATCTTTTGCACATCATTTGACAAAATAAATCTCAATGGTCATTTATTGAATTTTATCGACTACGTGATTTATCATGCAATCTTAATACAAAAGTGTATTTTTGAAAAATTATGACTAGAGATTCCCTAGATTTCAAACCTAGATCATAGGCCACTTTAACTAGTATGTGGTAAAAGAAACATACTTATCCATGTTCAAAAACTGAAGATTGATAAGAGAAAGCAGGATAATATATTGCACAATCAAGAACTGCATGGCATGAAAACAGTGCTTACTTAGGGAATAAAAAAAAATCATTTTATCAGCCCATGTACTGAGAGACATAAGTGGAAACTATCAAAAACCGTTTCCTTATGGCATACCATCAATGGGTCCAAACGAGATACCAGCATCTTCAATTCCTGCAAAATAAAAAATAAAAAAATCCATGCATGACTATGAATACATAAAACCTTGTTGTGTTTCACGCATATTCCATTTCACCAAGCAAGAAGGGTAGAAATAATATACATGGTGCAAAGTCAGACGGCCATCCTAGAAGTGAATAGAATATGTGCAATAGCAAGATGATAGATTGGGGATTAGTCTAGATGTTAACATATTTACTAAAGATTAGTAAAGAAAAAATAAAGCTGAGTTTGACTTTGGCTATATATATATATATATATATATATGGAAAGAAAGTGTAGTAATCCCAATCTAACTGTGAAGAGCTCTAGTGCCCATAGTCATGAGAATGGATGAGTCTGCCAGTATGAATGACTCGAAAGCTAAAAGTGAAGGCTCAGTCTTACAGAAGCTCTAGTACTCTAATTTGCACATTTGCAAAGAATTAGTCAAATTCAATATTAGTTATAAACCGTGTCCCACACTGATCACATATTGTTAGACTCACCACAAGCTTCTCAAGACTCGGTCGAAGCTGAGTCAAGCACATCAAACAGTTAGCTTCTGATATTCTGTTATAGGAGTTGGTTTCACATTTGGTTGTGATTAGTTGATTTCCACTGGTTATAAGTCATGATATAAAGATTGAATGGATTCATCATGGCTTGTGCTTTGTGCAGGGCCCTTCTCTGAAGCGGCCTGTGGTTATTGGAGGCTTCATCATGGCTTGTACTCACTGCATCCAGACTGTCAAGACAATGCACAAGTCCCTGATCCTCAGCTTCCTTCGGTTCATAGTTCTACTGTACAGCCAGCTCCTAATTTTACTGTGCAGCCAGTAGATGCTTGTAATATCTAGCATATCATATTAGGACATGTACCTTTTGAAAAATTACAGACTCTCAATGTACTCTCTTCAGCTCTATTGATTCATGTACAGTATGCAGTCAGTCCAAACAGCTTTGAATGCCCTTTCCTAACAGCTCAATAAATATTACATCTCCCTTTGATTTAATTTACATTGATATATGGGATCCTTATCACATTACAACTTACAATGGCTATAAATATTTTCTTACTCAGTCAGTTCAAAAAGTAATTCAGTTACCATACTTATAAGCTTTTATCACCATGATTCAAACCCAATTTCACACCACCATAAAGGTTGTCAGGAGTGACGATGCCTTTGAGTAAGGATCTGGTAGAGAAGCATCTTCCTATTTCACTTCTCTTGGGATTCTACACCATACTTCCTGTGCTTACCCTCCACTGCAAAATGGAGTCATTGAGAGAAAGCACAGACACCTCCTAGAGGTTGCCTGGGCCTTATTTTTATAATCTAGGGTTCCTCCAAAATTCTGGGGCGATTGCCTCCTCCATGCCACTTACATCATCAATCGTATTCCCTTGAAAGTTTTCCATTCTCATTCCCCACATGAAAAACTATTTGATTCTCCACCTGATTTTTCTTCACTCAAAATTTTTGTTTGCTTGTGCTATGTATCCTTGTATTTTCCTTGGTTTTCCTATTGGTAAAAAGGCATTTAAGGTTTATAATCATACCACACAAGCCCCACAGATATCTAGGGATGTTGTTTTCCATGAACGACGCTTCCCTTTTGCCTATATAATCCATCGTAAACCACAAGACAACTCTGTCACATATCACTTTTCTCATGTCCCCATTACTAATCACTCTCCTTCTATTACCCCTATTGTCTCATCTCTCCCTGTCCTACCTTTATGCTCACCAAAAGTTGCAACCTCTCCCACACACTAATTATCACTCCCTCAAGTCTTAGCTCCTCAAAATAATCCACCTTCTCTCAAAAGGTCTACAAGGTCAGTTAAAACTCCTCCACCCTCGCTCACCACACCCAGTCGAACCCCATGAATGACGCTTCCATGATTATGCGTGCAGCACTGTTCTACCAACAGTCGAACCCCATTTCTGTCCTCACACCCTCGCTCACCACACCCAGATCACCAATGCTTCTATCATTCAGCTTCAAGCCAAATCAGCACACATATCCTGGAACCCTCCTCCTATACCCAAGCTGCTATTGATACCAATTGGCAGGAAGCCATGGCTAAGGAGTTTTCTACTTTGGATGCTAATTCTACATGGGAACTTGTCAAAGTTCAATTAGTAGATTGTAGTTTTGGGTTTATAAGGTTCAATACAACACATATGGTAGTTTTGGGAGTTATAAAGCTCAATTAGTAGTTAGAGGTGTCACCTAAAAGGCTAGTGAAGATTAAACTGAAACATGCTCAACCATAGTTAAGATGACAACCATTCGATGTTTAGTTGCCAATGCTATCAAGTTTGGTTGGCCTCTTATACAATTTGATGTTAACAATGTATTTCTTCATGGTGATCTCCATGACCAAATATATATATATATATATATATATATATGAAACCACCTCCAGGACTTCCGTTTGCCTCACCTTCTCTGGTTTGCAAACTTAAGAAATCATTATATGGTCTCAAACAAGCCTTCAAGAAGGTGGTATTCTAAGCTCTCTAAATCATTGATTTCCAAGGGTTTCAATCAACCCCTCAATGATTATTCATTGTTCACTAAGACTTGCATCAACAGTTTGATCCTTGTGGCCATTTATATTGATGACATTTTGGTTACCGGGACCAATATGTCAAAATTGATTCTCTCAAGGCATATCTTGATGCGACATTTAAGATCAAGGACCTTGGTAAGCTTCATTACTTTCTTGGGACGGAATTTCTACCGGTTATTGATGGTATGGTCCTCACTCAACAAAAATTTATCCATGATTTCTTGGACGATTTTCTGCCATCTGATCTATCACCTCTCGCTAGTCCACTAGATCTCAATCTCAAGCTCCACAACGATATGGGCATTCCCATGGATGACCCATCTCTCTATGGACAGGTTGTTGGGAAGATTAATTTTTTACTTCACACCAAGCCTGATCTTGCCTTCTCTGTTCAGTACCTTAGTCAATTCATGCAATGCCCTGATCAAGCACATTGGTTAGCAGCTATCCATGTCCTCAGATATCTCAAAGGCCAACCTTATCAGGGAATTCTCTTCACTAGTTCTTCCTCTTTTGATTTACTGGCATTTGTGATTAGAATCGGGCAGTGGTTTTCTCATTTTTTTTAGGGGGGTCCAAAAAGTAGTACACAGTCTCCTTATCATCGGCAAAAGCTGAGTACAGAACCCTTCAACGGGTTACAGCAGCGGTAGCATGGCTCAGCTGGCTTCTAAGTGAGTCTTCTGTTCCTAACATCACACCCATCCAGATTAAATGCAGTAATCAAGCAGCCATCTACATTGCAAAGAATCCAGTTTATCATGAGCATACTAAGCACATCGAGCTAGATTGTCACAATGTGTGCGCGCAGCCCAGTCCAATGCTGGTCTCATCTCTCTGTCCTATGTGTCTATAGTTTCCCAGCTAGCTGATGTCTTTACCAAAATCCTCACTAGCAAGTCTCATACTTCGGTTCTTCCCAGGCTGGGTACGCTATCCCCTCCTCCAGCTTTTTTTTTGTGGGGGGGGGGGGGGGTGTTCTAGACACACCACAAGCTTCTCAAGACTCGGTTCAAGCTGAGCCGAGCACATCAAACAGTTAGCTTCTGTTATTCTGTTACAAGAGTTTGTTTCAGGCTTGGTCGTGATTAGTTGATTTCCACTGCTTATATAAGTCATGATACGAAGATTGTACATCAAATATTTAGTAATAATACACAGATAGTTCTCTATCTCTAATTTCTTGGCTTCAGTTCGTTCGTCATCTCTATCACCATTAACACATATTAGTAGCTTGCCGTAAAATTGAAACACAGAACTAAATTCTAGCGTCTACAATAAACAATCTAAATTGTAGCATCCGTAATTCATTTCCACTCATACCAAGTCACCGCAAGAGATCAAAGAAGGGGGGCTACAACTTCAGATTCCAAACCTTTATCCGAGAACTGCATAAACGGATCAACCTTCGCCAGCGCGGACGGCGTCAGAACACCAGTCTCGCACTTAAACGGCGGAGAAGCAGAAGACAAAGCAACTGCAGCAGTAACAGAATTCTTATTCCTCTCCCTCAAAATATCCTCAATGTCTTTATAATACGACATTTTAGCCGATCCATTGCCACCATTCTGTTGTTTGGCTTTCTTAAATTCCTTCAGCAAATTCCTCCATTTGTCGGTACACATAGTAGGCGATCGATCAAACCCTTGTTCCTTCATCTTCGCCGAAATCTGCTCCCACAAGTGTTTATTCGATTTCGAAGTATTAAATAACAAATCCATCTCACGTCTTAAACTAATTAGACTTCTCGTTTCATCTTGTACCCAAGTTTCAGCCCTTTTCTTCGGCGCTGACGATGTAGAGGGAATTCCGTTTCCTCCGCTCCGAGTTGTGGAATTTGGGTCCTGGTCTTCGCCACCACTATTGGGGTCAATGAGTACGATCTGGTGGTGAGGATAAGAGGGATGGTGTGAACTGGACTGCGGAGTTGTGGCTGTAGCGTTCGTAGTGGTGGTGGCGGTAACTACGTCAATCATCATGTCACGATCAGCATCATCGTCGTCGGGATCTTCGAGTGGTACGCGTGGTTGTTGGTCGTGGGAGTGGGAATGGTCTTCGTAGAAATCAACTGAGTTTGGGCGTGGTAGTTGTTGGTGGGGTAGTGGTGGAGGTGGTGGAGGATGGGATTTATGGGCGTCGGATATGTACATGGTAGAGCCACGAGTGCTGCTGCTGAGTGCCGGCTCCGACAGAAGTACGATTTAGGAGTGCAATTGAGAGTGAGAGGAAGAGAGTAGGGGACATGACCATCGGAACATAAACATGTTTGCCAAATCAAAATACGTTCGTGCACAGAAAGTAATTATTAATTATTACAGGCAACAATTATTATTTTTTCTAAGAACTGCCTAAGCACATAGAAAACATGCAATTTTGTTTCTTATTTTATCTCCTATTTCACTCTCCAACGTACTAAAAAATAACAAATTAATATTTATTTCTCACTTAAACTATTTTTATTTTTTTACGTTCACATTCATAATTCTCAATATAATAATATAACTAGTATTAATTATTTTATAAGAAAGTTAATGTTCATATAAGAATAAAAAAGTATAATTAGATAATATAATAAGAGCTAATTTTACTTTACAGCTACACATTTTGAAATAGTTTTACGATACATTCTACACAATTTCATTGGGGGGGGATTAATTATAGTAAATAAAGTAATTGCACTATTAAAATTTTGAAATATTTAATTGAATACAACATAAATGACTTCCAAATCATAAATTCTAGTACAATTGTAAATCCTACTTATAGTCAAAATCTACCATAGATACTAAATAAATAAATAAAAATAAAGTACTATTCTCTTTTATTTGAAAAATCTCCACTATAAGATTAAAAAAAACTTTTGGTCAAGATCCCCTAGAAAACCTTCGCATTTCTATACAATATTACATTTATATAGACTATAAAAGAAATCAACGGTCCTCTTAAATTTGAAAATCTGGGTTCCGTAACTTAAAAGAATATATAAGCTTACAAAGATGCATTCAAATTGAGCTATCCATCTTCACATGCAACTCCAAAAACACTTTTTAACTTTCATGAGCTGAACTTTGAGCTCATTAAAAATTGAGGATTCCATGAGAGTGCATGTCGTCGATTATTAGTAGCTCCTACCAAGCCTTTGGTTGAATAGTTTATGATGAGCATCTGATGCAAGCATTCTGGAGCCTAAGAGAATAAGGCATGCGTATGAAACCAGTAGAGCAGTTAAGCAATCAAAAATTGATAGATACTTGATGAAGAAACTAGCAAGGTAGGAACTCAAGAGTAGGCTCAAGCCAGGTTGCAACTTTCTTGGATCTCAAGAGGATGATCACGAATGCCCATTTACCCATCAATCATGAAAGAACCACTAGGGTACAACATAGCACATCCATCACTTAAGCACAAATTCATGACCAGTTTCTCAAGATGACAATCCATTAGATTTGTGTGTACAAGTCCTGAGATGATGATATGGTTGGAACACGCTACTTTTTTATATATAAAATAATAATAATAAAGCTAGTTAAACCTCATCAAAATTAATGGAACCTTGCCAACTTTATCTAACATAATTAATTATTCATTTCAATACAAATTATTTTCAAATAAAACTATAATATTTTTTTTATTGATGAAAATTTTTGAAAGAAAGTTTGTTTTTTCAAGTGTACATATATTAATTTTGAAGTAATGATAAAATTATTTTTATTTCAAATATTATCAACATAACTATAATTGTGGAGAATTTTTTTTATTAATTTTATATTAAAAATTAATATTATTTTTAGCAAGAACAATAATAATAATTTTACATTTTAAAATTATTGACTTGTGTAATAATTGATTTAAAATAATTATTAATTATTGAAATTGTCTAATATAAAACATTTACTTTAAAACTTTGTGTATTCATATGAAATTAATCTTGACTTGTGTTTTAAGCAATTATTTTATTAAAATTACAATGTTTTTTGTAGTCAGATTATAATGATAATGGTAAAATAAAATTTAGAAAACATCGTAAAATACAATACAACTTGAATGATGAAATACTAAATGAAGAATAATATAAAATACAATGATACATCAAAATGTATACTCTCATAGTAAAAATCAACACACAACACATCTTCTCACAGAAATTTAACAAACAATATATTATTTACTGTTTGGACCAAAAGATTCTCGGATATACTCGATCAAATCCATTAACAATCGATGTTGATATTTTTTTTATTTCAAACATGGATCATATTTTTGAATATATTGAAAGTTTTACATGATATGCTAAAAAAAATATGGTCAATCCACACCGCTCTGATCAAAGTGCGACATATGATACAAGCAGCAACAAGTAAGTATGTATCACGCTCATTTTCAACAAATATATTGTGCAACATGATACAACCATGCATAATGTTACTTAATGCTTGTAAATCCCTACGTAGTGATAGGTTACATATGACTACTAAACATGCTTGCAAAACACGAAAGACACGCTTGACATCCTTATTTACCAACTCCTAATTTTGCGTAAATAGTTTGTTATTCTCACCTTATGGACATCATATAGATTAAATGAACGTAGCCCATGATATGTATATACCATCAATGAGATAGTAACCTAAATTATAATAGTTACCATTAATTGTAAATGCTACTAGTAGACTATGACCGTTTCATATATTATAAAAAATAGGAGAATTTTTAGGGACATTAAGGTCATTACATGTACCAGGAGTACCAAAATATATGTACCATATCCATAGTTCACATGAATCAACAACTTTAAGACTAATAGTTTTCTTTCTATGTCCTTGAGCATATTGACCTTGTCAAACTATTGGACAATTCTTCCACTGCAAGTGTATACAATCAATACTATAGAACATACTACGGAAGTCACATTATTTGTTTACATGAAACAATTGAGGCATCTTGGATAGATCTCCTCAAATATTCTTGTTTCAAAAACTACAACCACACATTCAAAAAATTGTATTATACATTGTAGCACTCGTAAATTTTATTTAATACTTTTTGACTTTTATTAACTTAATTTCAAAGGCAATTTTATTTTCTAAAAATGAGACTTACTTTAGCCCATAATATTTGGACCTATAATTATAGTCCATGTGCTTTTCCTTTGGGATTATAATTACTTGACAATAATTATTATTATTAAATTCATAATACTTTCATAATCTACCTGTATATTCTTATAACTTCTTATCTCCTCAATAATTTTTTTTTATTAATCCATAATCTCACTTACTTTGTCTTTATATATATATCACACACACACACACACGCAAAATGTCAATATCCGTAACCCATCTTCGTCTAACTTCCTTGTTTAGGTAGCAGGATATTTCTCTAGAAGTATATAGATGGCTCATGATAATTGTTTTTTCTACCTTGATGCCCTCGTCCCTACATATACATTTGTAAACACGTATCATATATATATAGTTATAGATATTTGGATGGATGTTTACTTCAATAAGTACCATATATATTTAGTGTATTTATAGATAATTATTCTTCTTCTTAATTTTTTTTCATCTTATAATTTGTATTATATGTCATACAAATAAAAGTAAACTATATATCATACTATCCCCGCCCACACCATAGCCGCACGTACATGATGCAATCCCCGCTGAAACATTCGGCCAGTAATCAAGACTATCAGATTCTCTCGGCCTTCTACAATGGGTTAAATCAGCACTTGAACTCAAATCGAAGCCCATTTGCATTAATATTATTTTTACACTAGGGTATCGCAGAAGGCGGAGACGAATCAAGAACAAGAGAAGAAAAAAAAAATGCTAACCTGTCTTTATCATGTGATAATGATGATAGCCCTACGTCTTCACCTTGTTAACTATCCGCAGGTAATGGGATAAATAAAGATGAATATGTATAAGAATATTGGGTGAACTAAAGTAAGTCTTATTTAAATATTTGATATATATTTGATAGGCACATCGCTATGACGGTGGGTTAGATGATTAGTTAAGCATTGTTTGATTTCTTTTCTCCTTCTGTGGGTCTCGACTTATCTATGATTAATCTAATTAATTATTGTTAGCAGTAGATTAATTCTAATTTTAAAATCCTATGGCTTATAAGATGATTTTCTTATTTCATTATGCATTGCATCCCAATTTATAAAACCTCATTCTCTCAAACCCTAATTATCTTATGTTATTAAGCTCGTAACACGTCTCCAATATATATATTTAATTATCTAATTCCATATATTTTATGCGTTCATGTTTTACCTATTCCTTCTGAATCATTAAATCGTAGAAAAATTCGTTTATGCAATTAAACAATTTTAGCCGTTTTTGTCATTTTTAATCTGTTGATCATCAAATAAGTTCGAGACCAAATACTATTATATATTTGGTTTCTAAAAGTATTCCACATAAATCTGTGGCAACTTGAATCCTAAGTTATGTGTTTGGTGCATTTGCCGAAAAACGTATTTTTTCAACTTATATGTTTTTATCGTTTTTGCTTATTTTTCATCTGTTGAGCTTCAAATCAACTTCAATACCCAATATTTTTATGTATTATAGTTTCTAATATTATTCCGGACATTTCAACAAATGTTTATGAATTTTAGAATTCAATTGATATTTTTTCCAAAAAGTGCCTATTATTAGTATTTCTTGCAAATTAATCAAAATAAATTGTAACCAATTTTTCAACTAATATTTCAATCCTAAATAGTCTCCAATTCAAACCAAATTAGATTTGTAACTTACTCAACCAATATGTGCAAAAAGTACCATAATCATAATTTTATGACATTTCTCTTACACATTCAACCATAGCCTAACATCTCTCTTACACCTATAATCCTAGTACTCAAGTGAGGCTAAAGTCAAACAAAAAACTTACTAAACACTCCTCCATATTAGATCTCACTCTATTTTTCCAAACCATGTGTTCCATTGCAAAACATACATAAGATCATAAAATTTCAGCAGAGTTCAAAGTTCATTTCTTTCCAACTTACAACAACTCATTCTATTTCTCTGGTTGTCTTTTCCTTGTTTTTTTCCTTTAAATTATTACATTACTTAATTAAAATCTATACCATTTTCATGCCCAAAATTGATCTCATTCAAGCTTTATTTTACTTCGACTTTTACTTCTCGACCAACTGCAGCAAAGTTGACTATACCTTGATTCCTTTACCTTTAATTCATTATGGTTTTTTTTCCTTGCATACTATAATTCATCTAGGCACCATTTTATCCAAGAAACCATGCCCATACCCTCTTCTTTTTCCTCTCCTATCTTCCTTGTTGATCATTCATTGCGGAATTGCTAATATTGTTGTTTATTGGTTCAACAGAAAAATTGTGCCTTGTGTCATTACTTCCTACTCTTTATCCTTACCATTAACCCTACAAAACCTTGATATATCATTAATTGGTGGTTTTTTATGGTTTTCAAGCCTCCATATTTGAGAGTAATCTTGTCATTTCACTTCTTCGATTTTATTTCCTTTTTTTCCTTTTACATATTTATTAATATTGGTTAATCTAAATCTTTTTAATCTTCTATTCTTGAATGTGACCAAGTGGGTTAGATAAGGAGTTTTTAGATTCCTTATTTTAGCTCTGCCAAGGAGTTTAGGAATTTTGGTAACTAAACTAACCTTTAAAGATAGAATTTTTTGCTAGGTGTTTTATATATTATTTTATGCATGATTAGATTTATTTTATTATAAGCATGAAATATTACCTTGGAAATTGTTTTAATACATGTGTATGTTTCTATATTGTGTGCATAAGCATTGAGATTTAATGATAAGATGAATTGTGTGATTTTTTTACATGTTCTTATATCTGTAGGAAAGGTGATGAATGTGTAGTAGAATTGTGCTAAATGTTCAGTAGAATCATGATAAATATTCAATATATTTGCGATGAATATACCCAAATTCGAGTTGTTTAGCTCTCGTCCTTGTTATTTTACATGAGATTTTGTTGTTTTAAATTTATATAATTATTCCATTGTATTTATAAAAGGGTATAGAAGTTGGGTTATAAATGTTGGATCATTTAGAATTGAAATGAATTTATTTAAGGTTTGGACATATTCGACCATAGGTATATTGGGCATTATAGATTATTTTTGAGAGTTTTAGGTGTGCCATTGTATTAGTTGGGTCTCTTAAATAAAATTTGGTATGTGATATGTTAGGGTTTAATATTATTTAGAGTCAGTTATGAATTTTAGAAATTTAAAATAATTTTTAAGTGAATAATGACAATTATGGCTATTACATGTAATTTTGGATATTTTGAAACCTAAGTGAATATTATATTAATAAATAAGTTAAAATTTAAAAGTTAACACTTGGGTGACATTTGATGAGTAGACCTAGATACCTTAATCATAATAGATAATTAAGCAAGAAAAAGAAAAGTAGAAAAAAAAGAGACACTTTGGGTGCATGGAGTAATCTTAGTATTTTATCTTGGTGTCCCATTTATATTTCATCCTAAGAAGCCAATTGGTTAAGTATCATCCTTTTAGCATGAAATACACATTTCTTAATATTAAGGCAAGTAATGGACCTTAAAGATATTTTAGTCATTTTATGTGCTTTTGGACTAGTTATTTAATTCGATATTATAAGCAAACATTGGTTAACCTAAATGTTAGTTATTGATATTTATCTTGAATAATTGAAGTTAATATACATTAAGATATAATTTTATTGGGCCTTTCATGGCATGGAATTTGGGATTAATTCCTCAATCATTTGGTTTGGGCTTTAATGCCTTAATAATCTTCCCTGAGCTTCAATGCCTCATATAATCAATTGGGGCTTTAATAGCATGTTAATGGGTCTTTGTACTCTAAATTGTTGAACCTTGATTCCTCTATGGATCAAGTGTGTGGATAATATAGAAATTTAATAAAAATAATTGGTTTATGTTCATAGAAGTGATTAAGTGATATTATGTGGCGTTTGCTCTTGTTTGACCTAAATATTTGATAAAATATTAATCACTTAAAATGAAAGATCCTGACTCGGAACTTGTATCACTCGGAGTAGCTATCCAAGCCAAGTTTTTGTATTCAGTTGACATTTTTACAATGTTTCTTATTATGTGATCCCAAGTTCCTTAAGAGGTTTTGAGAGGCTCTCTTCTACTCTATAGGTGTCTCGATATATTTTGGTCATATAAGAGGGTATGCATATTTAAGTGAGGTGTGGGCCAGCTAGGGCTAGTATCGTTCGAGTACTAGATTAGTTATTACTGTTTCTTTGATTCTTTGTCCTTAAGTTAATATAATATATTAGTTGTGATCAAAAGAATACAATATAATAATCAATGAATCTCATATATTCGTACATTTGTATTACATTATTTTATACTTGAGGGCTGAGTTTTATTTTGCTCAATAAACATCTATATATAAGCATGTTATTATCTTGTAATTATATATTCTATTGTTTTCTTCGCATGAGCCTCGCACATAATTTAATCTCTTTAGGATAACCATGTTACTCAATACAAGATGTGTACTGATACTACACATCTACAAACGTTGCATCGCATGTATATGATGATGATCCTTCGGACTTTGACAAGATTTCTAAGGCGGAGTGATGTGGTTTTATACTCGGGATTATATCTACCCAATGTCTCACATGTTATGTGTCTTGGATTCTGGATATCTCTTTTGGATTTTTTTTTTTATCTCTTTTATCACCCTTATCTATTTTTATGTATTGTATTATCTAGAGCATGCACTATATACTTTGTTATTATGCTAAATTATTAAAGTCTTTTACTTTCTATATATGTTTCATAAGTTTTGATTTATTTATCATAATGTTTTAGCCTTGTGCTTAGTACGAGAAGGTTATGGACCAAACTTACACTAAATGTAGCGGCACACCCTTTATATTATTTCAATGCTTCCTATTAAAAAAAATTAGTTGTAAATTTCAGGATGTTATAAGTTGGTATCAGAGCTTTAATGTTAAAAGTGGATTCCTTGATATTTTCAAACTAGTTATGTGAGGAAATGTGGAATGGGTAGTATTAGGTGGTCATTGTATAATTTATGTGACTAACCCATTATATTAGTAATATTATAATTTTCCCAAATTTTTGTTTTGTAGCTCAATCTGGATAAAAATGCTAGATTTGCCCACAAAGAGGAGTTTGCATTCAAGATTAGGACAACTATCCAAATATGCATTGTCATTGTGATATAAAATACAATCATTAGGGCATGCATGTATCTTCTCATAACTCATGCCCATAGAGGATAGAATCTTCTTCGCTTCATAGGTACGATCGAGTAGAACGTTGTCATTAGGAAACATATCATTCACAAGTGACAATATTTCTGTGAAATTCTTATCACTCCATCCATTACATGATTTTAAGTTGTACAACATGAAAATAGCGGATAATCACGTAAATGTCTTACAATCACCATACAAAGGTTTCTCCGAGTCATTCAATAATTTCTCAAACATTTTTGGACAATTCCGAACACTTTCCTCAACCTTTTGAGTCATCTCCTCTAATGAATGTCCCTCATAGTTATCAAATGACGATCCACTGCTATCCCTTCTAAAATCTTCTTTATCATATTTAGACTCTGTTTCCCCATGCCATATCCAACAAGTGTAACTTTTATCAATTCCATACACAAACAAATGATCTCTCAAATCATTAGCATTGACAAGCTGAATATAAGCACACTTCAAACAAGGACATACTATTCTACTAGAGTCCCGAGCATGTTCAACTACAAACTTGATGAAAAACTCCACTCCTTCCTTATATTCTCTAGACAGACAATTTGCAGACAATCATTTCCGATCCACATTTTTTAAAACTAGATATATCCCACACGAAAGTAATTATTAAAAATCAATTGAATTATAAGTTTAATAATTTGCAAATCGCTCATACTTAGAAAGAATTAATCTCAAATGTATCATGTTATTCTGTGTGTGTATATATATACGAATCATGCTAACACATTTCCAAAAAGATATTAATGCTAATCAATGAAACTGCTCATACTTAGAAAGATTTCACATATATATATATACACACACACACACACATATACGTAGCAAAACATTGTACAATAGTTCAAATTACAAAAGATATACATACTACAGGATTTAAGCAATAACAGCACTATATACATCAAAATGTTGCTACATCCCAAATACCTAAAAAACAAAAACTCATATCCCTAAAACTAAATCCCCCAGTAGCCTCGTCGAGCCCAACTAAAAACTATAACTCTGAAAGTCCACTCATCACGATATATCATCTAATCCCTGATATCATCGCAAGAGAGTCTACTCACGGATACTTAGGGATGTAAACGGGGCGGGTATACCCATACCCGTATCCTTACTCATTTAGAAAATCCGTACCCGAATTCGTACCCATACCCGAATCCATATCCGTTAACACATCCATATCCGTATCCGTTGGATATCCACTACCTGACGGATTATCCGTTTACCCGTTAATGGATATTATCCAGCGAATAAATCTATCACCCGACGGATAAATCCATTTAGAGTTAAGCCAAATGACAATTTTAACCTTAATTTATAATATATTTATTTTAAAATTAAGGGTAAAAGGGTAATTATATATTGGGTAAACAGGTATGGGTATGGATACGGGTATGGTTACAAGTACGGGTATGGATATCCCATACCCGTATCTGTACCCAAACCAGACGGGTATCTTTTTCCATCATCCATATCCGTTTAAATATCCATTGGGTTTCGGGTAAAATCTACCCCGTTTACATCCCTACGGATACTCTAAGGTAGCCGGGGTGGATACTCCGAGGTAAGTTATGACGAAACCTTCACTCATCATCAATGACCATCAGTTCTCTCGATATCCTATCATACTCTCTAGCAAACACCTTACCCTCAATAAATCTCGAGTGTGGTGCATTAGTGTTGTAGACAAACCACTACAAAAAAGTAGACATAGCCAACGCCTATGGCTCTATCTAAGGCAAGGTCAATAGAAGGTGATACTATCTGAAATGGAAGGGGTGATAGGATGAGCCACTCGCATACAAATGATATAGCTCTTCATATAACCATATAACATGAGTCTGTACATCTATATGTGGCGCCATATGAAAATACGGTGGAGGGTATGTCATCTCACTACCTACAAATGAGAACAACTAAATCTTATCATCAAGGTTGTTCTCGAAAGGATCTAAATTACAGAATATGTAAACTGATCTTCAACTAGCTAGACAAATCATAAATATATTCTACCAAATCTTAACCAACTATGTAAAGCTAACAACATCAAACTATTTAAAATAAGGACACAATCTTTAGTTATATATTTAACAAACCGGCTAAACATCAAACTATCATCAAATCATTCAAGCTACGCATAGTAAAATCAAGTAGATATTAATAAGATAATATATATATATATAGACACACACACACACAGATATATAGTAAAAGCTAGCTACCTATAATTAAACCCTAATAAATCCTATATTATTATTATTATTATTATTATTATTATTATTATTATTATTATTATTATTATACACATTTATTCCTGTCTATTTAATTTTTTACTTTTATATTTAATATAATAAATGCAAAACCCTAACCCTAACCCTAACCCTAATTAAACCTAATAAATTATAATAAAAACTAACCCTAAACCTCATAAGAAAATGATCCTAAACCTAGCTAACTATAATTAAACCCTAATAAATCCTATATTATTATTATTATTATTATTATTATTATTATCATCATCATCATTATACACAATTATTTCTCTCTATTTAATTATTCACTTTTATATATTCCTTATTTTCTACATCTATTTAATCCTCATCAAATAACAATCATTAACATATGCATCTCTAACAGAAATTTTCATTTATTGATGTGCATATGTAAAATATATTTTCATTTCATTATATGACATTTCCTATATCTTATAGCTAGTGCCCTACACTTATTAATGAAAATGTGTGTGTGTGTGTGTGTGTGGTTTTTATGATGAGTGACATTATTAATAATTTGAAGTCCTTTATTTCTCTACCTTCATATATATATAATTCTACATTCTCATGCATGTTATATATATAAAGGTCTCGGCCAAAATCTGCATTTGTTAATATATAATAGTAACGCAACAAATTCAAAAATGGACAGCAACATTTTTCACCAACACACTTTCAAACAACAAACCGTAATTTTGCAATAACAAACAAATGCAACCCTGTAGCAACATGCATGCATTTATATATATATATATATATATATATATCAGTAGAGACAAAGCTACGAGGGAAGAACAAATACATACGTAAAGGAAGAGGCAGCGTGCAAGAAACCGAGGGCGAGCAAGTTGAGAGCGGCAACAACCTCCAAACACGATGGAGGATGAAGGTACAAGTGCTGGCTAGGTTCACAAGAATGACAACACGCATATGCAAAGCCAACAATGGCAGAGGGGTGGTGGAGGGTTGGTTGTGCGAGGGTTTCTCTTACTTCAGAGGAGCCGGAGTGGCGGTGGGTGTGGTGGTGCAAGGGTTTTCAAGAGAAGGAGAGTAAGAGAGGGAAGTTGCACAGAGTCTGAAATTTTTGGCACAAAATAGAACTGAACAAAATAAAAGGCGGATTTGAGGTTTTAATAACGGTTCCTACAAGAATCGTTATTAAAACTTTAAACTTTTGACAACGGTTCTTGTATGAATTGTTATTAAAAACAACTTTTAATTATAGTTTTACATGAACCGTTATTAAAAAGTCCGTGAAAATTTTAACGTTGCCCTTTTAATAACGGTTTTTAATTATAACCGTTATTAAAACTATCCCGTGCATTAATTTTCACGCATTTGACAACGGTTTTTGAACCACCGTTATTAATGTCTCGTTATTATTTTATGTTTTCATAATAGTATCAGCTATAACTTTTTTATAACATAATTTAATTTATAGATGTACAAGTTACCTGAACATGGATTAACTAAATGCAGTGATGAATTATTTGCATTATCTCGTCACCCATTTATTACTGTCTCAAATTATCATGGTTACATGATTAATGGAGATATATATATTTAACACGTTGTAAAGATATTAATAGAAGAACGCAAATTAATGGTGTATACGTCCTTGAAATCGACAATACTTTTTTTTCTATGGATAGTTATTTGAGGTCATCAAATTGTTTTACTTTAATGATTTTTTTTTGTTGTGTTGTTTAAGTACAAATGGTTTGACACTGATCCAAGAAAGAAAATAATCAAGTAAGATAACAATATTACAAGTGTGTACATGAGATTTGAGTGGTATAGGAATAATTAATATATATTGGAAGCTCAGGCAAAACAAATCTACTTTATTAATGATCCTTTTAATGAATCCAACTAGAGGGTGGTTTGTGAAGTGAACTACTACCAAATTTAAGATACAAATGATGATGTTGATGATGAAATCTATGTGGTGGGTGCAATTGACATGATTGACTCTGCTATTATAGCATTGAATGCCGAAATTGAAGATATGGATGACATTAATACCACTAATGGCATTGACGACGATGAGATCCCATAAGATGATATAGAGGACAAGGTCTTAGGTTATTTAGATTCAGATATGGACAACATCGAGGAAGAGGACTATAGTGATAATTCTAGCTTTTGTTCCGAGTAGTGTGTATTTGGTGTAATTTTCATATCGATTACTATCGTTAAATTGGGTATGTGTAATCTAGTTTTATACCAACAATGGTTTACTATCTTGTGATATAATAATTTGATATAATTGATCTTTTGTATTACTATTTTTTTCCCTACAAGATATAGTTACTGCTAATGTTGATGCTACATATCATGATGAAGACGAAGCGAGTGATCCCATTCCTAGACCTCATAGATTACCTTTTGGATGCAATTTTGGTGAGAAAATATATACAGAAAACTTGTTGACCATTTGAATATATGAATAACTATTTAATGGTACTAATGTTGACTTTCAAATTTATTATTGATGCACCACTAATGCAAAGAAGAATGAGCGGATGTAAAGGAAATGATCTTGATCTCTATGACTTGTGGTTGGTGAATGGGAAAAAAAGTCACGACATATAGATTTTGCTAACAAAGATGACACTAATATTGTAGATAAATATAGGCCAAATTTTTCTCACTATGCCGAAAATTTAATTGGGAGGTTCATTCCACCATTGTATAAATAATGGCTCATGCTCCTAAAAATTTACACTCTAAGATTCTTCTACAACTTGAGGTATTTACATATTGTTAGTTTAAATATATGAATAATATTATTTCATAAATTACAAGTATGGTATAGATTAATTTTGTAGGAATATTTTGATCTCAGTTACTGAAATGCCCTGAAAATTCTAATTTGAATATTTATTATTAAATAAGATTTTATTATGAAAATTAATTAAATAAATTATTTTTATTAAATTAAAATAAAATTTATTTGGGCAAATCAAGAGAAATCTTATAAATATTTTAATTTGGGTGAAATTTGGGTATTTTAGCTAATTAAGGATTTTATTTTGAAAATTAATAAAATAAATTATTTTATTTAAAGTAAGAAGGATAAAATAGTTTCAAATTAATATTAATTTTATAAATAATTTAATTGGAGAAAATTAGGTTGTTTTGCTAATTGAAATGGAATTTATGGAAAATCTTTTAAAAATCCTAATTTAGCCTAAAAAGGGATTTAAATATTATTTTATTTAAATTTTTTTATTTTTAATTATCCCAAATATCCTTAATTTAATCAACTTAATTGATTTTCTCTTTTCTTTTCTTTTCCCTTTTTCCTTTTTCTTTCTTCTTTTCTTTTCTTTTCTTTTTCTCCTTTTCTTTTCTTCCTCTTCTCCCGACTGGGCCTGCATCCTGTGGCCCATTCTTCTCTTCTTTTCTCCTCCCTTTTATGGCCCAGTCTGTTGCGTCGTTCTTTACCTTTCTTTCCTCCTAAGCGTCGTGTCTTGATTCTATTTCCCCTAAGACACCGCGTTTCATTTAATTCCACCCTTGCGGCCGACCGCCCCGGTCTGCCTATCTTTCCTTTTCTTTCTTTTCTCCCCGAACCGTCGGTTCCCCCCACCCCATCTTCTTCTTCCTCCTTCCCCAGCCACGTTCGACCTGCAACTCCCACCTCCACCTTCGAAAATCTCGCCGTCGGTTACAGCTGTTTTGACCTGCCGTTTTCCTTCCCCTCTCTCCCCATTGACCGTCGTCCACTTTGAACCAATCCACCTCCCTTTTTTCCCGTGCACGATCTTCCCTCTCCCCCTACGCAACTATTCCCGCCACATTCAATTTTTCACCAGCAACCATCATTGGCCGGTGCCCCTAACCCTAATTTCCTTACTCCCACGCCGACCCACAAAACCCTAACCTCCCTTCTAAGCCTATAAATACCCCCCATAATAACCCTGTATTGAGCTTTTGTCTCCTAACCAGAACTCCCCGACATTACCGCCGCCTCACCTTTAGACATTACTCCCTCCGTCTCCGACCAACAGCGCCACCATTTCTTTCTGCCTACGCCTTCCCTGCACCTCCCTCTAACTAACTAGACCACCCATACCCTTCGATTCTTCTTGAACAATCCACCCCAACCGTGCAAATTGCCCTTCGTAACCAAGCTATTTTCTACCACCCGCCCTTCGAATCACCCTTAGCCGCCTCTTCCACCGCTTCCGCCGCTTCTGTCACCTCCCATCCTCTTCTGTAGACCCCCTCTATCTCCCCATACCTTTCTTTTCCTTTCCCTCCCTCTCCTCCTCTCTTTCTCTTCTTCTCCTCCATTCGGCCACCACCGTCGCTACCGTGCGCCGCCACCTCCATTCTACTCCTCTCCCTCTGGGCATTCTTAAACAGCCCAACTTCCACTTAATTCTCCCTATCTTTTTCCCAGCATGCAACGTTTACCCTTTTCTTCCCTTTTTCCGACCGCCGCCGCCGCCGTGCACCACCGCTGGTGCCGCCTATCCCTGCCAGCCTAAGGTTGAACCCTAGACCCTCTAAGCCATTTTTCCTATTTTTATAACCCTTAAATTATTTTATTTCAATTATTTGCATATAAATACTATTATTATTATTATTATTATATTTTTAATATGTATTATTACTATTATTATTAGTATTAATGTTTTTATTATTAATTACGTTGAGGGCTGAAGCCCTATTGTATTTTAATTCAATTTTATTATTATTCTTCTTATTATTTCTATTATTACTATTATTAATATTAATATGTTATAAGTATAATAATTATTATTATTTCCTATTTCAAATTTCTATTATTCTTATTCCATTATTATTAATACAAATATTTTACCATTAGTTTTGTTAATAATGTTGTTATTGTTATTGTTGTTGTTATTATTATTATTATTACTACTACTACTACTATTATTATTGTTATTACTATCATTATTATTATTTTCAAGTGTTAGTATTATTATCTTATATAGGGCTGAAATCCTATTTTATTTATTTTAATTTTAGCAGTAGTATTCTAAATATCATATCATATTATTATTAGGGTTATTAGTATTTTTATTATTATTAGTATTTATTCTTATTAATGTTATTATTATTATTATTTATTAAGTATTATTACTCAATGTAGGGTGGAAACCTGACTCCTTTTTATCTTCAAATAATATCCTTACTACTATTACCATTATGATTATTATTATTATTACAATATTATTATGGTTATTATTATTATTATTTCATCACTATTATTATTACTAAATTTGGTTATTTATTTTACTAATATTATTATTAGTAGTAGTATTTTGGTAAAGGGGTTGAAGCCCTTATTTCACTTTGTTTTGGATAATGTCCTTAGTATTATTATTATTGTCGTTGTCGTTGTTGTTGTTATTATTATTATTATTATTATTATTATTATTATTATTATTATTATTTTAGTATCCTTGTTATTATTATTTTAGTATCATTATTATTATTATTATTAGGTAAAGTTTTCAACCTTATATTATCAACTTTTATAATATTTCTATTATTTCTATATCTTTAGCAAGGTTAGTAATTAGTTAATGTTATTTTATAAATATAGTATTATTTCATTAAAAACCTAGTCCTTATAATAAGTTAGTGATTAATAGTATTTTTTATAGGAGGGAGTCTAATTTTAGCTTTTCCCTCATAATAGGTAAAACCAGTCAAAGCCCTAAGGAGGCGTAGGAGCGTGCTCCAAGACCGGTGTCATTTTAGGTAAGGGTGTTACTAAGGCATTTTGTGTGTTTATGTGCATTATGTGTAACACCCTCAAAATTCACTACTGAAAAATTTCGTTAATTAAAAAGGAAATCGACGGAAGCAAATAAATAAAACGTGAACTTTGGGAGTATTACCGCCACACTTAGTACCAGACCAGTTCACTCATACCGTTCCAGTACCAAGTGATAAGGCTAAGAAAAATGAAATACAATTTGAAAGACATTCAACATGCATAAATCAGAGTAACGCATCAAATCGTTTACAAGAATAAAACCCACCGATGGCGGTTACAGTAACAATGCTAGCATTAAAACTAGGAATTTAAAAGAGGAAGAGGAAACCCTAACGGTACCGAAAATTCCTTACTCTCTTCCCGTAGCCCACTTGAGTAACACCTGAAAGACCTGCAAGGGCACTGCCCATTGAATAGGCAGGGGCCCCATAAAGGGAATCACTTCAGTACTACGGTACTGAGTAACCCTTTAATACCACACTTAAAAACAGGCCCGCATACGACACATAATGCAAGCTACACACATAAATAATGAGGGGTGCATACATAACAATGACATACATAATAATTTATAAGTCACGATCGATACTTTTGGCCTTCAGCCATGTCATAGTGTAAGATCAATGCATTCGGGCCTTAAGCCATTATTCCGTCATCATTCAATCAATCTCATATTTTATATCCATGTGAGTACGAGAACCCCACTATTATAGCCGATGGACCAGAAGTAAACACACAGGGCAGAACGTCTCTGACCACTATTATTGCCAGTGGACCGGAGGATAAACACACAGGGCCGAATGCACCTGACCACTATTATTTTCCGGTGGACCGGTCTGGCCCCGACTCACATGGTGTTCCACTATAAGTGATTAGTATTTTTTCATAACTTTATTCACATACAATACTGGTTTTATTGAGCTTGGGACCCCCACTATTATTGCCGGTGGACCGGAATATATATAAAATCATCATCCAAGGCACAACGCTCCTGGCAACTATTATAACCGATGGACCAGAATATATAAAGAATCATCATCCAGGGCACAACGCTCCTGGCCACTATTATAACCGGTGGACTGGTACTCAATATCATAATCATCTGGGCCCGACTCATTAATATTTCACTTTCAATAATAGTATCTTTCCTTTCTTTAATCAGCACATCAATCATATTTATCTGCCTCGAACGGGAGATCAATAACCCGAGATATAAAGGTACACCGGTCGTACCGGTGCATATCAGCTACTCAGTACCCTTCAACCACGAACCCAAGGACACAAAGGTACCCTGGTCGTACTGGTGCATAAAGCTAACTCAGTACCCTACCGACAAGGACACTTAATCCATAAGTATGCATATCCCCTAACTAGGTCCGTAGAGCTAGAAAGAGTAAGATATAAGGTCTGGCTGGGGCACAAAGGCACACCAGCAAATACCAGAATAATCGTGGACTAAACCACGTCCTTAGGGTAGCGACCCCTAAGGAGTCACCATTCCCGGTCTCGAGGTCTTTCACTTTAAGTATTAGTGTCTTAATTAAAGTGATCACGAAAAGTACAATAATCAGATACTTATTCACTTTCAATCGTTCTGATATCATTAATCGTTTCTTATTCAGATGATTATCCAGGATATCACAGATAAAACCATTAAGGCCATACTAATTATCAAATACTCTTACTTGGCTAATTAGCATTATTTGAATCGTATTATAATGTTCCACAATCATAACAATATGTTAGGTACAAATTACTCATTAACCCCTTACTTATATAATTGCTAAGTATTCCTTCCTTACTTGACAATTTACTCCATTACCCTTTAGGTTGCGTAGTTACCAAATTACCCCTTGTCCAATTTAGATTACCAAATTATCTCCTACACTTTTTAGATCACCATTCACCCCTCATAATTGCTACACTTATCATATTTTCCATTTGGTTCGTTAGATTACCAAATCGCCCTTCTCCTTTGTTATAATTACTAAATTGCCCTTGAGTTGGGTAAATTACTAAATTACCCTCCTTCATTATCATGATTACTATTTTGCCCATTTAGTTGGTTAAATAATTATCAATTTACCCTTTAGTCGGCTAAATTACCAAATTGCCCCTTTTGTTGGATAAATTACCCTTTTCCATTGTCATAATTACCATTCTACCCTTCTCAATTATTATAATTACCATTTTACCCTTATTCATAATTATAATTATTGATTTACCCTTCTCCATATTTATAATTACTATATTGCCCTTCTCCATTATTAAAATTACCATAATGCCCTTCAATTGGTTCATTTGCCAAATTACCCCTCTCTAGTATCTTAATTATCCAACTGCCCTTCTATAATCATAATTTAATTACCAAATTATCTTTAGTCGTTATCATAATTACCAAGTTACCCCCTTACTCCCAAGTTTACCCTAATATCCTTTTATTTACAAAATTACCCTTCTACCCCTTACTTTGAAATTACCATAATATCCTTTTATTTACAAAATTACCACAGTACCCTTTTTATTTTTAAAAATATCATAACACTCCTTTTAGTTTACAAATTACTAGTTTACCCTTTCACATCCAAAAATTACCATCTTTATCTTTCCTTACATAATTACCATTTTGCCCTTCTTTTCCAAAATTACCATATTACCCCTTTACTTATAAATTACCATTTCGCCATTCACTTATACAATTACCATATTACCACTTACTTGTGAGATTACTATTTTGCCCCTCTACTTACAAAATTTGCCATAATGCCCATTTACTTGAAAAATTACCATAATGCCCTCCTTCATCCAAAATTACTATAATACCCTTCCTTCTCACAACTTACAAATTTTATCCTTTTACTTATAAAATTATCATTCCACCCCTTTATTTTGAAAATTACCAAAATACCCTTTTGCTTATAAAATTACAGAAATACCATTTTCACTTATAAATTTCCACCCAACCCCTCTATTCACCATTTTTATAAATTTACCATCACTACATAAAATAATGATATTAGTACTTCATTTTTATCATCTAAGTCCACCAACTTGTCATTATTCAACATAATACTCATTAGCAACTACATACATTAGATCACATACTTCATAAGCATAATTACTAAAATACCCTTAAGCAATAATATTACTCATGCATTAGCACATAATACATCATAAACAAGCATTTAATATTTTCATCAATAATCAAACTTCTTCCTTAATTATCATACCTACACATGGAACAAAGGTTATCATACTTTTCCTTTTTATCAAGAAATATAAGCAACCATATATATATATATCATGCTAAGCACACAAACCATGCATAAAATCATTCTAAATCCCTAATGTGCTAGCATACGTTTTTCCATGTATTTAAGGGAGGATTAACGGTTACCTTAATCCCGCAAAATATCAAATCTTACCAAGCATAATTAGCAACTTAACACCTAAAAATAATATCCATCATTATTATGTTAGAAATAAGAAATTAAAAGGATAAGACTTTATAAAAATTTATTTAATAATAAAATACTTAACTTAAAATACTATTATACCTTAAAGATTATCCAAATAAATTTCAAAATAAAGGGGGAGCTCACGCTGTATGAACAACGTGAGTCTCATGCAAAATAATGGGGTGAAAAGGGTCAAATGGGGTAAGGTAGAAGGGGGGAGGAGATGGCTCGGTTTAGTGTCTTTAGGCTAGAAAAGAAGGTGGGTGGGGGAGGTTTCAAGGCAAGGGAATGGTGCAGGAGTGAAGAGGGGGTGTAGGTGGTGGTTGGGGATGGTTTCACGGTGGCAGAAGGCGGCGGAGACGGCGGCGGCGAGGCGGCAAAGTTGGCTGTCGAGATGGGTCGAGGTGGAGGGGCTGAGAAGGAAGGAAAAGATGAGGGAAAAATGAAGAGGTTCAAGAGCTATTTTCGGCCAATTGATGCATGGCGGTGGTAGAGGGGGTTGCAGGGTGTCGAACGGTGGGTTGGGTGGCGACAGAGGTGGCCGGACGACGGCAGAAGTGGCGGTTGCAGGTAGCTCGGCGGTAAGGAGAAAAAGGAGAAAAAGGAAGAGGAGGAGAAGGGAGGAAGTGTAGAGGCTCGAATGTGGCTTGGGGGTCTCATGGTGGCGTGAGGTGGTAGTAGGTGGTGGCAGAAGGCGGCACATGGGCTGGGTGTGGTGGTTAGGACGGCGATTGGCGGTGGTGATAAAAAAATGAGGAAAAATGGAGGGAGAAGGAAGGAGAGAAAAGGGAGCTCAGGGAGGGAGAAGAGGCTCGAAAAATGTGGGAATGAAGGGCTGGTGAGGGTAAGAAAAAGAAGAGGGTGAGGCAGGGGAAGCAGGCAGCCGATCGGTGCTGCGGTGTGGTGGTAGGGTTGTCGGTTGGCAGGGGAAAGAGAGGGAAGAAGAAGGAAAGGGAGAGAGGCACATGAGCTCAGGGGGAAAAAAAGAAAGGGGCGGCTGACTGTGCTGAGCGGGCGTGCGAGGAGAGAAGGGGGAGAACGGGCCTGTGGCCCAGCGCGCAAGGAGGGGGGAAGCAGGCCGGCAGCCCAAAGCCAGGAAGAAGGAAAAAAAGAAATAGGGGAAAGGAGAAAGAAAAGAAAAGGTAGGAAAAGGAAATTGGGAAAAATGGAAAAATTGAAAATAATTAAATTTATAAAATAATAGGATGTAATATTTTTGATAATAAGTGTATTTAATAATTTAATTTAATATAATTAAATATATGGGCTTAAAAAGGATAATTATAGTAAAATACTAGTTTGAAAATTTATCTAAATAAAATAATATGATAAATAGAAAAATATTTAATTTTATTTTATTAAATGCTCTTATCCAAATTTACATACTCTAAAATCTATAAAATAATTAAAATAAACAATTTTAAAAGCTAGTTTTATTTCAAATAAAAGTTTTTTATTAAAATATAGGATTTTGAAATTTTGGGGGATTACATTATGTGCTTCATATGCTATGTATTACATGTTTATCATTATTAATTATATCGTATATGGTATGATGTGGAGTTGAAGTATGTTTTCATGTATTTGCATGGCATGTGTATTATTTATATATGATGATATTTATTGTGACCCTGTAAGATATGCATGTGAGGGTGTTGATGTGGTTTGTGTGGGAGAAAGGATGAAAAAGGAGGATATGGAAAGAGGTTGACCAAGGGATGTGAGTTGACCTAATTATTTTAATGATTCATGAGTGGAAGAATAAAATAAAAAATTTTAGGGTTTCGTGTGGGAGAATTCTGATTTATGATATTTATGGTTTTGTGTGGGAGAATATAATTTATGTTTTATATGGGGGAATCTAAATTATGGTTTTGTTAGGAAGAATCCAATTTATGGTGTTATATGGGAGAATATAATTTATAGTTTTATATAGTAAAATCTAATTTATGGTTTTGTGTGGGAGAATATAATTTATGATTTATATGGGATATTCTAATTTATGGTTTTATGTGGAAGAATCTAATTTATGGTCTTGTATGGAAGAATCTAATTTGTGATTATGAATGGGAGAATTTAATTAATTGTATTACATGGACAAATCTTTGGGTTGTTTATGGTTTGAATCTAGGGTTTGGTATGGATGGATCTTTGGTTTTGTCTGGATTGAATTTAGGGTTTTGTATGATGGAATCTAGGGTTTGCATGGTGGTATTAATGGTTGTATGGTGGTATTAGGTTTGCATGGTGGTATTAATGTTTGCATGTTGGTATTAATGGTTGCATAGTGATATTAGGGTTTGTATGGTGGTATTAATGGCTGCATAGTGGTATTAATGATTGCATAATGGTACTAAGGTTTGCATGGTGGTGTTAATGGTTGTATGGTGGTATTAGGGTTTGCATGGTGGAGTTAGGGTTTTGCATGGGAGTTAATGATTGCATGGGATTTAGGGTTAGTGTGAAAAGTTGAGAGGTTGCATGGATGTGTAAAGTTTGCATGGGAGTAAAATTTACGTATGAAAGGCTGATTTGGGATGTAAGGAAGATAATGGGAGTGTTATTTGGGTGTCTGAACATTTTAGATGAAAATAATACGTGGAGATTATATAAGGGTTCGTAGGAGACCGAACTAGGATTTGTGTGGGTAATTAGGGTTTGTTGGGGTTGCTTGGAATTTTTGTATTATCATGTGTGTTGGTGATTAAAGTGTAATTATGATTGTGGAATTTTATGATTCATGATGTATGAAGTATAAAGGGAATGATTCATGCATGTCCGGGGTAAAAGCTTCTGAATAAGATACTTAAAACATTAATCACGTAAAGTGGAAAATGTTGAGCCGAGCCCAGACCGATCCACCGGCATAATAGTGGCCAGGTACTGCGGTAGCCTGTAGACCGATCCACCAGCTTAATAATGGTAGGGTATGTTACCCTAGTGACCGATCCATCGGCTAAAATAGTGGGGGATCCCGAGCTCAACGAACCAAACTATATATGTTGTTAAGATGTGGGAAAACACTAATTACTTACAGTGGAACACCATGCGAGAAGGGGTCAGACCGATCCACCGGCATAATAGCGGTAGGGTATGTTACCCTAGTGACCGATCCACCGGCTAGAATAGTGGCCAGGAGCCAAGAGTGCCTTGGAGACCGATCCACCGGCAAAAATAGCAGGGTTCCCGTACTCGTATGGACTTGATAAAGAGTATGGTGTAAAAATATTTTGATAAAGGACTAATGAAGTAATTAAATCTAAAATATATTAGATCTTGGCATTTTCAACTGATCTTTCATTTGCCTTTATGTTATTGTGTTGGTGATTATGCCCTGTCATTATTCTGCATGGATTATATGATTATGTGTTGGCCTTAGTGCTCGGTTACCTTACTTAGTACGTAGCGTACTGATCACCCGTTTCATGGGTGTTGCTCATTCCCACGAGTAGTTGGCCCTTCTGACTTTGTGCAGGTGGGTAAGATATCCGGCGGGGATGAATGTTGAGCTTGTGGTTGGCTCAAGGTTCGAGAGTGACATGGCCATAATATCTCTTTACGCGATTTAATTCCTTTTGTTATTTCTTCTGTATCCGATTAATTCCTTTTGATTATTCCCTTCGAAGAATTTTTATGCGTACTCTGATTTTTGATATTATGATCTTTCTAAGTTCTTTCATGAACTCTTGATTTAATTTTAATATTAATCTTTTCTTTAGCCTTAGTACTTGGTACTAGAACGGTCGGAGAGAACTGGTCTGGTACTAAGTGTGGCGGTAACATCCCCAGAATTCACGAGTTTTAATTTAAGTACTTCTATTGTAATTTCTTCCGCAAAAAAAAGTAGTGAATTTTGGGGTGTTACAGTTACTGATGGCACAATTGCGTATGTGATAAGATTCAAATTGGTCTTAGAATATTATTCCAAGACTAATACAAGAATAGAAAGAATAAGATGAAGGCAAAGTTATTGAAGGATAACAAGTGGAACTCGTATAACATTGACCAACAAACTTGAAAGAAGTGTGTAAACTACTAGACTTTAGATGAGGAAAAAGTAAATATTCAAGTATGCTATTGTAAATGTTGAAAATTCTGAATCATTTATTGACTTCATTTTATATGTGTAGGACAAACACAAGAAAAAGGGAAAAAAAAAAGAGGTCTAAAATGACATATCCTAGTCTCCATAGGTATAGATTTAGTTTAGCTTATCAATATGCAAAGGTGTGGGTGTGGGTGTGGGTGTGTGGATGTGTGGGTGTGGGTGTGTATTAGGGTTTAGGATAATACCCCATCCTAAAATTCTTCAAAATATGTTTAAAATTATGTTGATATAAAATAAATTAGTTTTGATTTTGAAAAGGGCTTGAAAATCTAATAAAAATGTAAATTTTAGGCATACCGATCGACTAGTTTATCTAACTAATAGACTGGTACACTCAGAGATTGACAATTTTATTTTCAAAGAGCCAGTCAATTGGTTTGCTCAGACTAATCAACTGTCTATATTGAGATTTTAGATCCTTTTCTAATTTTTATTTGAATCTTTTTCTAATGTTTATGAAAACTTATAATTAGAATCTATTTATGTTAATGAGCATATTTTTGTGCTTTGAGGTTATTTTTACAATATTTAAATCATTCTATGATTTTATTTAGTTAAATTTTTCTAAAAAGTACTTTTTCAGGCATATCTCATCTTCTCTTTTCTCCCTCACTTTTCTCTTTCTCTTTTAGCACCTGAGCTACGTGTTTGTATTCTTTTCCATTATTCCTGACTTGCTAACATTCTGCAATTGTTCCCTCCCTGACTACACTTAACCTCCCTCACCTCATCAAGTGTTTCTCTTACACTTGGTTGTTCACACTCAACCATACCGGTTATATATATATCTTATGAATTTCGACCATCCTTACTTCTATACCCTTTATTCCTAATTCATTTTCATTTATTACCTATTTATCTTGTTCTCTTCTTCCATTCCCTTGGTGAAAACTTGTTAAATGTTGAGTATTCCCCGTTCTTCTCCTTTTTCCCCTCTGCTGAGAAAAATATAGGCTTACTTCTTTTTATCTCCCCTTCCTTGGTCACATTCTTTTCCCTTCTTTCTTCTTCTATTCTTAGCTTTTGTTATCCCTTGTTTCTCTTAAGCAATGAATGATTAAGGTTTTAAAAAGGTTGAAGATTCCAACTTCTTTTTCCTTAGAATTCTGTTTCTGAGAAAAGGTTTTGTTGCATTTTTGTTTTTCTTCTTCTTATGATTTTCTTTTATTTGAATGGAGTTTTAATGTTTTTGACTTTTGATTCTCTTAGGAATCGAGATTCTACTAGATAGCCATCAAGTAGGAGTTTTTTGCTAGAATAATTACTTCAAGGTAAGTCATTATTATCTTTAATATGAATGAGGTTTTTGTTGCTCATTTTCTTTCCCTATTCTTCATGTGTTTTTTTGTTGGGCATGGAATAATTGTATGCTAGAATTCAAGCATGTGGTAGATTTTCTTTATGAAATTAAACATTGTTGGTTTCTTTGATTTTATGCATGATTTGTCAGCTTGAGCATGATTTTGTTTAAATTCCTACATTACCATATATTCATATGATTCTATGTGTGAAACATGTCTCTTTATGTGTTTTATGACATAGAGGCATGATAGGATTAATATGATAAAGTTTGGTATATGTATCACAAGTGTGGGTGTTAATTTTATTTGGTTGGTTTTAAGATCAGTAGATTGGTTTGTTGAATCCATTGACTGGTTTTGTGAACTATTACATGGTTTGAAAATTTTATTCGGTTGGTTTTAAGATCAGTAGATTGGTTTGATGAACTGGTCAATTAGTTTCTATGAATAATTGATTGGTTTGCCAAAACCATTGACTGGTGACCCCGTGACCAAAGTGGTATGCTCTATACTTAGACCCATCGACCGGTTAGACCAAACCGATTGAATGGTTTCCTATGAATAGTTCATCAGTGAGACTAACCAATCAACTAGTCCGCTGGTGTTAATTTTGGTTCAGATCAAGTACGACCAAACCAATCGGTTGGTCCCAAGGATCGATCGACTAGTCTTACTATATACCGCCCGGTTCATTTATTAATTATCGTTCTTCTTTTGGACCTTGTACATTTATACCTCCATGTAATTATAACATTTAAATTATGATATCAACCATTTTTACCCACAAATTAATAAGAATCATACTAATGATTTTTGGTACTTGAATTGGTTAGGTATGGTGTCATCTCTAAACACGCAATTGGCAATTTTTATGCCTTGTGATGTGTTTGGTGTTATCAGTTGGAAACACCCAATCTGGATAATAATGAAATTTATTTGTGTTCGGTGTTATCACTTGGAAACACCCAATTTTTTATTTGTAAAATTAATCTATGATTTGTGATATCACTTGGTAAATATTAATATTGGAATAAGATTTCATTCGATCCTTTTTCTCCGACTCTCGGGGTAGCTAACCGAGAGGTAGAGGCGGGTTGTCCTGTGGTTTATATTTTCACCTAGTACCTATTTTCTTATCTATAGGATTGCGATCGGTAGGGGGTATGTGTAAAACCCCAAAATTCACTACTTTTTTTTAAAGCGGAAGAAATTACAATAGAAATATTTAAATTAAAACCCGTGAATTCTAAGGATGTTACGGCCACACTTAGTACCAGACCAGTTCTCTCCGACCATTCCAATACCAGGTGTTAAGGCTAAAAAAATTATTTTCACACTTAAACTGAGAGTTCATAAAATGCATTAAAAAGATTAACATAGAAATCAGAGTACGCATACAAGTTACAATGCCTAACAAGATAGAAATCAGAGTGCGAAATCAAAATTCCTCATAGGGAATAATTTTACAATCGATAAAGGGTTTATTTGAAATACTCAATAAAAGATAATAAATCGTAAAAGGGTAAATACGATACATAAGTAATACGAGGGAATAAGTTGTATAAATATTAAATGTGGCCACAACACTCTCAAACTCTGAGCTAACCACAAGCTGAACTCTCAACCCCACCGGATGTCTCGCCCACCTACACAAAGTCAGAAAGGGCCTTCTGCTCGTGGGAAGGAGCAGCACCCATGAACAGGGTGATCAGTACACTACGTACTGAGTAAGGTAACATAACACTAAGGCCCACACATAAGCACATAAATGATGCAGAAGAATAAAAGAGCACAATCATAAATGCATAAGATCAACCAGGTAAAAGTACAAAGGCCCGTAAATAATCCGGATCAATTACTTATTTAATATCTGATTAGAAGTTTATTCACACCATGCTTTTTATCAAATCAACGCGAGTACGGGAACCCCACTATTATAGATGGTGGACCGAAAACACACAGGGCATATAGCTCCTGACCACTATTATAGCCGGTGGATCGATCTCCAGGATACCGTAGTACTTGGCCACTATTATTAGCCGGCCGATCTGGCCCCTGCTCACATGGTGTTCCACTGTAAGTAATTAGTGTCTTTCCCATATCTTGGCACAAATATGTTCTGATTTGTTGAGAACAGAATCCCCCACTATTATAGCCGGTGGACCGGAAACGCACAGGTACAAAGCCTGAACACTATTATTACCGGTGGATCGGTTACACATAGGACATCATATCCTTAACCACTATTATTCGCTGGTGGAACGGTCTGGGCCCGGCTCAAAAATCTTCAACTTTAAATGATTAATGTCTTAAGTGTATTATTCGGAGAATTTCACCCTAGACATGCATGAATCACTCCCCTTACACTTGTCCTTCAACTAACCCGTATCATATCATGAGAACCTATACCTCTTAACCTGTCCAATAACTTCTCCTCTATACTCAAATTCACATTAGAACTCCAACACCGAAATATGTGGGTCAAGGTCCACTACCATACACCTCCAGGTCCACTCCACATCTTAATTTAGGGTTTTATCACGAAACCCTAATTTTACCCTTTGTGGTCCATCTTACTCTACTTCAAAAAACCCAAATCATTTTAACACTCCACACATCACAAATCATAAATTCCACCCTCATAGTTACACTTCAATCACCAAATGTACACAATACCACAAAAACCCTAAGCAGCCACACCAAACCATAATTTTCCACACAAACCCTAACTCGGTCTCCTACGTACCCTTATATTGTTCCACGTACCATTTTTCATCCAAAGCATTCAAACACCCAAACAACACTTACATTACCTTCCTCACATCCCAAATCAACTTTTCATACATAAACTTTACTCCCATGCAAATGCTAACCTCTCCTTACAAACCTTCAAACTTTTTCATGCAAACCCTAAAAATCTCACGTGAAACCCTAATTTCAACCATGCAAACCCTAATACCACCATACATGCATTAATACCACCATGAAACCATTAATACCACCATGTAACCCTAATACCGCCATACATGTATTAATACCACCATGCAAAACCCTAACACCATATTGTTACACTCCTCTTCATTATTTCACAACCCTATCATGCATGTCTTAGGGCCACATAATACCATAATAATGACACATTCATACACATAATTCTCATGCCACAATTATTTACACAAAACATACCTCAACTCCATATCATGTTGCATTCATACTAGTTATACTATATACACATAAAATACACAATAAATCATATCACATGGCATGCATGACATATAAATCACATATTACACAAATAACCTTAGCACCCCTTACCTAAAACAACACCGGTCTTAGAGCACGCTCCTACGCCTCCTAAGAGCTTTGACTGGTTTCACCCATTACGAGGGAAAAGCTAAAATTAGACTCCCTCCTATCAAAAATACTATTAATCACTAACTTATTATAAGACTAGGTTTTTAAATAAATAATAATATATTAATAAAATAATATTAACTAATGACTAACTTTGCTAAAGATATAGAAATAATAGAAATATTATAAAAGTTGATAATGTAAGGTTGAAAACTTTACCCTAATAATAATAATAATAATAATAATAATACTAAAATAATAATAGCAAAGATACTAAAAATAATATCAATGATAATATAAATAAGAATAATAATAATAGTAACAATAATAATAACAAGGAAATTATTCAAAACAAAGTGAAATAAGGGCTTCGACCCCTTTACTAAAATAATAATAATAATAATAATAATAATAATAATAATAATAATAATAAAATAAATAACCAAATTTAATAATAATGATGATGATGAAATAATAATAATGATAATGATAAAAACCATAATAATATTACAAAATAATAATAACCATAATGATAATAATAGTAAAGGTAATGATCGAAGATAAAAAGAAGTAGGGTTTCCACCCTACATTGAATAATAATAACTTAATAATTAATAATAATAACACTAATAAGAATAAATACTAATGATAATAAAAATACTAATAACCTTAATAATAATAAGACATGATATTTATAATACTAATACTAAAATTTAAAATAAGCACAATAGGGTTTCAACCCTATATAGAATAATAATATTAACATTAAAAGTAATAATAATAATAATAATAATAATAATATTATTATTATTATTATTATTATTATTATTATTATTATTAACAACCGCCTAACAATAATAATAATAATAGCAACACAAAGGGTAAAGTAGTTGTAATATTAATAATGGAATAATAATAACATTAATTCAAAATAGTAATAATAATAATAATAATAATAATAATAATAACATATTAATATTAATAATAAATATAATAACAATAATAATACTACTAATAATAATAAAATAGAATTAAAAATATAATAGGGCTTCGGCCCTCAACAGAATAATAAAAAAAACATTAATAATAATAATACATAATAATAATAATAGGATTTATATTAGAATAAATGAAATAACATAATTTAAGGCTTGTAAAAATAGGGAAAAGGGTTGAGAGGGTCCAGGGTTCAACCTTAGGCTGGTGGTGATGGGTGGCATCGGCGGTGGTGCACGGTGGCGGTGGCGGTGGCCGAAAAGAGGGAATAAAAGGGTAAAAGTTGAATACTAGGAAAAAAATAGGAAGAATGGAGGTGGAACTTGGGGGGTTTAAGACTGCCTAGAGGGAGAGGAGTTGAATAAGGGTGGAGGCACGACCAAAGGTGGTGGCGCACGGCGGCGACAGCGGTGGCCAAATGGGGAAGAAGGAGGGAAAGGGAGGAGAGAGGGAGGAAGAGGAAAAGAAAGGTAGGGGAAGGTAGAGGGTGGTCTGCAGCACAATTTGGGAGGTAAAAGAAGCAGCGGAATAGGTGGCTAAGGGTGGTTCGAAGGGTGGTAGTGGCAGAAATAGGGATGTGCAACGAAACAATTTTGATACTTAAACGGATATGGATAAAATGGATAGCAGAGGATATAGGTTGGTACTAAGGGTGGTTCGAAGGGTGGTAGTGGAAATGGGTTTATGGATTTAGTTGGCATTAGCGGATGTCGGGTAAATATTACGGAACGGGTAGGGTACGGATTTTCGGGTACGGTGTAGGCAGAAAATGGTTTGGTTTAGAAGGAAAATTCGCACGGTCGGGTTGGCTTGTGCAGGAATAATCAAAGGGTACGAGTGGTCTAGTTAGTTAGAGGGCGGTGCAGGGAAGGCGTAGGTGGCCATAATGGGCGGCGGTGTCGGCCAAAGGTGGCGGAAGTGGCGTCTAAAGGGGCAATGGCGCAAATGAAGGTATTTTCTGAACTTAAACCAAAAACTTGACTCAATGCTGCTATGGGGTGTATTTATAGGCTTGAAAGGGAGTTAAGGTTGAAGGGAAAGTGGGGGAGTGGTAGGTAGGAGTGGGCACCGGTCGACGAGGACAGCCGACGCACTTTCCCAATTGTGTCTGCAAGTGGCCAAGGGAGAGGGAATCGTGTGGGGAAATGGGAGACGTGGTTTGGGTCAATGGGTGGCCGAAACAAAGGGGAAGAGGTGGGAAAAAATGAACGGTCAAAGGGGCACGATCGACGGTGAAAAACCAAGGAGAAAGGTGGCGGAAATGGTCAACGTCGACGGCAGGTGCGAAGGGCTGGGGGAGAAGAAGAAAGGGGTGTGGGAACCGATCAGCCCAGGAAAAGAAAAGAAAGAAAAAGAAGAAATCGGGCTGGTCAGTGCAGTGGAGGAAAGGATTAATTTAAGTGTGGCGTTTAGGGGGAAAAATAGGCAAAACGCAACGGTGGGAGAAAAGGAGGAGGGCGGCCGCGCGGGCTAGGCCACGCCGAAGAAGAAAGGGAGGAAATGAGGAAGAACTGGGCAGCTACTGGCCCAAGTCGGGGAGAAAAAGAAAAAGAAGAAGAAAGAAAAAGGAAGAAAGAAAAGGAAAAGTGGAAAATAATGTTTTAGGTTAATTAAATTAATTGGGATATTTGTGATATTTAAAAATAATAATATTTAAATAAAATAATATTTAAATTCTTTTTAGACTAATTGAGGGTTTTTGAAATATTTTCCATAAATTCCATTTTAATTAGCAAAACACCCTAATTTTCTCCAATTAAATCATTTATAAAATTATTATTAATTTGAAAATATTTTCTATTTATTATTTTAAATAAAATAATTCATTTAATTAATTTCTAAAACAAAAACCTTAATTAGCTAAAAGACTCAAATTTCACCTAATTAAAATATTTATAAATTTCTTCTTGATTTTCCCTAATTAATTTTCTTTTAGTTTAATAAAAATAATTAATTTAATTAATTTTTTTCTAATAAAAACTTATTTAATAATAATTAATAAAATTAGAATTTTCGGGGTATTTCAGTATGCACATATCTTTAAGGTATATGATTATACTGTGGTATGGCAACATGGCATTAGTGTCAAGTTCGGGTGGGTAAGGTATCCCAATACAAGCTCCTTAGAACTTTGTATTATTCATTGCTTAGGCAGGTGTGGTATCCCAGCTTTTTAGCCCTCGTGACCGAGGCATTCAAGGTGTGGTGGATGAGTTATCCCCGTACAAATCCCCTGATGTACTTCGACCACATGTGGTGAGTGTGGTATCTCAATTTGTGTTAGCCCTCACGACAGGTGCACTTGATGTGTGGTAGGTGTGGTATCCCTAAATAAAATCCCCTTCAATTTATCTTGACCCCATGTGGTGGGTGTGGTATTCCATTGTGTTTATTTACTACCGTGACTTTTGTTCATGATGGAGAAATGGATCTAGTAAAACCAACTATTTTAATAATTGAAATTTATGTGATCAGTGAAGGAAGATCTATAATACGGCTTACATTGTGTGGATTGTGATGCATTTACCATATTACTAATCTTCCATGATTTCCATACAAGCATGTGTTGTTGTATTAATATTATGAGCCCAAATGTTAATTTATATTGGTATGCTTATCGCCATTGTACTACCTAACTTCAATGTGTTGCATGAGTCTTACCATGTTCTAAGTAGTTTGTTTTACTAGTACTGATATTGCACTTATATGGTCATTTTGATTATCTAACTTTTGGTACGAGGAGCGGATAATGATTTGCAGGAGTATGATTCTTAATTAGAGCATGCTGATAGTGATGACATGGACTTGTAGCATGTTACTACTTGGGATTGGATATTTATATTTATGCTTAATACTTAGGCTAACCAGATAGAGGTATTTTTCCCCAATACGTTAGAAAGTTTTTGCTCTTTCGGTTATTTAAACTCTTGGCTTTGATTTACGTCATTTGGATTTTGTAAACTCTCACACTCTTCCTATCTATATTATTGTTCTCGTCTTTATTATCATTGGTACTGTTATATTATTATTATTATTATGAACATGCATCTTTTTGTTAGTTGTTGCATTTAGCCTTGCATTAGGCATGTGTTAGGTGATGATCACACATTTTTCATGGTTGTTGCGATAGTAACATCCCCCGATTTTGCTTTTCAAACTCTTCTACATTATCTTCAAATGAAATTATTCGGTTCATAAATTAGAGGTGTCACATTTAGGGTTTATAGAATGAGATGGCGAGGATATGTGCCAAGGCTCAAGTAGTAGTGTAGAAGGATGAGGTAGGGATGAGTAAGGGTCCCTCTACTAGTTCTATAGAATCATTGATAATCTACAAGACTGGGATAGCGGATGATTGTTTTGGTTGTCGGTGGAGCTTTAGGAAGAGTGTAGGACACATATTACCGAGTGGATCTTCCTTGTCTTCTATTGTTAGTCACCTTTTACCATTATAAACCATTACCCCATCATCCAATGGTGCTGCCACTTTTTTTTTTTACAATGATGAATATTTATGAGATTGTTCGTTCACACCGGACATAGATTGATAAATTAAAGATGATGGTGATGTGAATACAAGTATCTTAGTATGCCCCTCATCCACCAACCCAAGTTCAACTTTCCGATGGCTAGCTCCAACACTAGGTTTAACTTTTTTATGGTCGGCCCCAACACCAGGTTTAGCTTCCATATGGTCGGCCTCAGTTCCAAATTCAACCTCTTATGAGTCATTCCCAACGACAAGATAATGATGATAATTTATTATAAATAATTTTTATTTTAGAAATGTTTATTTGCAATATAATCCAAACAATTTCAGACATTATACATACAATTTTAATATTTTTTCTGCTAAATATTGATAAATATTTCTATTTTATTATTTTATATGATATATATTTTATAGAATGAAAAAATCTTTTTAAATTCTAATTGTCGTCGCTAAAAGTGTAAATGACGACATGTAGTGGCAAAAATATCCCATTTTTTTTTAAGAAAAACGTCGTTCATAGTACCCTTTTTGGTGACAAGATATTGTGGCTAAAAATCAAGTTTCTAAAATTTTTCAACTAAGAATTGAATTTCTTCAAATATTTTTAAACATGTCTTCCATAATACCTTTTTAGAGACTACATATCATAGCTATAACTCAATTTTTAACTTTTCTAACCAATATTTGAATTTCACCAGAATTTAAAAAAAAAGGCCATCTCTAATACTTTTTGTTTCCTAATATCCTTTATAAGGACGTCATACTATAGTTAAAACTTTAAAAACTTTAAAATAGTCAACTAAAATTTAAATCAGTCACCGAAAAACTAATTGGATGACATTATCATCACCACAAAATTAAGATTTAATGAAAACCACTTTTTATTTCAAAATTTACCTTCTACGTATGAAAAATGAGGAATGGTGTTTTAGCAAAAATAAGTCATTCCTAAAAATTAATAAAGACAACTTTAAAATAATAAACGTTTGTCATAGTTAATTTTTTTTTATTACCTGTACAAATATAAAACGCTGTACATGTGCAGTAATAATAATGACATGTATAGGCTTTCAAGGGAAATGTTTCTAGATTTTAAGGAACTCTTTAAGAAAAACGTTAAAAAGAATAAACTATAGATTCAATTATATTATTTTCAGATGAAATACCTAATAAAATTGATGGGCCATATGTAATAGCGATCATGTTCATCAAAATCCAGAATTGGGATGCGTATGGCCCGTTCTACCATCGTTAAGATTTCTGGTAGAAAAGTCCCATTTCAGGTATAGTTTGTCTAAGCTCATTCACCGTCTAGGAGATAACGTATTGACTACTAATACGACGCCTTCTGTGAAACCACCTGCACCCTAACTTGCCCACGTCTCCTTCCTCCTACCAGTTTTATCCCCGCAGAGACGGTATAAAACTGTCAAAACCTCCTTCTTCCTGTAGCGTGATTTGCTAGTTGCGGAAAATCTGGGTGTACAGTTATGTTATATCCAAATTTACATTCTTGAAGTTAAATCTGTTTACTGGGAGAAATCAAACGAGTAAACAGAGCAAACACGTCTATTTTTTGTCAGGTATTTTCGTCGAACAACTTATGTGAGTGCACAACATACGCGTCTTCTGCCGCCTCTGTTACGTGGATCTCTTATTGTTCATTAAAATGTCTGGCAATTTCATCTCGAACAGTAAGATATGTGGTTGTGGCGTTCTTGTACTTCGACAATTTTTGGGCAAGTGAATTGTGATTGCAATGGAGGAAAGTTAAGAGTTTTGCGATCTTATTCATGGATAAACCAGCGTCGGTAACTTGATTTTCATTTGTTAAACTGATCAATTGAGGATCTATCAGATGCCCATTTGCATTTTCCTCTTATCTGTTAGTCGGAGTTCGATAGAGAGAATGACCGTAGTATATTCAACCAGGAAAATGAGGCTTCTTATTGTTCTAATTTGTCACTTTGTAGTGAAGGTGAAACATTATTGTCTGCCGTAGATTAACCATAGGTTCATAGTCGCAGGTCCGTTATCTGACGCTGTGCTATATGCAATGTTGCTGCTTCTACAGGCGGCTTAACTTGATTATTGGATGTCCAGTCCACTACCTAGAACCTTTTCCCCCTTCCCTGCTGAAATGATGAGAGAAATCTTGCTGCGACAGTATGAATTTTCAAATTACTTATGCTAAAAGATTCTTATTTGATGTATTTTGACATCATTGATGTGGTAATACATTATTAATGCTTCAGTCGAACGTTACCAGCCAGTGAAATTGGTGAGGTCTACTAGAATTTCAGGTTTTCATGGAATTTTTTTGGGGCAGGTGTGCGGGGTGACCGGCATGTTTCGTAATAATCACTCGAAGAAGTCCTGTGACTAAGAACATGATCTTCAATCAGACGGGGCAATGTGTAGCTTAGTTTTCTAGTGACTGACCTCTCTGTGAACCATCTCTTCATCAAAAAGTGTGTGTGTGTGTGTGTATACACATACACGTATATATGGGAAGTTAGGGTTAATTGATGATGGATTTCACGTGGTTCACCTAGGTTCATGGAATGAGGTGGCACTTTCTGGTTTATATCATGGGTAAGGTTACATGCTAAACCCCCAGCTTGATTTGTCTTCTGCAGGATTTAAGCTAGTGTGCAAAAGTCCTAGGTTCTGACATGAGAGACAGATCAAGGATTAAATTGTGTATAAGAGTATAGACATAATGAAGATTCCTTACTAATAATTCTGATATAACTTGTTTGCTGTTTATGATAAAGGCTTCTGTTAGCAAGAACAACATAATTTGAGCTAGTCTATGTCCATTGTAGTTATGACTTGCCTACCCAAGTAGTAGCACCGAAGGGAGGATGCACATTCTTCTCTATTTAGTGGCAAAGCCACTTAGTGTCCCACGGTGTCTGGACGCCATGGGATTGTTGCTATCAGTATATGTGTTTATTTATTAAATTAGAATCTTAAATGGGTATATTATAACAGTTAAGTTTTGTGACACCATCAAGCCAGGCAATAAAATCGTGGTCGCGTTTGCTGTTGTGGTCACAGTGTCAGGGCGTTGCGAACGATATTTTATATATCGCGGTTATCATAGCATTAAATTTTTTTTCACTATTAATATTAACAAATATCTATACATATTGGCAAATGTTGGTAAATATCGACAAATATCGGTCGATAATTGATATATCGCTGATAAATACGTGAAATTCTAAAACTATAGCGTATCGCCAATTTCGCGTATCGGCTGATCCAAAATTCGATAGATATCGGTCAATATTGCGTATCAAGACCAATATTTAATTGTATGCATCAAACACCTTTGTGAATAATTCTTAGCTTACTTTATTTAATCAACAGGTTTAGATATCACTTCCTATAGATCTGGCTAGTTCTGATTTCAGTGAGGCTGCATGGAGTTTCTGCCACCAGTAACTTAGTGTTAGAAATAGAATGCATGTGTATTGTTGGCTTTTTCTTCTTTTTTTCTTCTTCTTTTTTAATGTTTGTTGAGTAGATAGTGAATAAAATGTTGGTTACAGCCTTTTTTGATAAAATTCCAATACGACAAAGCAAATTGGGAATGGAGCTTTAAAACGGGAAGAATTAGATTCTCCTATTGAATATGGTCATGATGTGTATTTTTTCCTTAATTCATTATAATACCACAGTGTTAATTGGTACTGTGCTCGGTTAGTAAATACATTATGGTTTGTCCGTTGCATGTTTTCTGGTCACCAAGGTCCAAATTTTACAATCCTTTTGCTCAGATGATATGATAATTGAGGTAATAAGAACTTAGATATCAGAATTTTTACAAAAAAAAATATATATTTAATTTCTTACTTCATGATTATTGAGATATTTGGTTTTGTGATACACCTTTGATGAAGTATATTAATCGATTCAGTTGCATGATTGGCGAATTAAAATTTATCAATGGTTTTATTTCGTGTATTATACTATTATACAGTGTTGAATAAATGTTTTTCTTTGTAATATTAACTGTTGTCTTTATCATATTATTGTGAATACCATGAAGCTAAAAAGGCTGCATGTACATAATTGTCTCTCTGTTAACTACATGTCTATGACTTCATGTGGAAACGGCAGGGCGAGAGTCCTAGAACTGAGTTGTTCTCTTTTGAACTTTACTCTTATGTATGGAAAAGGATTCTCTTTCTTTAGCGACTGTATTTAAGGAAGCATTGTCAAACATATCTACTTAATGTATTGGACCAACTCTGATGTCCTTTTGTTCATTGTCCGTGTGCTTGTGGGCAGGAAGAATGATACATCCATCTATCATGTTGCCTTTTTGAATATTTGAGCCGTGGCTTGCGCTCTTAATGACAGTGTTCCTGTTTGAAAGAACATCTGCCTTTTTGAATATTTGAACCATCAAGTTGGCTTGCAATGAGCAATGCTTGCATGTCTAAACTCTGCAGCATTCACCCAAATGCGACATCTCCATTGCCCCCAAGGAGGAGAAATGTTATTCAACTTTTCAAAAGCTTCTCATGCTGCAGCTCACCGTTGCTGTCTTCAGCTTCATTTCCTTCCACTGTAAGACCATCCTCAACCCCACTGGTATATGCTGTGGCACAACCTACACCATCCAGTACCACGCAACGGTCAGAGGAATGGTTTGCACTCCGTAAAGATAAGCTAACAACTAGTACATTCAGCACTGCTCTTGGTTTTTGGAAAGGTACTCGGCGAGCTGAGCTCTGGCTTGAGAAAGTCTTCAAGCCAGATGACCAAGCTGTAGAAGTACCAAAAATGCGTGCAATGGAGTGGGGAGTCATCAATGAAGCAGCAGCCATTGAGCGATACAAGAGCATCATGGGTCATGATGTCAGCTCGTTGGGGTTTGCAGTCCACCCTGAGGAAAGATTGGGCTACCTTGGTGCCTCCCCAGATGGTCTTCTTGGTTGCTCTCCAAATGGAGGGATTCTCGAAGTGAAATGCCCATACAATAAAGGGAAGCCTGAGTTGGGATTGCCCTGGTCAAATGTGCCTTTCTACTATATGCCTCAGGTACAGGGTCAGATGGAGATAATGGGTCGTGATTGGGTCGACCTATATTGTTGGACACCAAACGGGAGCACGGTATTCAGAATTTGCAGGGACCGTGGATATTGGGAGCTTATACATGGGATTTTGCATGAATTTTGGTGGGGAAATGTAGTACCGGCTAGGGAAGCTGTGTTGGTAGGGATGGAAGAAGAAGCAAGGTCGTATAAGCCTGCATCAACTCACAAGCATACCGGTAGAGTCATTGCAGGTAGCTTGAAGTTAGCCGGTCAGGCAAAGTTATTGTGCAGGGAGATTGCTGATCATGTTGAATTCTACAGGTGAAGAATTCACTTACAACAACAATTTTCATTTTGTTATGGCTATTCCTTGAGGAGTAGTCGTCGTTGTGCTATAGGAATGCATTTTCAATTGTCCGTTATACCTCATGTCGAAATTTGTATCATGCTACATGAAAATTATTGAAATGAAAAAGATGGGGCTTTGGCACTTCTTATATGCTTGACCTCTAATTTCTTCATAACTGTGGTTCTGGGGATCAAAGTTTCATGCCTTTCCTACTCCTCCTTCCAATTAACCTTCTAATATAATTTGGTTGACCTCCCAAATTCCTGTTTTCACGTCTCCATCTCGGGCAGATCATAGTTCGTTTTGTGCCAAAACAGGTACTTATCACCAGAGACCAACGCCTTTAACCTTAGTCAGATCAAGTGCTGCCTTCTTCCCACCTTCAATAACATGGAACACATTCCTGACCCCTTTGGGTTGATCTTCCTACGAGACCATAACGTTAATTACCACTAGATTCTCGGCAGGCACTGGCTATTGTCGTTGAAATTAAGGAGACGTCGACATTACAGAGTCAGGATGTAGGGCCGTTTTATGATGGACAAACAACCATTGCGAAGCAATTGTAGATAAAACCATCCTTTGAACTTAAAAAGACCATAAGGTTATCCCAACATGACACAATTGAAAAAGAACAAAGGTCAGGAGCAAAAATACAATCACTAAAATCTGATTTTCAATTGGCCAACCGTGAATTGAAGAAAATGTATCTTGCCTGTGTCGGTAAAAAAAAGTTCAAACATGAGGGTTTTGAAATTATACGAGGTAAAGAAGAATGCACTCTTTTTCTTTCTACTTCCTAGACTTCTTCCTCGACGACTTTGATGAACCTACATTTTGTGTGGCTCCCTTCGAGCTTGTCGCTTGGCTTGATTTTGAGCTGGAAGTACTAGCATCTGCTCCAGTAGCAGTTCGTGAAGTATCAGAGGTAGCAACCTCTTGTTTTTCCCTAGTAACAGCGCCCTGAGAGCCCCGCACGGCCCTCTTGTCCTTTCTCTTAGGCCTATAACTGGATCTCTCCCTCTTTGGTAACCAACGTTCTGGATCTGGAGGTGGCCCTGGGTTTGCAGGGTCAAATCCCTTAGGATATCTTGGTTTTCTCTTTCTCTTCTTCTTTGTTTTCTCTTTACTTTTATTCTCTTCTCGATTCTCCAACCTTGCCGTACGGGAAGTATCAGTAGGCTTTGCACCGGAAGTTCTCTCCAGCATCTCCACTTCTTTTGCTGACAGAATAGGCAATGGTTTCAGCTGCTTCTCGTATGCTTCTGCCTTTTCAACGTCCACATAAGCAGCTGTCGTCACTAATCCCACCAACGCATCCACACTGCCATTACTCTTAACTAGCTCCTCAAACAGATGGAATGCTTGTTTTTCTCTGCCGTGTTTGAGCTTGAAAGCAGCGGCCTCTTGCATTAATACGCTTAACTTGCTGTCTTCGGTCATTGCATTTGTCCACCATTTGATTGCAGCATCAAATACAGCCTCTGCACCATCAATATCTCCAGCGCGCTCTTTAAGAGCCACCATGGTGGCAACAGTAGCAGGCATGTGCTGGATATCAGGGATACTGGCCAATGATTCAGCCGCAGCTTGAAGGCGACCAGCAGCAGCAGCTACTTGTGCCCTTGCAAGCAGGAACAACTTGGACTTCTCAGGAAGCTTCTTGGCAGCTTCTGCAAGTACTTCTTCAGCTTTTACAGGCTTGTTGTCTCGGACAAACACTGCAGCTTGGAGCAGGACAGGCGTCACACTGTCTGGAAATATACCTTGCAACCCGGCAACGAGTTCTCGTGCCTAATCAACACAAAATGTACATCCAAGGAACATACTCTTAGAACCGGTTCTTGCTCAGTGGTTCTATCATTTTTTCTTTCATTTTATATTTATATTTATATCTTTAATTTAATTTAATTACCCCCCTATTCAGGGGCATTACAGTTGGAAGAAAGGTCAGTAAAGAGAATTTCAACAAAAAAACATCCATTGACAAACCTGATCCATCCGGTTAGCATGGAGGAGAAGGAGTGCTCGATTAGTAAATATTGCTTCCTTATGCTTGGCTGGAAGCTTTAGTTCCAGTCCTAGAGCAAGCTGAAGGCGGCCGCTGTCACCTTTCTCCATGAGGCGGTCAAGCTTCTTTAATCCATCGTTGACATCTTTAGGGCCTTTCAGCACAATTAGGTTGTTTACAGCAACAACACGTGATGACTCATCATCTGCTAGTCGTTTTATGATATTTGAATAGGCTTCCATTGCTTCTTGTCGGTGTCCAAGCAGCTGCAAGATAAGGCATGGGGAATTAAGGAAGTACCGATTATCCCTGACTGAACAAGGTGGCAATAAACTTGCCCTTGTAGCCTACCTGGTTAACATATGCAAGTTGAACAGCCACAGGGGCCAGTTCTATCTCTATCTCATCATCTGCCCAGTTCTCATCCATCAGTGTTTCTTGACCCACTCTGACAAAATCAAATAATGTGCATTAATATGAGTCGTTTACCTTTAATGCATCCCAAAAAATATCTTAGTCAGCTTAAGTCACTTGATTTAAACAACAGATATTTCCAAAGGAACCACTGTTAGCATCAGCAGCCTCATCCATTGATGCTTGCTCGTCAGTCATCCGGATGAGAAAGAACAAGAATAAAGGACAAACTGTCGATGTATATAAAAGCTGGCACTCATTCTCAATGTGATCCATGAAATAATGCTACATATATTTTCAACTCAATCTCTCCAAAAGTTAATAGAATCAAGTCATCAAATTCAAATCGTCGTAGAATCAAATTGTAAGATAAAAGATCCTACAAATATCAAAAAATATGACTTAAATATACTTGTATACAATAAAATCTCATTATTAAACATTTATTTGGTCCCTAATTACGTTATAACAAGTAAGAAGCAGCACAAATTGTTAATTACATACGTACAAAAAATATTTTTATATGGATTATGCATATAAGTATACAACAAAACTAACAATACGACAAAAGAAAATAAAAAGACTAATTATTTACTAAATAGAATTTAGTAAATAAATAACATCACAAATTTAATATATTTTTACTCTGTATATAGAGTTTAGACTTTTTGTAAGTATTTTTATTTCCAATAATGATCTTCGCTAATATCTCATTTGTGTTTTCTTTACATTGGTTGGTGCTCGATAATAGTAAATATAAGAGTTAGAGAAGCAATATAGCAAAACTAAGAGAGAATAGATTTTAAGGTAAATTGATAAATAAATAAAAATTATAGTTGGTATGTAGAATTGTAAAATTTCACCCAAGATCGTACCTACAAATCCTACACAGGATCGTAAGATTGCCCTCCTTTAAGATTCTACCTAGGATTGTGGTTCGTGGATGATATCGATTTTTGAATTGTAGAATCATAAAATCTGAACTGGGATTTTAACAATTATGATCTCTCCCATCAAAAAGGAATATATATATATATATAATGACTATTGTACTTGCCTTAAAATGATTCTTATAAATCAATAAAAAATATATGGACAAATACACCCATGCCTGAGTTTAGTTCACTAAAATTTATGCTAAAAATATATTTAAGAAATTAAACTCTATGGTTCTTCACAAGAGTCAAGAGATGAATACTAGTAGACATCTCTTTCCACTTCGATACTCTGCATAGTAAATTTAGCCGACTGAATTTCACCACAGTTAAACAGTTGATTTAAGTTATGATTTTGTAGGGGTATGGCATTTAGAAAGTAACTGTAGTGTGAAATTCAATCAGCTGGTAAATCAAATGTTTGCATTCTGATGAAATCCTTTGTCGTTTATTCAGCTTAACTTCTCACCCTTACTTTGGTCTCATTTGAGGCTGCAAGGTTCTTTTGTTGGGCTTCTCTGAAGCACGGATGATGCATGTGTTCAGGGGAAGGCAACAAGACGGTGGATAAATTGTCGAATTTTGGCAAACTTATGTCTTCTGAATACATGTTTTCTGATATATTCCAGCTTTTGTTTCAAATATCATGTTGGATGACTGTGCAGCTGTAATCCCAAAAACTGTAAACTCTTCTACATAATTTATATATTTCCACATTATCAAAAATAAAGTTTGTAAAAGCCTTTAACATTTAGTGTGAGTGCTTCCCATAATTAGTAGGTGGTCTTGCTGAAATTAACGCCTACATTTCTCCCTTGAGGACAATAGATCTCTCAGCACAACAAACGGCAACTTAATAGAGCCGGACCTTGTCTTCTAATTCTTAACAACCTAGGCCATAAGGCCCACAACTAGTCAAACGAACCCACCAGAAAAGTGAACTATAGCCTAGCATTGTCGCAACATTCCATGTCCCCAGCCAAACACAATAGATAAATAAAAATGTTACAAGATGGTTAGAGGGCAGCAAAAGTAAAATCAAATTTAACCTCATATAACTATATAGTTTATTATTCCAAAACATGAAAATATAACATTCTGGGGAGCAATCAAAAGAATGAGTAGAATTTTAAATAATATAACAAGCACACATCAAACATTCTCCAGTTTCTAGTGAGTTTGCAAGTTACCTTCGAGCAGATAGTAATAATTGTTCTGCATCTGAATAACTGCTGCCATCAATCAAAGCACAAGCAGTGTTATAAGCCAACTCAAAGCTGCTTGTCGGTTTCACTCTGAGTGCATCCATCACTCTTTGCACTTCGGACGACCGACCAGCCGACACCAAACCAGCAACATAGTTGATCTCCAAGGAGTCAATCTTTGACTTCTCAAGTGCGTGATATATTTCCAGGCTTTCATCCATTCTGCCTAAGCGGTATAAGATCTGGGATTTTAACACCATAGCTGTCGTGCTTCCCTCTTGACTTTTCAAAGAGTCTAAAGCTTCATCCAACTTGTTTTGCCTGTAAAAACAGTATGCCTATAGGAGACATGACAGAGATTAAATCTTTGTCCAAAGAAAAAAAAAACACTATGCATTACCATTAAGCAAGAACACCAACATATTCAGACTGCTAACATAAATCAACAAATCACCAGTAATAACATAAAATTATACATTCTTTGCAAAAATACCTTACATTACATTATTCAGTCCCATATGAATATTATAAAGGAAAGTACCAAAAAGGCACATGAATTCCCTTTTCTGCCAGCTTTTACATTATCAACCAAAAATCCTAGTTTCTGTCAATGACTCAATGAAACCAATTGCTTCAACAGATAATTTTAAGCACATACTATCATGATAGTCCTCACCCTCCTCGATTTCTTTCAACCAAACCTTAAAAAGTTAATCAAAAACTATCAGGAGACAGATCAATCAGCATTGCAAAAACTAGCAGGAGACTGATCAATCAACATTGCAAAAACTAGCAGGAGACCGATTTATCAACATTGCATAGCAACAGGGCAGAACATGGACGAAGTAAAAAAAAAAATGCTAACCTGATTTTCGGAGTCCTTAAATTACCAATCAATCAGTTATTACTAATCAGATCCTAGCAATTTCTAAACCACGCTTCAAGCAAGATATGGATGAAGAAACTATCTGATGCATCAGCATATCATCAATACTTCCTCACCTGCCTTCCTTCCCACATTTAAGTTAAAATCGCACAGCTAATAGATGGAAAATTTTAATATCTGTATAGTGATTGTTAGAAAATTAAGACTAAATAGTAGCCATCGGTACCATAAAAAGCGTAGGTAAACAAACCTTGAAGAACTCAACGTCAATTGAGAGCCTTTGATTAGATTGAATTATCTTCAAAGCTTCATCAATCTTATCATCCTTGATTAAAGCTACAATCTTACACCGAATTGCATCCTCGTCTCCAGGTGCAATCGACAACACTGGAAGAGAAAACAATTGCAAACTCAATAAACGCAAAAAAGCCAAAAAAAAAAACAACGGACTAATTTCATTCGGCAACTCAAAATGCATGAAAGAGATATGCGAACGGGAAAAATAAGGGTTTACACCTTGATTAGCAACTTTGACGATCTGGGCGTATTGGGATCCTTCAATGTGCCGATTAAGGGAGGTGAAGAGATCTTCGATTGAAACAGATGGCTTAGATGCATCGGTTTTGGCTTTGGGAGCCATTGACGAGAAAGTGTGTTTACTCCCCTGCCACTGAAGCTTCGCACGGTTAATTAGGGAAATAGCTTACCCTTTGCATTTGCTAGCTGAAGCTCGCAGTGCTCGCCCCCACTTCCGCGTCGCTTGACCAAATATTTAAAAATACGGATATATCTAATGTTTATTATAATTATTATTTTAATAATTTAAAAATAAATATTATATATTAATTAATATTTATACCTATAATTATATAAATATTTTATTTTATCTAAAAAATTATTAAAATATTATTATTAGTGTTTAAATTTGAAAATATTTAATATTATAATATATTATTCAAATAATTATCAGATACTTCTTTAAATCAAATGTACTAAATATTAAATATTTTTAAAAAAATCCTATTGATATCTTAATTATCAAATCAATATTTTAAAATGCCTAATTAAATTTTTGAATTCTAATTTTTTTAACAAACCCTGACCCCTCTATTTTCCTTTTTATTTAGTTACACTCCAACAATATTTGTTTGTTCAACACACTCATCTTTTTTTATCTCTTATCGTTCTATCCCTCCACACCTCTTCTACCACTAAAACCTTCGACCCCTCCTTCACCTTTCTCTTTGCTCACGACATTGTTTGCCTGTGGGAGATTCGTCACCACTAACAAGAGCATCCAACCTTCCTTTTTCTTTCTTCCACACCAGTCCTTTATTAGCAATCATTTTTATCTCTCTACTTCCTCTTTAGCTAGTTATTTTATTTGGTTGTGCTCCAGCATCTCAGAAGTTCATAATATATGTGTTGGATATTACGCATCTTTATGTGCAATAGCTTGCAGGTGAGATGATATGAAGTGCCTTTGTAGACTTTAGAAACCATAATACCTGCAAGAAGCCTTCATTGTAAAGCAAGTTCTCCATTTCTTCCATGTGTGTTTTTTTAATTAGCCTACCATGAGTCTTCTATCAATAGCTAAAGTACGTATTTTTTTAAAAAATATATGAAATTTTACATCAAAGAAGAACGGACCTTTGTTGTGTGATCCTTCTATGTTGTTGTAGCTACCACATGCAGGGATGTAAATAGATATGTATCGTCTCATATTTCTATCATCTATGTTTCCTCTACTATGTATATTTTCATGATTAAAAAGGGATAGACAGTGACAAGTAGGTTGCTTAATTTAATTTGGGTGAAATTGCAAAGAGGATTTACATAATCGATTTTTTATCATCTATCATTGAACCGATATCTTAATTAATTCACCTATTTAGTAGTCAGATTGATGGTTTGAATTGGTCGAACAAGTGATGTATATTAGATCAAAAAAATATGAAATATAAAAAAAAATAAACTATACGAAAATTTGACTGATTGTCAATCGATTTTTTTATTAGTCTTACTAGTTTGTTTTGACTAGCTCACTAGTTTCACTACTCCAATTGGTTTTAAACTCTTGAGTATCAGTATATAAAATCTAACCAATGACCTGACAGGTGCGCCTATCAGATCTGCCTGTCCTGTATGATATTTAAAACTACGTAACACAGTTGTTCTTTAATTACTGATCAAGTCCTGACCTTTTTGTTGATTTGCTAATGCATTAAGGGCGTGAGATAAAAACTATCAAAATGATGTTGGTCAAAAATTAGATTAAGCCTCCTGGAGTGGTTGAGAATTCCTTTCCATCGTTCATGTATCCCTTCTCCACTTAGGAAGCATGACTAATCCATCTTCCCTAGTAGATATATTCCTATAAAAATGATATACATCATCTTGGATGCTAGATGCACGATATAGTACTATCACACGTGGCCACACATCTCGTGTATTATGATGGTTCCGAACCTCTAGATTATCAAACTGTTTGGTACACAATGAAGCACGTCAACCTAAATGAGAGCCATGTGAATATTTGATTCCATAAAAAAAAATAGTGAGAAATCATGTGGCTATGTGAATAGGAACACATGAATTAATCATGTTAGTGAACTATCATGCCCCGTGATCTTGTATCTATCTTTTTCTACCCTCATTTGCTTCATTGTATGTATTAAGGCTTAAGAGATGATTTGATGTTTATATAGCCAAGCTTTAATAGAGAATATATATAGAATAAATATAATAATAATAATTTTATTATTGTTATTGATAATTGATCAACAATACAAGAATATTCATCAGGAGAGGTTTAAAAAAACTCACAAACCTACGGTATGACATAAATAAATAAATAATTTCGGTAATTGACTGGGTGAAAGTAGATAAGAAAAATATCTTAGATAAAGACTTGAATTATAGCCACGGTATGACGTATATCCTATGTTGTTGTGGATGCAATGATTTGTTTCCTTGTGAGTATAATTTTTGCTCTCTTTGTCTTTGATTGTGTGGCTCATCGAGTTTTAGCACTTGCAAATGGGTTGTGGCAATAGGCAAGGTTTGTGCAATTTTTTTATGCTCCTACAAGCGATGGTGCATAACAAGCCTTGTTTTAAGGTGTCTAGTTTGTGTATTTGCAGTTCGTTATATTAATTTATTTACTTTTGAGAACTTTAATTGTTGAGCAAGATGGTGTGAGACCCTTGTTTTGAGCCATTAGATGATTTGAATGATTATGATATTATATGTAAAATTTAAAACTTTCAAATTATTCACAATGTTATGTAGTATTAATTGTACAAATTAAATATTGCATGTAAAATTGCCATATATGTTGGTTATATACTTTGAATGATAACCATTGAAATGTTATCAAATGTGGACTTTTGACAAGAGTTTTTTTTTAAGATCCATTATCAAATCATTGCTAGGGATGAAAGGTTTCAAATTGCGAACCTTGAAGTAAACTTTAGAAGGTATAACGGCTTTCGGAGATGGATTGAGGCTGAAAAATTCTTATCGAATGACCGCCATCGAGAGGATTATTTTACTGGTGAGATGTTGGAGTGGGTTTTTTTCGTGAAGGAATTTTGTGAACCTTCCTATAATTAAGGAATGCTACTAAGGGAGCAAGCTTTATATGCCTTATATGATTCATTAAGTCATCCATAATGATTGTGGATTGCTACTCTGCTTTAGCTAAAATTTATAGCAGATAATTTTGCCTGATGGCTAAAATTATAATTTTTTGTCGTTGAAGCCTGTTTAAAATACCTTGAGGTACTTCACACTAAGTCTTCAAGTACATCACATAAATGGTTTCATATATCTACCCAATTTGTTATTGGACCTTTTTTTTGTGGTCAAACTTTCATGTTACTATCAAAGTGCATCTCAACTATTTTTAAAGTACCTCAAGGCTAATCGTGAGGTACGCAACATAAATAATTGACATATCTACCTAGTTTATTATTTCACCTAAGGTTTAGCCAAACTTCAATGATATTGTAAAATCCTAAAATTTTATCTAATCTTAATTTTGATTAATTTATATTTTAATCTAATTATAATCCTAACTCTAAATTTATTTTATTATTTCTTTTCCCTTTTCCCTTTTTTTTCTTTCTTTCCCTTCCCCTGACCTTGCACACATGACACAACCCTCACACGCCCCTTTCCCTTTCCCTTTCGAGCCAAACAACCCTTGTCTCCCCCATAGACCTATCACCTTCACCCTCCCATTCCCAGCCATGCACATTGATTCCCCTTACACCATGCACCTCTCTCCCTCTCTCTCTCTCTCCACACACACACACACATAAATATACATTCACCCCTTCTCAACCCTCTCACATTTAAGGATGACAATTTTTCCCGCAGGTTCAGGGCCCATCAAAGATTCCTCATTCGGATTCAGGGAGAAATTTTGGAGATCGAGTTTAGGGTCCTCGTCTCCAAAACCGTCCCAAAATATAATATATATATATATTAAACTATATTGTTAAAAAAATAAGATTGGCTCGGGTTTTAATGTTGGGGAATGATCAGAGATGGGGAATAGTTCAGGGATCGGGTCGGGTTGGGTATGGGAATTTGATCCTTACGATGATTGGGTCAGGGATTCCCCGATGATAAAAAAAAATGGATCGGGGCAGGTTTGGGGATGATTTTACTTATCGAGTGCGGGGATGAGGATGGGTTCGCGCCCCCTCTCGTTGCCATCCTTACTCATCTTCCCTTCTATTGTTTCCATTCCCCATCGGCGAGAAACAACCCAATCAAGCCCTATCCTTCCCTTCCTCCTTCTCCTTGATATAGTTGTCACTATCGTCGTCATGTACACCGACCACCCTCCATTTCCCATGTGAGTCGTTGACCCCCTACCACCACCAACCACTCCTTAGTCCTTACTAATGTCAACCGCCAACCCCATCTACACTACCTCACCACCATCACCTTGCCCGCTAACCATTGTCACCACAACCGTGCCTTTTCCACTCCTTGTTTACCCTATTCGGTTCAATTTTGGTTAAAACACTCCCCACTTGTGCTCACCTAGCATGGACATTTTCCCCCTTGCACGCCCAATCCATGCCTTGCTTCCAACTCATGCACCATTTTCCCCTCGACTTGAGCACACCTCAACTAAATCGTATCCTCCTTGTACATCCATGCGCTCTTCTTTGTGCAAATCATGTGCTCATCCTCACATATCCGTGCATGTCCCATGCGTGTGTAAACTCCTATTGTTGCCCTCCACTTGTGTGAGTTCCTGCCTAATCCACCTTAGCGAAGTGGCAACCTCACACAACTTAGTATGCTTGATTGTTGTGGTTTAATTGATAGTTAAAGATTAATTTATAACATGTCTGGGTGTTTTGATATAAGGACTTTGAAGATGTTGAGTGGAGACTAATTGGATGAGTCTTTATTTATTTCTTTTGTTTGGATAAGAGGTATTCATATGATTTTACTAAAATGTGAACACACGTGGACGCGTATAAGTTTGTTATGTTGCTCAGAGTATGTTTTATGCATGTGGACTTTTGAAATGATATATACATGTGTAATATGCTTAAATCTTATACTAGGTATGCAAGTGTTATGAAAAGGTGTGAAGGCAGAGAGTATGATATTAAGTAATTAACATGTATTCATCTTATTATTTAATATGAGATATATGTATGGGATATATATATAAAGGTTAATGTATGCCTTCTCGGGGTTTCATTAGGGAATGTGACCTTGTCAAGTTATCATGTCTATATCATGTTGTGTTTCATGATTATCATTGTACGTTGTAATTAGAGTGAAAATATAGCATGATTGTATAGAATCATGCTCAGGGTTAATCTATCATTGTAACACCCCCAATTTTTTAACCATAAAATTTTATTTTTATGACAATGTAGAAGCGTTTGAAAAATAAAATTGGAGAATGTTACCACCATATCAACTATAAGAGAGGTGTGATTATCACCTAACCCATGCATGATACAAGACAAAACGAAACAAGGAACAAAATAATGCATGCTCATAACATTGATGTAACAACATAAGATAATAAAGGCTAGAACGATATTATAGGTATAATAAACTTGATAGTTTTATAAAACCAAATACAGAAAATCAAGGCAAAAGTTTAAATAACCAGAAATACAAAAACATCCCAATGTGGAGGGTAAAATATGAATAACCGGTTAGCATGACTCTTATGCGTAATCCTAAAACTCCAACCCCAAGCAATAGTCCGCTAATGGCCCACATCATCACCCTCAACGTACTCTAACTAAGAGCCATGACTCTACAAATCGTCCTCTGCTCCCCGGGCTAGAAGCCAGATTATCACAGTGACAACATAAGTGTAGTATCAGTACGGTAAAGTGTTGGTAAAACATACCACCTAAAATAGGGTAAGGCTTATGCGACACATTGAAATAATATGGTGATATTATATCGGTACAACTCAAGTACAATATGGCATGCTTGTTTGAAATCATGGAAGTATAAAAATACAGTAATACATACAATTCATACAATATAAACCATATTACAATTCATCCTTTAGTGTCCACACAATTTCTAGTTAATAAGATAGTTCATTCGACCACACCTAGTTCTCCACCATGAACAAAATTTATGGCAACACAAATAATCATAATGGAACACCACACTCATTACACAAGGTTAGGATACATTGAAGGGGCTTTCTTAGGGGACACTACACCCACCACACATCGAGTACACCTGCCACAAATCAGGATACCACACGCCACCACACGTGGTTGAAGTACACCAAGGGGCCTGTATTGTGATACCTCACCCACCACACATTGAATGTATTTGTCACGAGGTCTAAAAAGTTGGAATATCACACCCGCCAAAGCAATGCACAATACAAAGTGCCAGGGGCTTGTACTGGGATACCTCACCCACCTAAACTAGACACCGATGCCATGTCGACCTACCATAATATAATCCTATACATCAAAAATATGCGCATATCCCTTACTAACAATAAACCCGTAGAGAGGAAATAGGTACCGAGTGAAAAATATAACCAAGAGAGACCCGTCCACTAACTCCCGATAGCTACCCCTTGAGTCAGAGAAAAGGGCTCAAACGAATTATATTATAGTTGATATCACAAATCACGATAAGCCCACACATAATCAAATTGGGTGTTTCCATATGACAAACACCAAACACAATTAAAATCCATTGTTTAACCAAATTGGGTGTTTTCAAGTGATACACCAAACACAATTAAAATATATTATTTAACCAAATTAGGTATTTTCAAGTGATAACACCAAACACATCACAATATATTAAAGCCACTATTTGTGTGTTTAGATATAACATCAAGCTCATTTACAAAGCCTAAAAGCCACCAGTTGGGTGCTTTGAGATAACACCAAACTTAACTAAAATCAAGTCTGAAGTACCGTCATGGTGATTCATATTAAATCATGTCAATCATGATTGAAATAATAATTAAAATGTTGTAAATACATGGAAGTATCAACACAAAATGCCTAAGAAAACACAACAAATTATAACAAACCAGGCGGCTTCTAATCGGACTGATCATCGGTCCTTCAAACCAGTCGACTGGTATGGTTGTACTAGACTTGGATCAAAATAACACCAGAGAACTAGTTGATTGGTTGGCCTCATTGATCAAGTATTCAAGGAACCAGTCAACTAGTTTGGTCTAATCGGTCGATGGGTATAAGTAGAGACCAACCCCTTTTAGCTTGTAGAGAAGCTAATATATGGGTTTGACCAGTCGATCGACTGGTCATAGAGACTAGTCGACTGTGTAATACCCCAAATTGAGAGAAGTGTTATAAATATTGATATGGATTCTTATATTAACATGGTATACCATCCTTTTGGTAACTCCGTCCTAAAGAACGCCATAGTTAAGTGTGCTGGTTGTGGAATACTTTTTTTGAAGGGTGACCCTTCTAGAAAGTTTCAAAAATTTTGTGAAAATTTATCAGGAAGTGCGTGAGTGAGGACAAAACACTCTAAAATGATTCGTGTTAATTTGTGGGGCTAGTCAATCAATCAAAAAGTTCTTTAGGGTAGCCCCCGCGTGGTTGTATCAACCTGGGTGTTATAAATGGTATCAAGGCAAAACCGCGACCGTGTGCTAAACTTGAACAAGTCAGTTGGCCTCCTAATGGAAACATTCTTAAGATAATACTATATTGAGATAGTTAATGATTGAGGCACAATGAGGACGTTGTGTTCTTTGAGTGGGGGTAAATGTAATACTCCCAATTGAGTAAAGTGTTATAATGATTGATATGAATACTTATATCAACATGGTATACTATCCTTTTGGTGATTCCATCCTAAAGAACTACATAGTTAAGCTTGCTGGCTGTAGAGAAAAATTTATGATGGGTGACCCATCTAGGAAGTTTCAAAAATTTTATAAAAAATTATTGGGAAGTTCATGAATGAGGACAAAGTGCGCTAAAAGAATTTATGTTAATTTGTGGGGCCAACTAATCAATTCAAAAGTGCTTTAAGGTAATGTTGGTTTATAGGGCCATCAAATCAATCCAAAAGTACTCTAGGGTAACCCCCGTGTGGTCGTAATAATTTGGGGTGTTACAAATGGTATCAAAGAGAAATTGCAACTACATGTTGAACTTGGATGAGTTAGTTGGCCTCCTAGTGAGATGATTATTGGGATAAAACTATATTGAGATAGTTAATGGTTGAAGTGCAACGAGGACATTGTCTTTTTGAGTGGGGGTAAATATAATACCCCAAAGTAAGTAGAGTGTTATAAAGATTAATACGACTACTTATATCAATATGTATACCATTCTTTTGGTGATTCCATCATAAATAACTCCACAATTAAGCATGCTAGTTGTAGAGTAATTTTTAGAATGGATGACCCTTTTGGGTAGTTTCAAAAATTTTATTAAAATTTATCGGAAAGTGCATAAGTGAAGGTAAAGCGCACTAAAAGGATTTATGTTGATTTGTGGGGCCAACTAATCAATCCGAAAGCTATCTAGGTAGCCCTCGTGTGGTCGTATCGACTCGGGGTGTTACAGATTGGTTTGGTCTAACTGCTCGATGGGTCTAAGTAGAGACCAAACCATTTTGGTCTGCAAGGACACCAATCAATGGGTTTGAAAAACCAATCAATTGTTCATCAAAATCAATCGACTAGTTTGTCAACCATTTGACTAATCTTGCAACCAAGTGATCCCAAACTCCAAACCATTAAACTGCTTGCATAACTAGTTAATGGGTTCCAAGCTTGACCTTAGGTTTAAGCCAACTAGGCCAAAGCCTAGGGCCCCAAGTATATGAAGGCCCCAACTATTAATATAATATATATACATGAAAAAAAAGTAGCGCAGTGTGTAATAGTGAGTAGGAAAATGATATTAAGACTCTTATTGTATTTTTTTCAATATATTTGTACAACTATGCTTCATATTTATTTATCATTCGATTAGCTAAAACTTCTATTTATTGCTCTTTTTTATTATTCAATCTTATTATATACCATCGGTATTGTTATGCATTCTGTATAAGAGTAGTCTTAAAAATATCTTCAAACTACAATATTTGCTTTATATGTATTCTTAAAACTAAATTTAATTTTGCTTCGGAGTTTTAGAAATATCATAGTATATAATAAAATTTAATCAAATGTTATGATATTGAAATAATATAATTTTATATTATTTTTTAATAAATATTGGAGTGGTTATTAAAAGTTATTTAACTCATGTAGGAATATAGCCTGGGGCCCCAATTTGTCTAAGACCAGCCCTGATGGGTTTGAGGAATCGATCAACTAGTCTGGGTAAAACACTACCCAGACTTGTGAAACGCACACCAAAATTTACAAACACTACCCAGACTTGCGAAACGCACACCGAAATTTACCACACTTTACCATATTAGTCCTAGCATGCTTCTATTTCAAAGCACACATAAAAAATACATGTTGCACATATAGAATCACATGAATACATGGTTGTAATACCCGAAAAATTTTCTTAACCTAATCCTGCATCATTAGTCCTAATTTGACTCTAATCTCAATAAATCTTATTGTTAGCCTTAACCAAATTTTTTAATCCGAAACTTTAACCGAAAACCAAAACATTGATTCGGATAAACCAAATATTCGTAAACCGAAACTAAAAACTGCTAAAATTTCCGCTAATCAAAATTATTTGGTTAATCCCATAATTCCTAATCTAATCCTAATTCCCCAAACCTTCCATCTTTTTCCTTTTCTTTCTCCTTTTCTTTTCTCCCTTTCTTTCCTTTTATTCATTTTTCTTTTCTTTTCTTTTCTCTTCTTCTCTGCGCCGATTTTATGGCGTGAGAAGTTTTGCTTCTCCTGCACATGCACCATCCACTTTCCTCCCACATGCACCATCACCATCACCCTGCCATACCTTGTGGCACTCTCCTCCTCCTCCTCTTCCACTCTCCCTGCTATTGCCCTGTTTTTTGCAGCCCTGCCACCCTTCTTATTTCTTCTTCTCCCTGTCTTCTCTTCCCGTGCACGTTTTCTTCTTCATCATCACCCCCTCGTGCCTCTGCCTAACTCCCATCAATCTCAACCATCACCACCCCCTATCCTTTTGTTTCTTCTTTCTTCTTCTTCTCGGTAGAATTATCTTCATCGTCATCGTCGTCACTTCTTTACCATTCTCCTCCTTGGCGCGCCACCATACTAGGATAAATACCCCCAACCCTCCATTTTATTATCATCTACCAACTCCCCAACCTTCTTTTCTTCTCCCTCTCCCTTCTTCTTCCTCCTTCTTAAGCATCTGCACCACCCAATCCACCACTGAGCACCACCCAAGCCACCACTAGCCGCCCTTTGGCTGGTGGACTGACCACTAAGGTTACCCCAACCTTCCCCTTCGTCGTCGCCGGCCATCGCCATTGACCGCCGCCTTTTTCCCCTTCTTTTTCCATTTGTTCATTGCAGAGTTTCAGAGTTCACAACCATGTAAACACTCAAGTACCCTGCTGCACAACCGTGCAACCCTTGCACCGTCTGGCTATGCATCTTTTTTTTCTCTCGGCCAGTGCTGCACAGCCATGCAATTCTTGCACCGCCTGTTCGTGTGTCTTCTCTTCCTTCAAACTTGTTGTGCAATTTCTGCACGATTGTGCAACTTTCACACCACCTGGCGGTGTAACTTTCCATTTTATTCGTGCAACCTTATTTTCACCCAAAATCTTGTCCAAATACCACCAAAATTTGACCATAGCTCCATCACACACTATTCTATACTTCAATACAATTCAAGTTTCCATTTGACTATGGTAATCTTCCGGTGATCTTAGAGGAGGTATAGGATCTACGTGCATAGAGCCCGGTATCCTTGTCGGTAAGGATATATGTCATAGCTAGGGTTTTATATGCTCCGTGTATTTTCTTTGTATATGCTTTGTGTTGAGTATGTTGTATGGAATAATTTATTTATGGAAAATTTATGAAATGGTGTTTTTGAGAGTAATGAAATTATGTAAGTATATGTTTAGGTATAATATTGAATACAAGATATCTATGGGAAATTAAGGATATGTACTTCGAATAATGATTGGAAATGTATATGTTTTGGGTTTTATGATGTCTTGGGAGAATATGATTGTCTTGAATTACCCTGAGGGTATTATGGTCATTTGAGGACAATTACATGGGCGTACTTATGTTTAATTGTATGTATTGTGTACTTATATGAGTTCGGCACGATAATATACAATCAACTCTGAATAAGGCACTAATCATTTAAAGTGAAAGATCACTTGGGTCGAGCCGAGGTGTTTATATGGCTCTGTTTCATAGGATAATAATAGTGGCTCGGGTGTGTTGTCCCCGAGAGGTGCTCCAGTCCGTTCCACCGGATTAAGAATAGTAGGGCCCCATACTCAACGTGAATGAAAATACATTTAATAGTCAAAGTATAAATGGAAACATACTAATCATTTAAAGTGGAAGACTGCATGAGTCAGGACCGAGGTGTTGAGTCCGTCCCACCGGATAATAATAGTGGCTTGGGTGTGTTGTCTTCGAGAGGTGCTTCAGACCATTCAATTGGTTTAATAAATAGTGGCTCAGGAGTATTTTACTTTAAGAGGTGTTGGCTCTGTTCCACAGAATAATAATAGTGGCTCAGGTATGTTGTCTCCGAGGGGTGTCTTAGACCGTTCCACCGGTTTAAAAATAGTGGGGTCCCTGATCTCAACGTAAATAAAAGATTTAAAATATGGTATATCTAATGAATGACCTGGAATGAGTATTTATATGACATTCTTTGATTTGTGCATGTATGAATTGCTTATGGGAATTCTTGTGTTATGTGTAACCCTGCTTGATTGTATCGTTACCTTACTCAGTGCGTAGTGTACTAATCATCCGTTTCACAGGTGCTGCTTAATCCAACGAGTAGATATCCCAAATGTTTATGCGCAGGTCGATGAGGACCAGGTGGATGATTTCACAGCTTTTGATGCGATATATGTGGATGAGTGATTCATTCATATCAGGGTTGGGCGTATAGTCATGTTATCTGGATGATAGTTTTTATCCGGATACCTTTTTGGACTCTTAGCTCCATGGGATCCCCTTTTGTTATATTTTGATATTGTAATAAGAGTTAATCTCCAAAAACTTATTTGATATATAAAAAGGTTGTCTCATCTTTTTCTAATCATGTTTTAAATTTTCTAATCATTTTGCCTTATGATTGGAGTTAAAGCCAGATTTATGTCAATTACGGCGGTAACACCCAAATATTTGATTATACGCTTCTGCTTAAAATAAAATTTTTTAGTAGTAAATTTAGGGTTGTTACATTGGTAATGCACCTACTTAAACAAATTATGCTCGACTGGCAAATTTTATGCTTAAGAATTAGAGAATTCCAATTCCTAACAACACTATCTTAGGAAGAATTATACCATATTCTCAGACCATGGAACGCAAGTAGATCATACTCATATAAACACTAAAAACATGGAACCCCAATTTACCACAAAAACCTATTTATGTAAAAGATAATAATGTCTTACCTTAAAGTAATTCTTATAGCACATAATTCCTACTGGATGTCTTATCTATCAAAACTTCAATTCTTAAGACAATCAAAGCAAAAACCATTAAAAATCATATTTTAAAACTCAATTAAAATCAAAGTAAAGCTAGAATAAGAAGAAAAACACAAAACACCACCTCTGACCCAAAAAATAGGGTGTCTAGGGAAGAGTTGGAATCTTCAACCTTTCTCAGCCTTAATTCTTCCTTGCTTGAAGAAAACACAGGAGAACTAAAACCGGGTCAAAAGAAGAGAAAGGAAAAAAATGCTTGCACAAGGAAGGGAGAAAGTAAGAAAGAGGGAAGAAGGGGGGAAATGGAAGAGTGCTCAACACTTGGAAAAATTTTCCACAAGAAGAATGGAGAATAGAGCAAGAGCACAAGTAAGGAATGAGAATGGATTATAAATGAAAAGAAAGGGGGGATGAGACTAGTGAGGTTGAGCGTGAGCAAGCCAATAAGTGATGACTGACTTGATGGGGGTGATGGGGGGTTGAGTGCAGTAAAAAATAAGCATGGTAGTGGGTTGGCGAGTCAACGAATGGTGCACAAAGTCAATTTCGCAACTCTGGTTGCTAGAAGAAAGAGGGAGAGGTAAGGGATAAAAGAAAAGGTGAAGCTTACTCAAAAGCGCCTTTTGGAAAAAAAATTGGCTAATTAAAATTATGCAATAATCTAAATTATGTGAAAATAATCCTGGGTACTAAGCACATGGTTGTTAGCATAATTAGACTCTAGTTAGGAGTGTTCATAAACATTAGAGATAAATTCAAATCAAAATTAAAAATGGATATGAAATCGCAAGATAATCAGTTAATCGGTTTGGGCAAACCAGTCGAATGAATTATTAAGAATAAGAATGTTAATTTTCCCAATGCACCAATCGATCGGTTATGTAAATCAGTCGATCGATACACCTGAAATTCACATTTTTCTTTAGGATTTCAAGTCCATTTCAAAAAGAAAACTCATTTATTTTATATCAACATAATTCTAAATACAATTTGAAGGTTTTGGGATGGGGTATTACAACTATGATTGTTATTTCACATGCTCTAAGGCTTGAAATACTTCATTTCATACACCATGGTATTAATTGGTATCTTAAATGTTGAAACATGTTGTAAACCTACATGCATGTGTTGCATGAAATATATGATTTGTTATAAATGCTTGATTAGGATTTATACACTTAAGTTACGAAATGCATGTGTAATGGAATATATAATTAATCGTTAAAAATTAATTATGTGCTAAAATTTTACAAATTATTATCTTTTAGCTTTTGTCATGACAAGCTATCATCTTAATAAAGTTTGGTAAGAAATTTGATAAAATGGCATGAATAGGGTTTCGGAGGGCATTTTGGCCATTTTTTGACCTAATGCACCCACCATGGATAATTAGATATAGGATGACCTTAGTGTTTTGATAGGTTGATCTTAATGTTAACTTTGACCGTTAACACTGGAGTTTACTTAAATAATTAAAAATAAAGAAAATTTGATTAAGTTTGGAATTGATATCACTATGTATTATGTGATATTCTATAATCACCTACTTAAGATATTCATATTTAAAGTGAAATACCTCAAGATTGTGAATGACTACTTTTTAGGGTTAACTAACCTAGAGACGAGGTATGAGCCCTCAATTTGATTTGGTAGTTTTGTAAGATGCCTTGGCATTTTGGGCAAATGTTGGTATTCTCTTGAAGAAGTATGTTTTCACTCATAGTCAATTATATATTGTAGTGTTTTGAGTCACAAATCTAAGAGATTAAAAATATTGATCTGTGATGGAGATGGAACAAATAGTAGTTCAACTACAAATGTTGTTTACTAGAAAGTGTTTCAAAATATATAATCCTATCACCTTTTCGATCATCATTATTTTCATACTTATTTATTATATATGTTCAAATATCTACAATTTATAATAGTTACATCTACTTAACTTATAATTTGTGCTTCTTAATGTTGTATTTTTTTACATATGATTTGAACATGTTTATTCTCACTATCTTTGTAATCCCATGCGATGTTACTAGTATTATATAAAAAGGAAAAGAGAAAAAAAAAATCCGCTCCGTGCCATTTTTGGGTCGAGGTCGAACTACAAAATTTCTTGCATTGACAGACATTTCCCTCGCAAAGGCCATTCGTCGTCACTAGTCAGACTCGGTGTCACTGCCTATGCCTAATGTTGATAGCATAGCTCCAAACTTCAGCCGCAGAGAGCAGAGAGGAACAGACGCTTTGCACAGCGCAATGGACGGTGACGGCGATCGGAGAGAGAATCCGTCGAAGCGGAGAAGAGAGAGAAAGATCATCGCCTTCACCGGAACTGCTGCTCTCCTTGCTCTAGCCATCAACTTTGCTGTCTTTGCCTTCAACTCTCACAAGCAAAAACACAAGAAAAAAGGTCATTCCAATTTCCTTTAATTTTTCCGCCTACTTACTTCAGCTTCCTCTTGCTGCCACATTTAGTCCATATAAAGACTATTGTTTTGATTTTCTATTGGATAGGTCTCCATGGATCCAGTGTTCAAATTAATCTTTCAGCATCCGAGATTCGGAATTTAACTGACAGAATTATTGCGAAATCGAAAGCGGTTCACGATGCAGTTGCCTCAGTGCCGATGGAGAAGGTACCCTTTTATACTGTAACAGGATAATTTAAGCCTGTTAATTTGCGCCATTTGCTGACTGGCCTCAATCAAGGTGACTTGAACATTTGTTAGAATAATGTGAGTTGACACCTTTTGATAATATGTACATTAGTTTGAATTTAGGACACGCATGTTCTGCATTGGATAAATATACAGGGCTGTAGGCTGCGTTTGTAGTCTATAGGCTATAGCAACTTCAGAACTACTGTATCTAGAATAGCAAAGATACGCTGCTTCCCATATATCTTCCTTCTGAAAGGGTGAAATCATCTATTTCGGAACATGATCCAGCAGCGTGAGGCAAGATTAGCTAAATCTACATGGTTATGTATTTTATGTTGCAACTGCCAAAAAAAAAAAAACTAGTTTGACATACACTGGGGCATCAAAGAGTTGGGATTGACATTTATAAAATCCTGGTTTTCTAGCAGTTGACTTCTTGCCACTCATCTTTGGTGCATTAACACATTTATGCTTGATATTGAAGCTGCTTACATAGTGATTGTCCCCTGAATTCATTATCTAGCTGTGGCTCGGTTCCCTATGATGCAAACTTTGTGATTCCCTTTTTTGCTTTCATACCAGTTTTTGTGCCTTTGTTCCCAGGTTACATATCAGAACATTAAAGTTTTGGCGGAGTTGGAGGCACAACTTTTCCCACTGGTACAGTCTTGTATTTTCCCTAGGTTGGTTTCGACATTAGAAGATGTACGGAAGGCAAGTGCTGAAGCAGAATTCCGTATCAGTGACCATGTTTGTGCATGCAGGTTCCTCTCTTCCCCTTGTATTGTCCAGAACACTGCATGTTGGCTATTTCTCTCTCTCTCTCTCTCGGTGCATGTGTGTCTTGTTAGATGTATTGATTGAGATTATGTCAATTTTCTGCCCACTTTCAGTAAGCGGGAGGATGTATATCGTGTTGTCAAGGCTTTTTCCAGCAAACAGGAAGGGATAAATGCCGAACCTGAACGTTATGTTCAATATCTGGTATGAAAAGATTTAGATACATTATGTTTGAAATGCTCTGTTGTCCATCTCATTTTCTCGGCCATAAAATGTGTGTGTGTATATACACATGTATGCATTGTTTTTTTATCTTGAGAATTAACATTATGACAAGGACATCTTTACACTTGAACATATTATTGTCTTTTGAACCCAATTGTCTGTCCATTTAAAACAATTGGATGTATTGTAGTTTTCTTTATGCACTTGCATCATGTTATCTTCTCTTCTTGTTTTCTGAATGTCTTTTCTTTTGTGCTTTGGAAACTGTAACCATCTTGGTAAATGAAGGAACAAGGTTTTCGGAGTGAGTCTGTGAGATTCTGTTACTTTTATTTAGTAAACCCTGCTCATTTGAGATTGATTATTCATATATCAGTGACAGATTAGAGACTTTGAGCGCAATGGGCTCAATTTGACTTCAGCCAAGAAAGAGAAACTGCAGCGTCTGAAGGGTCAAATAGATGAACTAAGCATGCAGTATATTCTGAATCTCAGTGATGATCATACGTCTCTCGTCTTCAAGGAGGCAGATCTTGATGGATTACCTCCAGAATTTTTACAGGTTTTGTACTTGAATTTGTTACTTTTTCCAGTTTTTTTTTTCCAACGAAAATCATTTGCTAATGTTGGCATGTATTAGCCCTTATTTTAATAGGATAGTTCTCGGTACAATTTATAACGAGATATTTTGCCTTCTACCAGGCTTTATCTGTAAAATTAGCTTTGTTGTCATGAGATACCCGAGAAGGTGTTGGTGAATAGGGTACCTAGCTAATGCTTTATCCATGCCACAGACCTGAGTTTTATTAACTGACTTTGTTACTTTTTCCATTTTTTTTGGCAAAAATTATTTTCTGATGCCGGCATATATTAACGCTTATTTTTATAGGACAGTTCTTGGTACAATTTATAACAGTTTGAGATATTTTTCCTCGTTCCATGCTTTAGATCTTCATCTGTAAAATCTGCTTTGTTGTCATGAGTTACCCTGAAGGGCGTGGGTGAATAGGCTGCCTAGCTAATGCTTTATCTATGCCACAGACCTTAGTTGTATGACTGCAAATAACTTTACATTAATCTATTGATTCTGAGTTCTGACATTTACGAAATTTTGCTAAATTTCTGCTCATAATAGATCTTGAATTTTCTCCAGCATATTGCATTTTTTCATTGAATAACTAATATAGGAACATATTCTATGCTTTTCCCAGAACCAGGCTTTCTTTGTGATAGCTGATGACTGAGAATGAAAGTGAAAATGAAAACAATTCTTGAATTCATGAAGCAATTAAAATTTTATGTCACAGATAGCATGATTATATATATATATATGAAACTGGAAATTTGTTCTTGTTCTTGTATACATAATGCAATTGAAATTTGTATCACAGATGTTAACTAAAAACTGAATCCGAAACTGGCAAACTGTTCCTGAATTCATTAAGCAATTGAATTTTGTATCACCATCTCTCTCTTAAAAATTAAAAATTAAAAATTGATAAAATAAATATAAAAATATGGGATCCTGTTGTTTACCAATTATTATTTAGAAGCTGGTTTTTGCAGAATGATTTATTCTCACAAAGAGTTGTCAAACCTTTTGAAAAATTAATTATGGGATTAAATAATTTAATTGTTGAACATGGAAATCAAACAAGGTCTGAGTTTGAGAACTGGACTAATTTTGAAAGCCCAAACTGTTTTACTCGTTTGCTGTAGCTCTAGATTTATGCTTGAGTTCATGTGTGTCACTTAAACTTTATGCATTTACTTATTCTTTTGGTGAACATGTGTAACCAGACAAACCCAAATGGTATACATCTATGATGAGCCACAAGCATACGGTCCAATGCAAGCCATCCTTCTATAGCCATAGGAAGTGTACTCATGCATCTATAATACTCTGTATACAGTCAGCACAACAGGCTTACCTATCAAAATATAACCTAGTTGGTCTTTCCTTCGGTAGTAGCATAGATGTCATCTTTAATCTTATGCTTCCTTCTATCTACTTGATGCATTGCCACGGACTTTTCCTGTTAGCTAGATTATGCTATTGAAGACTATCATTCTATTCTGCAGAGCTTAGACAGAGATGGGAGTGGTGAATACAAAGTTACTTTGAAAAGCAATCACGTTTCACCAGTACTTGAGTTCTGTAAGGTATGATTTTACTCCCCTGGGTTTAATCTATGCCATGTCTTCACTCCATCATTTTTGCGCTGAATATATGTATCTTAACTTAGAATTTATCTTTCACTGGTTTAGGCATTTCTTTTGCCTTCCTGTTATTTGTTGCAATCATTAGCATTTTTTCCTCCTCTTCTTCTTTCTTAGTACATGTGATGCGGTTTATTTGATTTTCATTTATGTTGGGCAAATGTCTGGCTGCCTGTCTGGATGAATTATGAAACAACGGTATTTATGTACAATGAATGACAGTACACATATAGTCATTTGTATGCTTTGGGTAGATTATGCTGGAGAGATGTTAGTTATTGCATTTAACTACTTGGTAATGTTACTCAATTTTTTTCAATTTTTTTTAAACACAACAACCTATGGCTAGAAATTTCTAAAATTTTTTCTATTTTTGTGAATGCTTGAGCTGCGAGTAGAACTCAAAAGAACAACATATTAAAGGTTTTTGGGGCTATAATGGAAGTAAATACTCTTTGAAAGAATGCTCTGATATATGGTATGAATTATGATATTGATAGGCCATTGATCAAGAGGACATATGTGAGACGCAGAGTCACTAGAGAAGGGGGATGAGTGGGCGGGACCGCATATCTATTTTTCACTGTATTTCTTTTAGTTATTATTCTGTTAGTTAATTCCCTTAGGGTAGCTGTCATTTTCTATTATTGCTGTCATTTTCGGTTATTGGGCATGAGCCATTTCGGTTAGAGAGTTTGTTAGCTGCTGAGTCAAGGGTGAGAGGAGGTCAGTGCGGTAGGGGATATATAGGAGAGGCTGGCATGTGGAGTAGGATATATATGGTGTATGGAAGAATCGGTAGGCACCAGGGTCTCTAATTCCTGGAGTATCTTCAACCTAGTAATCCAACAAATTTTCCGATCATTTCTTACATCTATTCTGCTATTCAATGCATAGATAACCTAGCAAATAGAGACTGAACTGACAAATTGGTATCAGAGCCCTCTACAAATTTAGTCTGAGGGAGGATGTCACTGAAGAAGGTTGATGCGTTGGAAGAAAAATTTGAGGTGGCTCAGGCAACCTTGAACAAGGAAATGGAGATAGTGAAGGCTGACACTAGGAGATTACCAGTAGTAGAAGGGAGGATGGAATCTATGTAGACAAGGATGGAATCAATGGACAAAACGATAAATGAGTTGCTAGTGCTGCTGAAGAGGGTGGTACGTGAGGGCTCAACCACTGGAGGAGGAAGATGGGCATCAGTGGAGGAAGAAACTAATGCTGATGCTGGGGGAAGGGTAGAGACAAGGACCTTTCGACAGCTGGAATTTCCTAGTTTTGATGGAGATAATCCGGATGGTTGGATCTTCAGAGCTGAGAGGTACTTCCACTTATATCACACTCTGGATTTAGAGAGGTTGGAGATGGCGGCCATAGCTATGGAAGGAAGAGCATTGACGTGGTTCCAATATAGTGAAGACAATCATCAGTTTGGCTCATGGTCCGGTTTCAAGGAGATTTTGCTCAATCGGTTCCGCTCGCGCCATGAAGGAACTTTGTGTGAGAGGTTTTTGGCGATTAAACAGGAGAACTCAGTGGAAGAATTTGTGGAGAAATTCGAGTTGCTGGCGTCACCATTAAGAGGAAGGTTACTGGCAGAAGTACTCGAGAGTACTTTTCTCAATGGGCTGAGGCCAGAAATCAGGGCAGAAATTCGAATACCGAAACCCATAAGTTTGACGGAAATGATGGAAACGGCACTGTCAGTGGAGGACAAGATTCAGGTGACCCAGAGACTTGGATTCGGGTCGGAGGCTAGGCGAATTGGGTTAGCAGGCCATGAGGAAAGAGCGGTTGGACCTCAGCCCAATACCCAATTCCCTAAAAACTTAACAGGCCCAAACTCACCATCGGCAACAATCGCCAACCCCCCCCCCCCCCCCGCGCCAGTTCTAAACCCATGATGGTAGGGGCTTTGGGTCGTCAGACTACTGCAACACCGGGGAGGAGTTCAGAGGACACCGTCGGACGTCACAGATTCCGACGCTTGACAAATGAGGAGCTCCAGAGGGAAAAGGAAAGGGGGCAGTGTTTTAAGTGCGAAGAGAGGTACCATCCAGGGCATATATGTAGGAACTAGGCGCTACAGGTCATGTTAGTGGAGGAATTGAGCCAAACGAATGATGGGGAAGGGAGAGAGACTGGGTTGTTGGAAGAGGAGTGAGTAGAAGTAGAGGAATTAGATGGGGTGATTGAGTTGTCAATGAACTCTATGGTTGGATTTACCAATCCACACGCTCTGAAGTTATTAGGTACCATCGGTGCTCACCCAGTCACTGTGCTAATTGATAGTGGGGCAACCCATACTTTTATTGCAATAGATGTTGTTAAGGAATTGAATTTGCCACTTACTACCACTGCCGCCTATGGGGTAGTTATGGGCACGGGGGAATCAGCGTAGACCCGGGGGATTTGTAAGGGGGTGTTGGTATCCTTATAGGAAATTGAATTGGTGGAAGATTTCTTACCATTAGAACTCGGTAGTGCAGATACTATCCTAGGGATGCAATGGTTAGCAAAGCTGGGAATGATTCATATCAACTGGAAAGCATTGGTGATGAAATTCAGCCTAGGAAATTCCACAGTGACACTACGTGGGGAACCTGGGTTGTGCAGGACCCAAGTCTCCCTTAAGGATATGAGGAGAACTATCCAGAAGGAAGGGCAGGGGATATTATTGGAATATACATCCTTGGAGACTCGCTTGGAGGTTAGCAAGGAGTCCGGAGAGATACCTTGGGAAGTACAGCAGTTAGTAAGCAAGTTCCAGGATGTGTTCATCCTGCCCACTGGACTGTCACCTCCAAGAGTAAGTGACCACCGAATTGAGCTCAAACCAAGCACTGCACCGGTTAGTGTTAGACCCTATTGCTACCCCCAAATTCAGAAAAATGAGATTGAGGTGTTGGTTCATGAAATGCTAGCCGTAGGGATTCTTCAGCCAAGTAGGAGTCCCTTTTCTAGCCCGGTACTATTGGTGAAGAAAAAAGATGGGAGTTGGATGTTTTCTGTGGATTACCGCGCACTTAATAGGGTAACAGTTCAAGACAAATTTCCTATTCTTGTTATTGATGAGCCGTTGGATGAGCTCCATGGAGCAATAGTATTTTCAAAATTGAACCTAAAGTCGAGGTATCATCAGATTCGAGTAAGGCCCGAGGATGTTCCTAAGACCAACTTTCCTATGTATGAGGGCCACTATAAATTCCTAGTAATGCCGTTTAGGTTGACAAATGCCTCGACTACCTTTCAGTCGTTAATGAATGAGGTGTTTAGGCCTTATGAAAGTTTATTCTGGTGTTTTTTGAGGATATCTTATTCTACAACCCTACTCTGGAGGAACACCAAAGACACTTGCAGCTGACTTTAGAAACTTTGCACTCACATTCGTTATATGTAAATGAGAAGAAGTGCTCATTTGGTAAGATAGAGTTGGTATATTTAGGCCACATCATTTCAGGCCAAGGAGTGGCGGCAAACCCTACAAAGGTCAGGGCAATGTTGGAGCAGCCCACACCACGCAACTTAAGAGAACTAAGTGGTTTTTTGGGTTTGACAGGCTACTGTAGAAAATTTGTGGCTAAATATGGACAAATAGCGGCCTCTCTCACAACTTAATTGAAAAAAGATTGCTTTGGGTGGAACTCTGAAGCTTAGGCCACGTTTGAAGCTCTTAAGAGAGCCATGACTGAGGTGCCTGTTTTGGCATTGCCTGATTTTTCTCATCCTTTCATTATAGAAACTGATGCATCGAGAGCGGGGTTGGGAGCGGTACTTATGCAGGGTCAGCAACCAATTGTCTATTTTAGCCGAGTTTTGGGAAAGAGAGCTCGCACAAAATTTGTCTATGAAAGGGAGTTGATGGCAGTTGTACTGGCAGTTCAAAAGTGGCGACCCTACCTTTTGGGGCAAAAATTTACGGTGCGTACCGACTAGAAAAGTCTTCGGCACGTACTAGACCAGCCGGTAGTGGCAGAGGAACACCAAAAATGGGTCATCAAGCTGCCGAGCTACAATTTTGACAATGAGTACAAGCCGGGATGCGAAAATAAGGCAGTAGATGCTTTATCCAGGAGGGAAGATGGGGAAACAAGTTTGCTGACTCTAACGGCCACATGGGTGCATGATTGGATGGCTTTACAAGCTGAAATAGATGCTGATTCGCACATTGGGCTGGTCAAATGACAGTTGCAGATGAATCCAGGATCGGTGGCAGATTATTCCTTGCATCAGGGGCATCTTCTCTTCAAAGGGCGGCTAGTCCTCCCTGCTAATTCAGCTTATATTCCCCAGTTACTGCAGGAGTATCATGGTGGTGTAGTGAGAGGGCACTCAGGGGTCCTACGCACCTTCCATAGGCTCTCTCGAGATGTGTACTGGCCAGGTATGAGGCAACAGGTGTAGAAATTTGTAGCAGCCTGTGCCATATGTCAGCAACACAAAACAGAAACTTTATCACCAGCCGGGTTATTGCAGCCTCTGCCCATCCCTGAGCAAGTTTGGGAAGACATAATCATGGATTTCATAGAGGGGTTGCTACACTCGGAGGGGTACAGTTGCGTTTTGGTGGTGGTTGACCGGCTGTCCAAGTATGCCCACTTCACTCCTCTAAAACACCCTTTCACTGCACAGTCTGTGGCTGTTGTTTTCCTTGAAGAAATTGTCTGCTTACACGGCTTTCCCCACACAATAGTGTTAGACAGGAACAAGGTTTTTGTCAGCCATTTTTGGCAGGAGTTGTTCAAGCTGCCGGGAATAGTTTTGAGGCACAACTCAACTTACCATCCTCAAACCGATGGTCAAACAGAGGTGGCGAACAGGAGTATAGAAACTTATTTGCGTTGTTTCTGTTGTGACAAGCCTAAGCAGTGGGTCAAATGGTTGGCATGGGCTGAATACTGGTATAATACTTCCTACCACTCAGCTATACACACTACACCTTTCGAAGCTCTCTATAATAGGACTCCTCCTCCGTTGATCTGTTATACAGAGGGCAATACTCCACTAGCTGCCGTGGATGAGGAGTTGAGAGACAGGGACCTCATGATGGCAGAGTTGAAGTATCACCTAGAGCGTTCCCGAAATTTGATGAAAGATACGGCTGACTGCAAAAGAAGAGACCTGCAACTGTCAATTGGGTAATGGGTCTATGTGAAACTTATGCCATACCGCCAGAAGTCCTTGGCTAAACAGGTGAACGAGAAGTTGGCTCCCAGATTTTTTGGGCCTTACCGTGTAGCTGCTAAGTTTGGGCAGGTAACTTATCGTTTAGACCTTCCAGGTTTGGTCTCAATCCACCTCGTCTTCCATGTTTCAATGCTGAAATGAGCAGTGGGAAATCAGCAACAGGTGCATCCTTTTCCCACAGCCCTGACAGAAGAGTTGGAACTACAAATGGAGCCTGAACAGGTGCTTGACCTGTGCTATAACTGAAGAGGACGATTGGAAGTACTTATCAAATGGAGGGAGCTGCCAGTTTTTGAGTCTTCTTGGGAGGATTTTGAGTTACTGAACGAGAGGTTTTCAGCTTTTCACCTTGAGGACAAGGTGAAGTTTCAAGGGGAGGGTATTGATAGGCCATTAATCAAGAGGACATATGTGAGATGCAGAGTCACCAGAGAAGGGGGATGAGTGGGCGGGACTGCATATCTATTTTTCACTGTATTTCTGTTAGTTAATTCCCTTAGGGTAGCTGTCATTTTCTGTTATTGCTGTCATTTTCGGTTATTGGGAAGGAGCCATTTCGGTTAGGGAGTTTGTTAGCTGCTGAGTCATAGGTGAGAGGAGGTCAGTGCGGTAGGGGATATATAGGAGGGGCTGGCATGTGGAGTAGGATATATATGGTGTATGGAAGAATTGGGAGACACCAGGGTCTCTAATTCCTGGAGTATCTTCAACCCAGCAATCCAACAAATTTTCCGATCATTTATTACATCTATTCTGCTATTCAATGCATAGATAACCAAGCAGATAGCAACTGAACTAACAGATACCTTGTTAGATTGGTTTGGTTGTTGAACATTTTTGAACTGAACCTCGTCAACAATCTTACCCAGGAACTTCTTCTTTGCTTAGATTTCTATATCTTTAAGACCATCCCATTTGTTTGGTAAGTTAATTGCTGAACAGAAGATCAAATGAATTGATGTATATTGAAATTTTGGGCCGTGTTTTAATCTTATTTTATAATTTAAAGAGCACTTTTGTATGAAACGTGATAAAAAGGCAAGGATAGTTTTATAATTTGTCAAAAACTAATAGGTCACATTAGTTGAAATGAATGACTAGTTAACGAATAATATGGCTGCTAAACAACGCCTAAGGCAGATATTGTTGATAGTAGGCTGATAGATTGTTTAATTCTGATGGCTTCCTAGTGCTTGTAGTTGTTTTACTTGCTATCTCCTTCATTTTTACTCTTAGGAGGATGTTCTAGGGCCTCTCCTAAGAGTGATGGGGTCCAAAGAGTGCAATTTATTACTTTCATGGAGATTTATTAATAATTTTAGAGTGTCAAATGTGAGCTGAGATCGTGCACTTCTGCTACTCTCAAGTCTCATCTTTAGAGCTCAGTCACAATCCCAAATTTACAGGTAGGTAGTTATCTCAGGTTGAAATAAGAGGTAAAAAACTTGGTTTAGGAATTTGTTTGACATCATCCGAGGTGAGTAAGAAGATGGTGCAGTTTTTGGATTGAACTTCTCATTTGGGAATATGACATAGCTGTGGTAGAAAGTAGTTCCCCATGGGTTATGCAATCAATTTGCTCCATTCTCTTTCATGATATTTGTAATTTCGTTCACCTTTGAAGTTTTGAGAGACACAACAAGGTTTAGTTTCATGTTTTGCTCTATTAAATCTTATATTTCTTACTTTTGAAGGTAGGGATGAGTAGGAGGAAGCTTGCTGTGGCTTATGGACAGCGGTGTAAAGAAGTCAATGTGCCATTACTAGAGCATTTGGTATGGTATATCCTTATGAGTTCCATTTTTGGAGCTGTTGACAGTAATCTTGCTAACCTTTATCTGTTCAACTAGGTCCAACTTCGCCACAAGTTTGCACGGCTGCTTGGATATGAGAACTATGCAGATTATGCTATTGATTTTCGAATGGCGAAAAATTCATCCAAGGTATCTTTCATATGTGGAAAGTAAATTTTTATTTATCTCAAGTTCATAGTTGCCAGAATACTAGTTGAATGATTTGTTGTTTCATGAAACTGACTCTTATGGTTTTGGTGCTATTACTTAAATTACTTATTGAATTAGCATCTTATTAACCAATTTGATAATCGAATGTATTTTTGGTAAGTATGTTCTGAATCTGAATGTGCAATTAATTCACTTCATGCTGTTAAGCGTTGAAAAGTGAAAACTGTGACTGATAAGTGAGGTGTTGATTCATGTTTCCCTGCTTGCCAGCAGCAAACCATTTGTGGACTTAAGTGAGTTATCTTAATCTTCTCATTCTTCAGATGGGAATTAAAGTTATCCACATTTTCTGCTTCTGGCTGAGCATTCTATTACCTATGTAGAAGTATATGGGGACTTAGGGTCTTTCAAGGAGCCATGCTATAGTGAGTGATGATTGTATTCAATGATCTAATCTTATTTAGGTAAAACAATAAAAAACTCACATAAATGAGTCTACATCTGGTCTTCCATAAAATGTGAGGGAATTTTCAAGAAATTTCAAGATAATAGTTTTATTTGGTGTTTGATTTCTCACCAAGTAGTGTGCCAGTTTTCAATATTCGTTTATCACCGTTATTTAAGCTATTGTTCATGTAGTCTGTGTCTTTGTGCGTTGTAGGTGCTTGAATTCTTGGAGGAGCTCTCTACTAGCTTATCTGATCAGGCTGATAAAGAGCTTTTGATATTGAAAGATTTAAAGGTTAGTTCTGCCAGAGATCAGAGTCTAGGCTGCTTTCTTATCATAATCTGTTTAGTACTTAATTTTTAATGTATAACTCTTAGAAAAAAGAGGAAGGTGAATCTCCATTTGGGATTGAGGATCTGCCATATTATGTGAAAAGAGTTGAGGAAGAAAGGTTTGATCTGGATTTTGGAGCTCTTAAACAGTATTTTCCCCTGAATTTGGTTCTGCATGGGATCTTCAAAATATTCCAAGATCTTCTTGGTAATAATAATATTTTTTTTCTTGTATATTTTTAATGCCTTTTTTCCATCTGGTAGATGGCTTACCTGGATGATCAACTCCTTTTATTTGCCACATTCAGGCATGCGGTTTGATGAAATTCCAGATGCTGAAGTATGGCATCATGATGTTAATGTGTTTTCAGTCTCAGACTTGAGTTCTGGTGAACTGTTGGGCTATGTGTATCTTGATCTTTATTCCAGGTTGAACAATCAATTGTTTTCCTCTTTTTTCCTTTTTCTCCTGAGATAAGATTTTTGAAATGAAGCTAATCTTTCTTTCATGACAGAGGAGGGAAGTATAGCCAAACATGTGTTGTGCCTCTTCAAAATGGATCACTATCATCTCAGGGGACTCGGCAGGTAAGTGTGCATACTGTTGTTCCATGCACATGCATATATTATTGATCCATAAAGTCTTAGTTTCAGAATTATCATTCACTTATGTGCAGATTCCAGTGATACTTCTATTATCTGAATTTCACAAAGAAGTGGGTGGTAAACCTGGTTTGTTGCGGTTCTCTGAAGTGGTCAACCTATTTCATGAGTTTGGACATGTGGTATGTTTTAAGATGTCAGAGCTCTTAGAATTCTAAGCATTATTTCCACAACAGATCTGCCTATATTGCCATATTTGTTTATTTATGGTATATGTTTGTTACTTTGTTAAAATTGCAAAAAATAAAAAAAGCTGTTAGACAGGGATTGAAATGATGTAAAGCTAAATGCACTATTGGTACATAGCTATATAAATAGAAGCATACTAGAGATTAAATAGGAATAGTCTCTGATGTTGTGCCATTTTTCATTTGCAGTGACTCATTTCTTAGGTCTCCTGCTTTTCCTGTTGCTGATAACTATTAGAAAAAAGAAAGAACTTGAAGAGAGAGAAAAAAGCTTCGGTGGGTGTGTAACTGTACTAGGAGATCAAGAATGACATTATCAATATAAGATGAATGAGGAAAGGCTTAGATGGTTTGTGCACATTTAGAGGAGACTTTTGGATATTCTAATGTAGAATTAAGAGAAGCTTATTTGACACAATTGTAAAAGAAGAGAAGTTAGAGCCAATAAGAATCGGAAGTTGATACATATGGGTTATCTTGAGATCATAGTGGATGAAGTTCTGGTTGAAAATGACGCTCTAGGATCCATAATCTGTAGGATCCATAATATAGTATTAGCTGACCCGCATTAGAGGCCTACCTTTTGTTATTTTTAGTCCTAATTTCTGGGGGTGTCTTTCTCCCTCTTTTAGCTTAGATTTCTAAGTTTGAAGTTCAAATCCCCTCACGTGGTATTCTTTTTGGGTCTTTAGAAACAATCCATTACTTGCCTACAAGCTAGCAGAGGTGAGGTTGCTTTTAAAAATGTTGAACTGTTATATCATTTTACTACTCCTATCTTGTGTGTTCTCTGTGTGGACTAAAAAATTTGGTTGCTTAGGGCTGAGGTTGTTTATATTTGGACGTTTCAATGGGTGGATCCATATTGGATTGTTGCATTGATTCATTTCCTAGGTTTGGAGGCAGATGAGAATCATTTTTGCTGTTTGTGTTGGTTGTGTTCTGTAGACAATGAAGTTATCTTATTGTGAAAAATCTGCAAATTACTGCTAGATGTTTATCCTTAGTTTCAAATAGTTGGCAAACTAGATTGTTACTTGGCATCAAACTTCAACTGATGTTAAGTTGCAATAAGTCACCGAGGTTTTGAAAATTTGTAATTTGGAAATGACAGGGCTTCTTCCAAAAATAATCTTTCAGGTCCATCATATATGTAATCGTGCATCCCTGGTGAGATTTTCTGGCTTGCGTGTTGATCCCGACTTTGTGGAGATCCCCAGTCAGCTGTTTGAAAACTGGTAAATTCTTCACTGACGTTGCTGTTTTCTAGAATAAAGTGAAATATGGAGTCACCTTATACATCATTTTTGACATTTGTTGTAGGTGTTATGAAACCACTATTCTCAAACTGATATCGGGCTTACATCAGGTGATACTTCCAGTACAATATTGTAGCAAATTCTTGCTTGATCATGAAATGCTGCATGTTCCTTAAGAAATGATTGGGGCTATAACTGCCATACCTGTTATACTATTTTTTTATTTTTTTTTAATATAAGTTCTCTATTTATAATTTGGATGATGAATATTATGTAGGATATAACAATGCCGATCAAGGATGACATCTGTATGTTCCTTAAGAAATGGAAATATTCCTTTGCTGCACTTAAATTAAGGCAGGAGATTCTATACTGTGAGTCATTTTAGACCCTAACCTTACTACTGGATTTCTGTTTGTTGAAAGGCATTTATTTGTAATATTTATATACCGAGTCATTTGTAATTATTTTGCATATTCGATTGTCTACATCACTCTACGCCCTCCTTTCCTTTCATGCTCTCCCATGATATGTGTCCATATACTGAATGCTCAAAAATATCTATGGGCGTGTGAAGAGAAACCCTCTATAAATAAAATATTGCTGTGGTTGTCACTGACCAAGTCTGTTAAGATGGAGATGGCATTAAGATCAAGTGTTCTATGCATCTGTAGGCTGGAACGGTGATGGCATTTGGTTTGTAAATGCTTTTACTGCTGCTTCTGAACGATGATGGCTCTATAAATCCTCTTTATAGTGTGCCTTGGCAGTGATCAAAAGTTGGCGGTGCTTAGCTGAGAAGAATTTTTTAAATGTCTGGTGACATGGCCTAAAAGGCTGAACCAATAATGCATTTGAAACATTGAGCCCATGTTTGGAGGTACAGGTACTTATCAAAAGTAGTTATCCAAAATAAGTAATTATTTTGGATAACTACTTTTGATAAGTAGCTTCAAATAAACCCTAACATTTAGGGTTGACAAGGAAGCCATGGAGCATAGATGCTTATGGATGGGGAAAAAATTCCACTGTGGAAGGGAAACACTTTATAGTAAATGTTTTACTGTAAAAAGAAAGGGAGAGAGTGTTGATTCGAAGTTATGAATTGTAGAGTTATGGTTTTACTTGATCTCCCAGTGAAGAATGTGATGCTTGTGCTCCCCATTGCTTGAAGGACAAAGTTGGTTTTTGATCAGTGACCAGGTCTTGCGTTTACTTTTTTGTTCCTTTTTCAGGTCTTTTTGATCAAATCATACATTCGGCTGACAATGTTGACTTCCTTGAGCTGTTCAAGGATCTGCATCCGGAGGTAAAAGCTGGATCTTTTATTAGTTCATGTACATAGTTTTTCAAGTATGCTCTATCCTGGACGCTTACATTGATTTCATTTGCCAGGTTATGCTGGGACTGCCAGTGTTGGAAGGGACAAATCCAGCTTCCTGTTTTCCACAGTCAGCTATAAGTTATGAAGCTGCTTGCTACAGCCGAATTTGGAGCAAGGTCTTGCGTCTATTTTTTGATGAGTTGTGACCAGACACCTGTTTTTAGCAATGACTTCGTTTCTTCTCTCATTATCATAGTCCTATCAAATCAGACATCATGCATAAAGCCGAACGGTTCTCATCATCTAACTCAAAGATCGAAATTTTCTGCAAGATCTTTGAAATTCTTCAATGCTAGAACTAACATTTATTTTGCTACAGGTTTTCGCAGCTGATATATTTGCCTCAAAGTTTCGTGACGCCCTTCTCAACCAGTATGTTGGCTTACAGTTCCGAAGTAAGGTAAATAAATAAATGAGGGATAATGTCTGTGCCTTGATGGTGCGCATGATGACAATGAATGGGGGATCGTTCATCCTGTATAGTCATCTACTTCCACTTGTGTAATAAAAATGGATGTAACGGCTCCATGTAGGATCTATGCATTTTTTCTCTCTTCCTAAACTGATGTGTGGGATGTAGCATGTGCAATTTCAACTCTGAATTGTGCTAGCTTGATGTGTGTTCTCAATCAGATTCTTACTGCTTATCAAGTCGTGAGATTTTGCTAATGTATATGTATGTTATGTGAATTTGAAGCGAACAGAAATGGTTTCGTGGCAGGTACTGCTTCCTGGAGGAGCGAAGGATCCGGAGGAAGCTTTGACAGATTTCCTGGGTAGGCAGCCGTCGATTCAATCTTTTGTTGACAGCATAACATCATCCAGTTTGTGATAAAAAAATAAAAAGCACTAGGTCGGCAGGTGTACTTTGTATTCAACTAGCCGCCCATTAAGTGAGAATTAAAAACGTTTGATCGTTTTCTTGATAGTGTTTATACCTGTGATTGAAGTGACATTTAGAAGATATTGTTAAATACGCCCTTTTATAGACAAATATCAATGTTTAATCCCCCCCTCCGGGTCAAAAAAGCCCACTCAAAAAGGAGATATTAGTATTAGTCGTCTGGTAAATACTGATGGTTAAACGTCTGATTTAAGTGTTTTGTTTAGGGTGAAAACGTTATATAAAGAAAACTTTAAACTACAGCTTATGAGTTATGACGCATAAAAAAAAAAGAAAAAAAAAGAAAACTAGAGATTATGAAAATCAGCCTTTTTGAAGTTACCTTATTCGTTCAAACTTCAAACCAATAACTGATCGTTTTAGTTCCTGCTAAGATACTTCATTATCTAGCCATTATTATGACTCATCTACTATAAATTATTTATTAATTGTCAACCATGACCATTTTTTATATCAGAAAAACCAATTCTTTACTCGCCATGTTTTTACAGCACAATATATACCACATTTTGGGGCCCGAGGGGGCGGTGTTGTACTGTTTGATTAATAGGTGTTAACATCCTTAATTAAATTAAGATATATTTTATAGTTAATATTTTTTATAATCAAATTTAATTATATTTAAAAAATAACTTAAAAAGATAAACTATAAATTTATAGCTTGAGTTGGTTAATAGTTAATATAAAAAAAATATTAAACTATTGAACCACTAACTATTATGATTTTAAACCATTCATAAGATTACAAAGTCTATGGTAATCTAATACAATCAATATTTGGATATGTCTAACAAATTCATAACAATACAAATTATAAGAGAATTTAAAATAACATAATAGCAATAAATATAATATAGTTAAATGTTTAATTAGTTGAAATGTTAGTTTTATAGCCATTAATTGGATTGGTTTGAAAGATCTTTAACCAAACTATACTTTTTTAACTACTACCCAAACTAAATTGTATAATTACGACTGAGTGTTTTGATTAATAATTTAACTGTAATTTATATATTTTAGTTATATTTGACGAGACATTACCTTCTTAATGCATCAATTGTTTAAACTTGTGGACTTTCTTGTTCTTTATATATATGGCCACCCACTTACGCCGAAATATGGCAGATATTATTTAGAATTCAATAATGTAAAATCTTCCTGTCAAACAAAAAAGAATGCGAAGTCTTAGTTATCCCTCATAATATACTTTCTATGCACTTAGCACTTGATAAAATATCCATTATTTACTCTCTCTCCTTTCCTTTCAAAGGAAAATCTTAAAACATTTTGGTTGGTACGAAACTTTATCATGCTTGAAGTTGGATGCAAATTTAAATTCTAAAGAATTTATTTTTATATATTAATCTCAATCATCACGACTTTGGATTCTCTACGCCCTAGACCTCTTTCTGTCACTGTTTCTTTGCTAGCCCTATATTTGAAAAGTTATAACAAACAACCGATGTCATTCATTAAATGTTTCATCCTAATTTGAAAATATATTTAGAAGTGAGATGAGATATGATCATTTTTTTTAATAGTTTGAAAGTTGTGACTCACAGGTACATAAAATATGTGTTAGTAATTTTGAAGGCACGTGTATATATGTATGTATGTATGTATATTATATTTATTTTATATTTTATGGCATTTAGTTGGCCTGTTATATAATTTTTATCTTATATAAAGTTGATCTAATTATTACTCTAAGGCGGTCCACAAAAACCATTTAATGGGCAAAATTAAGTTGTTTGAGCCGGTCAATCAATGCTCCCACAAGAAAAGTTTTATATGCTTTAAAAATGAAGTTGGTGAAGGAATTTAAGCCCACTTAGAAAAAACTTAGGAAGGAAAGAGAGAGAATTTTCTAAAGTATAATATATATATATATATATTAAAAAATAAAAAATAGGTTTTAATTTTTTTTAAAAATAAATTTATTTTTGATATAAAATTTTTATAATAAAGTATTTTTATTTTATAAGTAAATTTTATTTTAATTGCGTACCGATAATTCCCAAGTGTATATGGCCAATGATTACATTGGATTCACTTTTCTACATAATTATGATGGCATTATTTAATTTAGTGCAATCGTATTTTGACCGGATCCATCTGGACCTACATACATGCACCCAAAGTCCACTATCCATACCGCAAACACTGTAGCCCACTTCCCTCGTCTGCCGGAAGCTTGTTCGAGCGGAAATTAAAAACCGTCCTTACCAAAACAAAATAAAATAAAAAATGAAAGAAAGTAAACACCACCGGTACGCACTTCTGCGTCGGCAAAGTTCATCTCACAGACACACCACACCACTCGCCGTGTAGGACCCCTACAGAATCTGCTTCATCAATTCCCCTCATGCAAAAGTTATTGCATTCGATTTCATTGCAAGTGTCCTAAATATTTGGTGTCCAGAGGAAACAATTTTCCTTCAGTCAACGAAGAACAGCAACTACGGCGAACGCAGCAAGACTTTCTCTTCCTCCTCCTCGACGAGCCCTTCGATTGCAACTTGCAAGTATTCCTCTCTCTCTCCCCCCCTCCCTGCCTCCCTTTTCCCGTTAAAATCTCTTCTTCTGGGTTTTCCTCATCATTGAGACTCCCTGCGTAAGCATGCGCCCAAATTTCTTGTGGTATCTGAAACTTGCTCCTTTTTAACAATAATTCTGTCTAGTACTTCTCTATCTGTATCTGTCTTCTCGTCCGTGGATTAGTTTTGATTTGCCAATTTGTGTTAGTAATGAAATGCAGAGAAATAAGCAAGGCGGTGGTGAATTATTTACAATTCTTGTTTATGCGCTCTACATTGGAAAGAAGAAAAAAGTTTGTCATACCCTGATCTCTGATTTGAAATGTTATGGGTCTTTCAAGTTTGAGGTCTCAAATTCAAATATTTTCTGTTTTACGGGATTGTAACCTAATCTCTGATTGATTGTGGATTTAAGTGTTACGGGTCTTTCAATTTTTAGGCCTCGAATTCAAATATTTTCTATGGTTTGGGATGTTCTGATTGATTGTGGATTTGAATGTTATCGGTCTTTCAATTTTCAGGTCTCAAGTTCATATATTTCCTGTGTTATGGGATTGGTGCGGCGTGAAGGATATTTGACCCGCACTTTTGGGTCGGCACAAATGCGTCAGTAATCACAAGAGCTGGTGTTAGGTTTAGTTTTATGTGGTATTAGGGTTTTTCTGATATGAAATTGGTCTCTCTATTTTGGATGCCAATATATGGAATTGGCTTTCCCTTACCATTTCTGATGAAAGGGTTTCTTACCCTTTTGGTCGTGAGTATTAGATTAAACGGCTTTGAGTTTGGTTCTGGACTTTTCATTAGTTCGGTATGAAAATCTTGTGAGAATTCATTTCCATTTGCTCTTTTTATGACGGATATGATGGGGAAGGTGTCATAGAGAATTGTCTAGCCACTGGAAAACAGCTGTGCAACGAGTAAAGATTCTGTGAGGTTGTGAGGGCAACTTTTGGACTCGCTGTTGCATGGTGCCTATATGTCGTTGACCAAGTTTGTTATTTCAACGATTAGTTCTTAAAGGATTCAAAACTGCTTTATGTGCTTATTTCGAACAGCTATGTTTAAGCAATTTCTTAGTAAGATTCCTAGAAAGTCATCAAAGTCATCTGAAAATCAGGAGCACAGAGGAGTTCCCCCTACCATTGCTAATGCATCCAGTAGTTCAAGGAAAAGCGATTACGGCAAAAACAAATCTGGGAAGCACGATGGTGCAGCTCCTCCAGGCTCTCATGGTGCTTCAAATAAAGGGCAGAATCAGGGAAAGAAAAAGTCGAGAAGTATTGATGAAAAGATGAATAGTTTATCACTGTCTTCTTATGAAGCTTTACCGGGTTTTCGGGACGTTTCGAGCTCGGAGAGGAGGGCATTGTTCTTTAGAAAGCTTAACATGTGTTGTGTTTTATTTGACTTCACTGACCCAACAAAGAATCTCAAAGAAAAAGAAATAAAACGGCAGACTTTATTAGAGTTGGTGGACTATGTCTCTTCTGCAAATGGGAAGTTTTCTGAGACGGTGATGCAAGAAGTTCTAAAAATGGTATCTATAAATATTTTTAGGTCTCTGGCTTCTCAACCTCGGGAAAATAAAATAATAGAAGGATTTGATGTCGAAGACAATGAGCCGTTGATGGATTTTAATTGGCCACATTTGCAGATAGTATATGAGTTACTCATGAGGTTTGTTGTATCTTCAGAGACTGATGCAAAATTGGCAAAAAGATATATTGATCACTCTTTTGTTCTTAAGTTGCTTGATCTTTTTGATTCGGAAGATCCCCGAGAAAGAGAATACTTGAAGACAATTCTGCATCGCATCTACGGGAAATTTATGCTATATCGTCCATTTATCAGAAGGGCTATCAACAACATTTTTTATCAGTTTATCTTTGAGACTGAGAAATACAACGGCATTGCTGAGCTTTTGGAAATATTGGGTAGTATAATCAATGGGTTTGCTCTACCACTAAAAGAAGAACACAAACTATTTCTTGTTAGGGCCTTGATACCTCTGCATAAACCTAGATGCTTACCAATGTACCATCAGCAGTTATCTTATTGCATTTCACAGTTTGTGGAGAAGGACTGCAAGCTTGCCAATACTGTCATTAGAGGGTTATTGAAGTACTGGCCTATCACCAATAGCACGAAGGAAGTCATGTTCTTAAGTGAGTTAGAGGAAGTTTTAGAGGCAACCCAAATGCCTGAATTTCAGTGCTGTGTAGTGCCCTTGTTCTTCAGAATTTCACGCTGCTTGAACAGTTTTCACTTTCAGGTAATAAGATTTATTGAAGTATTTTTTATTGTCTTTCAGTTTTGAGCAAGGCTGTTTTCTTACCTAAAATTTTCTTAGATCAAATGAAGCCTGTTTATACTTGTTCCATGAGGGAGGATCACCTTTCGATCTCAATCTGTACCTTTTATATGGTTCTTGAAGCTTCAGTTGAGAGCACCCTTTCCCTGTTTCCTGATCAGTTTATTCGCTTTCCTTCAAGATCTATTACATTTTTTCATATATTACCCTTCACTGACCAGTAGGGCTTGATCTTCATATGTTCAGTTCTACGCTTTCGTAGTGTGCTGACAAGGCTCCTGGCATTCTTGTTTCTTTTGTGCCATGTGATTCACCTATTCTTGACCACCTTACATTAACTGTTATATAAATACATATATATATGTGTATGTATGTATATATATATATATGTGCGCGAGTGACACACACATATGGTACTTTGTTTTATAAGGAAATTTTGGCAGGCGCTTTAGAACTTTTTTCCTGGACAAGAAATCTTTGTATGAGATTTATGCTTGGTCATATTTGATTCATTCGTTTAGCTGGGTGCCATATGTGATTAATTTTGTCATGTCTTAGATTGAGAACGTTACCTTGTTTTCAAATGAAGAATACATCTGTGGACCCAAGGCTGCTAGTCATGTTGGGAAGGCTTGTGGCATTAGGAACTGGAAAGCATAGCGTTGTCTTTTGCTTACTCATTCTTATTGTAGTTGATTGGCATGATGAATACACATCTTTAGCATTGTGTGTGGATGATGAATACCCATATTGAGCCCTATTCTTGTTGAGAAATTTGTTTAATCACTGAACTTATCCCTGCGAAGTTCTTTTTTTTTCTTTTCTTTTTAGGTAATTTCAAATGCTGTTTTGGTCTTTGATAGACTTGCAATTCTTTTTTATATTTTTTTTTTCACTCAGGGTGGGGCTTGTTCGATTTGATTGTAAGGGAGCTGGGAAATGCAGAAGTCATAGATGGAAAACTTGTTCAGATATTTGCTAGGATTAACAATGGGCATGATTTTTTGACTGCAGAATAGCTTCATTAGATTAATGTAGCAAATTTACGTGGTTGGATCAAGATTTTATTTTAATATAGTTGGGAAAGAAAAAAACATGGATGAATATATTTCTTAAGGCCATGGAGCTTAAAATAGTGGGTTGTGAACATAATTATTGTGCTGTGTTGATTCATTTCTATCTTCTTTTTTGGGGGCTGTGGTGGCGGCTGTAGCGCTGTGTGACAGTAGGAGGTTTGTAGCTGAGTTCTTGGTGAATTTGGTTTTCCATGTAGTTTTCTTGATTTCTTCCGCGAGCTTATTCTCATTACTTGTGTAATATCTCCAATTGCTGCCTTCATGGCCTATCTTACCATTTTTGTGTTCTGTTTTACCTGCTGCTTTGATATTCGTTTTTGTGGTAAGTCAAACTGTTTGAAATCCTTTTATTGAAAGGGGTAGAAATATGAATATGACAACTTCTACTTTGTGGTGCATTTAATGCGGATGCATCCAGTGGTGGATAATTGTGTTCAGAAGTTCTTGATTTGGAGCATTTTTATGTCCAGGAGAATTGTACCGGGGGCAAGTGCAAGCAGTAGATTATCTCTCCCACCTCCTGTGACTTGTCTTGTCCGATTTTAGTTTAGTTTTGCTTGAGAAAACAAACTAGTAGGGTTTTAAATGGTTATGTTCTTTGACTCTTTCTCAGGTTGCAGAGAGAGCCTTGTTCCTGTGGAACAATGACCACATTGAAAATTTAATCAAACAAAACTTACATGATATACTGCCCATAATCTTGCCTGCTTTGGAGAAGAATGCTAGGAATCACTGGAATCAGGCTGTTCATAGCTTAACTTTGAATGTGCGCAAGATCCTTTCAGACCTTGACCCCGTACTATATGAAGAGTGTCTGTTTAAGTTCCAAGAAGATGAGGCGAAGGAGGAGGAACTTAGAACTAGACGAGAAATAACATGGAAGATGTTAGAAGAAGATGCTGCTGGCAAGAAAGCAACAAGCAGTGAACCAGTGCTTGTACTCCCCTCCATAAGACCAACGTGCACCACTTCAACTTAGAAATCGCAATGAGGGATCAAAGATATTTTCCTTAGCTAATGCCTTCAATTTTTTTGGCTTAGGTGTGACTCAGATACTGATCTGTCCAATGGGTAAGATGCCTCTGGATGGTTCTTGGCTTCTTTTGTAGTTAAAAGGTGAACAATGTAAGGTGGCACCTATGTTGTAGGTTTCTACTTAATACAATCCCTAATGCAACCAAGTTTTGGTCTCTTTTTCAGGTTTTGAGTGCAAACATGCACTCTTTCCCTGTCCTTGATGTTAGAGCATGTGTGATGATTGAAAATGATTCATAGGTTTTGTAATTGCAGTAGATAATTGATACATGTGCTTTTGACTAAGGATTGTGGGTGCATTATGCTTCATTTGATGAGAATTCATTGCACTTTTATGTAATTTTGTCTCTTTTGTTCTTGGTTATTGCTTTTGATCAATTGTGTAGGTATTTGAGGAATAATAAGATCAAATGGAATCAAAACATGTGATCCGAAGCTCAACTAAGGCATCTAATGAAGGTCTTGGAAGCCAATCCTATCCGCAAGTGTTGAGGAACACTACTTGCAAAATGTGGAAAAAAGTGAAATCAAGATGTTGAAACATAGGAGAACATGACCCCCTCCCTTAGTGTGTTCATGAACATGAGGCTATGTTACAACACTTCTCTACTATCCTCTAGTTGGGTGGTGTCTTCTGCCATTATTTGTATAGGAACTCGTATAGATAGCAAGGCTAGCTGAATAATAACAATTGAGACAATAATAATAATTCATATAGACTAAGAAAAATAATATTAAGTGTTAAATTAGGAAATATAATAAGAATAACACTAAGGGTTCTAAACTCCAAACTTTGATATGACACATAATAACTACGGTGCCAAGCCAAGAACAACCAATTACAAAAAAAACACTTTTAGCATACTAAGCCTCCATAAGGACTCTTGATTCTGACCTTTGATCTATGCTTCGTGCTCTAGATGTGAAATGTTGGAAAATGGTGAGCAAAACCACTAGTCCACAAGTAAGTGACTCACCAATCAAAACAAAGGGCAAGCATTTAATAAATAAATATCTAAAACATACTTTATAGAATAAAACTAGAAAATTAATGAGTCTTGGTAGATATAGATATCAATGTATGGGCAAAGAAATAATTCATAAAGACGGAAATAATGAGTTCATAAAAGACTAGTATTAATTTAAGCAAAACGGTCACTAGAAAGAATATAGAAAGGCTACTAGTAAATATATGTGTATTGATCGGACAATGTTGAATGTAATTGTGGCTAACCCTACGGTTAGGGCATAGTAAGTATAACTAATATACAATCCTCTTGTTGTTTATTGAGGGATGGTAGAACATCCTAAATAGTGCACTGCAAATAGAAACATTATCAATTAGTGATCCCATACCGTTAAGTGGGTCACTGAAGTCTCCCCCGGACACAATCACAAATAAAATAGCTTTCATAGAATAATGTATAACAATTTATAAAACGGAAATACTCACTTGAAAACTAATTGACAAAACATAGTGCTTGATCCTAATTTTAATTCAAAACACTGAGTATGAATCAGAGACAATTATATTTATAAAAATATATAGTTTAAAAAAATACACTTTTTATAAAATACTATATGATAAATCAAGAATAAAACCTGATTACGAATGATAGGCATATAAAACATGATACTAAGCAGATTCATAAAGTGAAAACACTCACTTGAACACTAATTAACAAATTGATTGCTTGATCTAAATTTTTAGTACAAAATATAGAGTAATAGAATAATGATTTTTGATGCGTATTTCTAAAACATGGATTGAAACCTTACAAGTAACAAAAACATTAAAATGAAAGGGTTGATATGAAAATTACTTACCAGAGACGTTATTTAAACTAACGTAAACTATTTACATAGACAAACCTTTTGAAGCTTATTCCTTAACAGGTAATGATTATGCTTTGATCCTCCTTCTTCTTCACACTGGTCGCACAAGATGACAACAATATGTTTTATTATTATCTCTCTTTCGATGATTCACATTTAGTTGTGGAAGGTAATTAATATATTTCAAAAGATTCAAATCTCTCAGTAATTAATTCTATTGATCCACATTACTTAGCTAATTACTATATTTTCTAGATTCAAAATTTTAATTAATATAGCAATCAAAGATTCATTTTATAAAATTATAATTCACTAATTCATTACTATTTGCCATATCAAAAAAGATTTAGTTGCTAAAACATTTTCTACTAATTAGCTATATGTTGTTTTCTGGGGGTTCTCATTTATGTTCAACACCATGATTAACAATTTTGGACGCAAGGAAATAGAGATGAACACGACCCCTATTCATGGGTGCAACTCGTGTTCGGTTATAACAAATGAAAGACTTGTTTTTTTCTTTTTTAATCATAGCTTACTTTAAGTGGTTGTTTTAGACATGTCTTTAGAGAGAGAATTTTTTTTCCATAACTATTCTCCATTCCCATCTAACTTTCCTATGTTTTAACATTTTACTTGTAATTAAAATCAAATATAGTCGATCGAAGTTTGTAATTTAAGTGGTTGTTTTCTGCATATATATATTGTTGGCTGGATTGACATGTAAAGGATTGGGTAGGCCTTGTTTGCTTTCAAACAACTTTCTTTCTCTTGATTGCAATAAATAGATAAGCACTTTTCCTCCTTAAATGAAGAAAGACTCTCGTCTTGCTTGATTCGAGTGCTAGCTTTCTTCTTCTGTCAGAGACTGATCTTGGACAACCGGTGACCGGCCAGTAGGCAATCTTTGGGCGGTCTTGATCCACTAACTAGCTTGGGAAGATAGCAAGCACTTAGAGCCTGAACATCCACCTTTTGAAAGAAGCATCCTAGAGCAATTAAATTACCAGCTTTAATAAAGTAGTTATCATGTGTTTTAATCAAACCATAAATTGCTAATTGCTCTAAAGTTAAGGTGAAGGGAGATTCTTCAATATCAATGTGTTGAATATTCTTATGATTAACCTAATATGAGTTTGTGACTTTGTGGATTGTGTTATTATTTGAATGTTGTAGTCAAAACTTGATCAACTTTTGATATAGAGATCTACCACTAAGATCGATATATGAAATGGTAGTATATTCAAACACAATTTAACATTATGATTAATAGATTGAGATACAATATTTAAATCTCTACAACAAAATGATGAATAATTGAGTTCATTACATAATTGAGATACATATGAAATGGTAGAGATCTACCACTAAGATCGATATTTGAATGTTGGATTTATAGTTGATAATAGGTTATTGTAGCTTGAAAAAGCATAATGATAGTGATCTTTATTGATGCATTAGGAAGAAATTTTGGATTAGGAGTTGTGGTATTATTTAATAAATTGGGGAATTAAGTTGGAGCATTAGCCATCTTATTATTTAGACAAGCTCATGCTAATTATATATAGCTTATTTTTCTTGCCTTTTTGAATATTTTCACAAATCAATTTATCATTAGTCTTAACATAGATAGGTATTATCAAGAATGTTGAAAAAACTTGGCCCAGGCACTGACTACCAGAAACACCCCAAATGTGCTGGAAATAATATATCTCACCTACTATTTGCGGATGATCTCCTTCTTTTCTCTAGAGGAAGCTTAAAGTCTATCCTTGCTCTCAAAGATTGCCTCCATAAATTTTCCCTTTTCTCGGGTCTTGAAGCAAATCCTACAAAAACTGCTATCTACTTTGGAGGCACTGCATCCCAAATCAAAAAAGAAATTCTGAAGGCTACAAACTTTAAAGAAGACAAGCTTCCCTTCAGATATCTGGGTCTTCCTCTCCATGGAAGCAAATTGAACACTACTATTTGTGCTATTCTTGTGGAAAAATTCAAGAACAAGTTGCATCATTGGGCCAACTGTTTCCTCTCCTATGCTGGGAGAAAGCAACTTATAAATTCTTTCCTCCGGGGGATATCTACCTTCTTGGGCTCAGCCTTTCTCCTTCCCAAAGAAGTCATGAAAGAACTCAATAAAATATGCAGAAGATTCTTTTGGGGGGTATGCTGAAGGAAAAAATAAGATGGTTTTTGCTAGCTGGTATAACTCTACGGAAGTAAGAAATGTGGTGGGCTGGACATTAAAGAAGCTCTCAGTTGGAACAAATCCCTCTGCCTCAAATGGATTTGGAGATTGGAAAACAAGCACCCTTCCCTATGGACAAATTGGGTTCATCATTACTATTTGAACGGAAAGGAAATTTGGAATATTCCTAAAAAGCATGGTGACTCCTAGGGCTGGAAGCAAATCCTAAATGTTAGGACTTGGTTCATCAACAAGGCTGGTAGCATAGCAAATGCAAAGCTTTCTCTCCAAAAATGTATAGTAGGTGGGAAATTGAAAGCTAACCTAGCTTATGACTGGACTAAGGGTGACCAATAGGGCACTTACTATGCAAAATCAATATGGGACAAGTGTGTCGTTCCAAAACACCAAATCATTTCATGGCTTGCCTGTCAAAAAAGCCTCCCAACCATTGACAACTTGTCATCCAAAGGCATCCCTATAGCTAATAGATGCGAGCTTTGTAAATGCAAAGCTGAAACACACACCCATCTTTTCTTTGAATGCCTTTTCTTTATTGAAATATGACATCATGTTATGAAATGGATGGGTATTACCAGAAAAGGCAAATGCTTAAACAAAGAGCTTAGATGGATGCATAAGCATAATAGGGGGAAGCATTGGAGAAAGAAATGGTTCATCACCTCTATTTGTGCCACTGTGTATGATATTTGGATAGAGAGAAACCTCAGAGTTTTTTCCAACATAACCTACTCTGTCACACAAGTTGTCCATTCAATCCAATTCAACACTGCATGCAGACTACTCAACACTTGTCCAAAAAATCAGGACAACATGCATCTAATGCTATTGAATTAGCTTGGACTCCCTGTATTTTTTTTCTTTCTTAGTTCCTAGCCTAAAGAATCCTATCTTGCATTGCATAGGGGGTGTATTCTCATGCCATGACATGAAATATGTACAAATTGTTTCCTTCCCTGAAGTGGATGAATAACACGAGTCAATCAATTTTGAATGATAATTTAGATGTAATTTAGATGATTTAAATTGTGGTTTAATTTTTATGCTTCCCTAATGATGTATCAAATGCTTACATTGATAATTTTCTTTAAATTTGTGATCTTTTTCGGCAAAATAGTGTATCTAATGATGTCATTAGACTTAGGCTATTTCCCTTTCCTCTTAGGGATAAGGCAAAAAATTGATTGCTTTCTTTATATACGGGATCCATTACTAAATGGGATGAAATGACTAGGTAGTTCTTAGCTAACTTCTTTCCACCATCTAAAATGGCTAAGATAAGGAAAGACATAAGTACCTTTATTTAGTATACTCAAGAGTCATTATATGAAGCAAGATAAAGGTTTAAAGAACTGCTAGAAATGTTCTTGCCATGGTTTGCCAATTTGGTTGTAGGTTCAAACTTTTTATAATGGTTTGTCATATGCTAACTATTCTATGCTAGATGTAATTGTAGGGCAATAATGAGTAAGACCCCTAATGATGCATATGCTTTCATTAAAGAATTTGCTATAATTCATTATTAGTGCTAGGTTGAGAGTTTTCTTGTTATAAGTTTCTGCATTCATTCTGTTGATATCATTACTACTCTCTCTACTCAGTTGGATGTTTTGTCAAAGCAAGTTGCTAATTTGAGTATGGTTCATGTGTAGGTCCTAGAGATTAGATGCAATTCCAACACTGACTGTCAAGTAGGTAATCTATTCTACTAATCATTTGAAAAAACTAATTTTGTTGGTAATTTTGATAGGCAGAACAATCCCTACTCAAACACCTACAACCTAAGAAGGTGCAATCACCTTAATTTCTCCTAGAGGAATCAAAATCCCAGTTTGAATCAAAATCAAAATCCAGTGAGACAACTACCATCGGGGTACCAAGTTCAAGCTACACCACAAGCGACAAATCCTATCCTAAAGGGAATGATGCTTAAGTTCATCAATATAACTAAAATAATATTTCGAAACCAAGAGGCTTCAATAAAGAATTTAGAGGTGTAGGTAGGGTAATTAGTCGACATATTTGCTAGGAGAGATCAAGGAACATTGCCTAGAAACATGGAGGAAAATCTTAGTGAGGGTGCCAAGGAAGTTACCTTGAAAGGTTCCAAGGAAATCCATAATTTTCCATTAAAAAGTTTAGAAAAGAAGGGTAAGGAGAAGGCAAGTAAAAATTAACCCGACAATATGACCAAACCTCAAGAAAATTTAATCGAGGAATCCACACCTAGTGGATGTTCCAAAACTGAGGTAAAACCATACTCTCAGCCTATTACATTTCCTTAACTTCTAACTCAACAAAAAAATTGATACAAATTTCTTTAAGTTTCTTAAAGTTTTTAAGAAATTCCACATTAATACACCATCTGTTCATGCACTAACTCATGTGCATAGTAATGCTAAAATTTTGAAGGAAATTATAACTAATAAGAGGAAATTGGAGGATTGTGAAACGATGAGATTAAAGGAGTAGTGTTTTGTTGCAATCAAAATTAATCTAAACCCTAAACTAAAGGATTCAAGGAATTTTACAATGCCTTGCACAATTGGTAGATACATTTTGATAAGGAACTTTGTGATTTAGGTGTGCACATTAACTTCATGGCCTTTTCCATTTTTAGGAAGCTTGGTCCTAGAGAACCTAAGGGAACTAATATATCTCTACTACTAGTGATTTGATTGATAAATTTAGGGGTGTGCATCGGTCTAGGACGTGGCTAGACCGGATGTCCGGAATTGGTATTTTCTTAGACCAAAGATCAGCCTTGATTTAACTAGTCTTTTAAAGCTGCATTAAGATAGTACCATATTGGAATATACCATAATCTTTTTTAAGCTTTTAAATAAAATTTTTGGATTTCCTTCTAATTTATTGTTGGGTTGTTGTTGCCACCCGACATGTGTTATCCAATAGACAACCACTCTATTACTACACAATGCATATATGATATAGCTAGAGTCTTAAGAGAAAAAAATTCAAGTACAATTATATAGACACATAAATTACATAATTGTAAATTACAACACAAAAAGCCTTGAGAATATGCTTCCAAGTTCCAACCCTCCAACTTCCAAGCCACAATATTTTTCAAGATGATTCCAAAGTTCAACTAACATAAATCATTTCATCTTCCACATTAGCTTTCTCTTGCACATCTATAAGGCAAAACATACAAATAGATAATTTTTATAAGTAACAATAATATCATAACAATTAAATATTAGCTACCATTCAAATGTAATGACATAATAATATTTGTTACATTTTTCCAATCTTTCCAACTCTTTTATGCACTCTTCCACGTTAAGTTTAGAATTAGAGCAAAGTCTTGCTCGTAGCCAATCTTGTGCACATATAAGAGCTTGTACCATCTTAAAACATATCAAAGATGCAAAATATATTATTTTTAAATTTAACTTGTTAATTTAATAATTAGGTAGGTTAAAGTTAAAAATACAATTATCAACTTCGGGGTTAGAAAACTCCTAAATTGATCAATATTACGTCCCCCGACACTAGATATAGATTCCAAAGCAATCTTAGACACTGGTATGGCTAGCATATCATGTGACATACATGCAAGGATTGGAAATCTAGGTGCATTGAGTTTCCACCAAACTAGAACATCTTTTTCTTCATTAGTTACCTTTGCCTTTTTCAAAAAAACGCCTAAATTCACTTCACGCAAGCTGACTTCTTTCCCCAGTTGCCCTTTTGAATTTATTAATTATTCTATTCACAAATGAGCTAGAAGATCCTTGACATATAAATTATCCACTAGGAACTTCCTTAGGCTTATTCTCATCTACAACAATATATATATAAACTTTAATACTCATCAAACAACTCAAAGGCACATTGTTTCACCTTATTAGTTATACTTTCACCAAGTTATTCTCCATACAATGTATCAAGAGACATTTTTACCCCAGGAAGATTAAAATAAGGATCCAAAATTACACCCAAATAAATCAACATGTTCATTTTGTCAATACTTCCTCAATAAATATCACATCTAATTTTCATCTTTTCAACCATACTTCTAAAACGATCATCAGAATTAAGCATCCACTAATTTATCAGATTAAGTGTATCATAGATGTCAAATAAAATATTATTACTTTTCACATACAAAGAGCCAAAGATACGCTCAGTCAATTCATAAAACTGCTAAAAAAAAACTACAAGTTATTCAAGCTTCTCCCAATCATCTTTAGAAAGAGAACCACCTTCTAAGTCCTTAGAAACTTCCATACAACCAAAAAAACCTTATATTTTAAAGTTGTATTCAACATAACATAATTTAAATTCCATCTAGTGGCCACATCAAGAGATAAAGAAAGCATACATTCAATTTTATATTTACCTGCTTGTTCACTCTAAATAATAACAATCTTGTAGGGAAGTTTCTAACATATTTAACCACATCCCTAATCTTAATAATACAATGGGCATGATCCTTTAAGCCATCCCAAATAATAAGATTAACAATATGGGTAGTGCATCTCATATGTAAATATTTTCCATCATCAATCACACCACTAGTTTTCTTCACCATATTTCTCAAATAAATACATGCAATATCATTTGAACTAGCATTATCAACAGTCACAATAAAGAGTTTTTCATTCAAATCCCAACAATTCAAACAACCCTCAATTTCCCACCTAATGGCCCCCTTATGACTTGTAATAGGACAAAAATTCAAAATTCTTTTATGTAATCTCCACTGATCATTGATAAAATGAACAATAAGACACTTATAACCGATTCTTTAAATTGATGTCCACGTGTTAGTTATCACACATACTCTTTGATATGATGTTCTCTATAACTATTTCAACTTCACCCTCTCATCAATATAAAGTTTATAATAATCACGAGTGATAGTAGTACGAGAAGGTAGAAGGACATGCAACGACCATACACTCTCTAAAGCCAATCTTTTCAAAAAATGTAAATGGTAACTGATCGATTATAACCATTCCACTCAATTCTCTTCTTACATCATCAAAATTCACATCTTTATATCTCAATTTATGCTCGTCACCTTCTTCAAGATTAGGGTCCACAACATCAAGGCATAAATGAGTTTGTTCACCCCTACTCTTGTTTGATGGATTTTTTGGACAAACCATCATATGATTCTTCAAATTTTTTGTACCATCAACATTTGAATCAGCAGCAAAAGTCTTAGGACATAACTTACTGTAACACTCCCAAAATTCACTACTAAAAAAATTCATTTTATTAAAAGGAATAGCGGAAGCAAAATATCACATTGTGAATTCTAGGGATATTACTGCTACACTTAGTACCAGACTGGTTCACTCCTACCGTTCTAGTACCAAGTGCTAAGGCTAAAGTGTAAAATACAATTTACGAGGACTCAAACCATAATTAAATCAGAGTAGCATAGTAAACCATTTATAAGAATAGAATCCATCGATGGTGGTTACAAGAATATAGATTACATTTAAATCAGGGGTTAAGGGAGAAAGAATGAAACCATAAAAGTCCAGATAACTTTCTTACGCTTTTTCCCGTTACCCACTTGAATAGCACTTAAAAATAGACCTGCAAGGGACATTGCCCATTGAATAGGCAGGGACCCCAAGAATGGAACCCCTCAGTACTATGGTACTGAGTAACTCTTTAAAAGCACACTTAAAAGTAGGCCCGTAATGCAACACATGATACAGAACTATATACATATATAGTGAGAGGTGCATGCTTAACATTCACATACACAACAAGTCTGTCATATATAAATAGGTCAAAACGTACAATCAATATTTATGGGCCTTAAGCCATGAGTCCATTATTAATCAATCATCTTGGATTATAAATATATCCATGTGAGTGTGGGAACCCCATTATTATAGCCGGTGGACCGGAATACATATAGGGCAGAATGCCCCTAACCACTATTATTGCCGGTGGATCGGTCTCCAAGGCAGTACACTCCTGGCCACTATAATTTGTTGGTGGACTGATCTGGCCCCGACTCACATGGTGTTCTACTATAAGTGATTGGTATTTTTCATGATTTATTCACAACCAAATTGGATTTATTGAGCTTGGGATCTCCCACTTTTATAACCGGTAGACTGGAATACATATAATCATCTTCTAGGGCAACACGCTCCTGAACCACTATTATATCTAGTGGATCGGTACTTATAATCATCTTCCAGGGCAACACCTTCCAGGGCAACACGCTCCTGGGCCACTATTATATTCGGTGGACCGGTACTCATAATCATCTTCTAGGGCAACACGCTCTTGGGCTACTATTATATTCGGTGGACCGGTACTCATAATCATAATCAACTGGGCCTGGCTCATTAGTCTTTCACTTTCAAGATTAGTGTTTTCCCTTTTTAATCATCACAATAATTCCATTTATTTGCCTCAATAGGGAGATCAAGATCTTGGGACGCAAAGGTACATCGGTCGCACCGGTGTATATAAGCTACTCAGTACCCTTCAACTACCAACCTAGAGATGCAAAGGTACCCTAGTCGTACTGGTGCATACAACTAACTCAGAACCCTACTGACAAAGACAACTAATCCATAAGTATGCATACCCCTAAGTAGGTCAGTAGAGCTAAATAGAGTAAGATGTAGGGCCTAAATGGGGCACTAAGGCACACCGGCAAATACTAGAATCACCGTGGGATAAACCACGCCTTTAGGGTAGCAACCCCTAAAGAGCTACTATTTCCGATCTCGAGGTCTTTCACTTTAAGTATTAGTGTCTTGATTAATGTGATCATGAAAAGCACAACAATCATATACTTATTCACTTTTAATCGTTCTAATATCATTAGGTATTCTTTATTTATATGGTTATCTAAGATAACATAGGGGAATCATTAAGGCCATCATAATCTCATCCGATTCTGATTTAAGATTCGCTCTTGTGATACTTACTAATTGTCAAATACTATTGTCTTACTATTCAGCGTTACTTGTGCCTTATTACGAACTTCGTTATCACAATGACATATTAGATATAAATTACTAATTTACCCCTTGCTTGTATAATCATGAAGTCATCCTTTCTTTACTTGCCAATTTACCATATTACCCCTAATGTTGCATAATTACTAAATTACCCCTTACTCAGTTTATGTTACCAAGTTATCTCCCACACTTATTCGGGCACTAATCACCCTTCATAATTGTTACACTTATCATATTTCCATTCGGCTGGTTAGATTACCAAATTGCCATCCTTTGTTATAATTACCAAATTACCCTTTTGTAGGTTAAATTATCAAATTACCCTTCTCCATTATCATGATTACCAAATTACCCCTCACTATTATCGTAATCACCCAATTACTCTTCTCCATTATCATAATTACCAGTTTACCCTTTTCCATTATTATAATTACCATATTACCCTTCTCCATTATCATAATTACCATTTTACCCTTATCCATTACCATAATTACTATTTTACCCTTCTCCATTATTATAATCACCATATTACCCTTCTCCATTATCATAATTACCATATCACCCTTCTCCATTATCATAATTACCATATCACCCTTTTACTTATAAAATTACCATTTTATCCTTTTACTTACAAATTTACCATTTTGCCCTTTACTTCCAAAATTACCATAATACCCTCAACTTCCAAAATTACCATAATACCCTTTACTTATAAAATTACCATTTTGCCCTTTATTACACCACCTTTATCAAATTATCGCCACTACATAAAATATAAATATTAATACTCTATTCTCATCATCCAATTCCATCAACTATTGTATTTTAACATAATACTCATTAACAACTACATATATTAGGCCACACTCTTACACAAGACATATTACTAAAATGCCATAGCGCTCATAATAATATTAATCATGCATTAATGGTCACAATAACATAATATAGCATGGATGAGTACTTAACATATTCTTGACTAACAATTCTCCTTCCTTAAATATTTCTTCCATACATGGCATATAAACTAGGATGCTTTCCTTGTTATCAATCAATATAGGAAACTACATATAATACACTAGACAATATATATATATATATCATGCAAAATAACATATTCAAACCCTAATATGCTAACATACGTTTATCCATGCGTTTAAGTGGGGTTTAACGGTTACCTTAATTTCTGAAAAAATTGAACCTTACTGGTATCACGGTTTAAGATTCAAGCTTTAATTAGCAAAACCAAAACCTAAAAAAAATAGTATCAAAACTTATCATATTAGAAATGAGAAAACCAAAGCATAAGACTTTATAAAATTAATTAATGAAATACTTAACTTAAATATTATACCTTAAAACTTATTAACTAAAATAAACCAAGGCATGCGGCAACTCATACTACTCATGCAGCATGAGTTGCATGCAAAAAAAGAGGAGTAATGGCTCGAAATGGCATAAGGGGAAGAAGAGGGAGTCAATTTCGGTTTTGGGTTTTGGGGCTAGGAAAGAAGGTAGATGGGGGAGGATTTAGGGTAAGGGAAGGGTGTAGGGGTGAAGAGGGGGTGTAGGTGGTTGGTTTCGGCCAAAAGAGGTGTGAGGGTGGTAGAGGAGGTTGTAGGGAGTAGGTTGGTGGCTTGGGAGGCGGCAGAGCAGCGGGACGGCGGTGGACGGAGGAGGTGCAGGGCGGTTGTCGATAAGGGGGAAAAAGAAGAGAAAAAGAAGAGGGTAGGAAGAAGGGGCTGCAAGGTGTCTCATAGGGTGTTGTGGTGGTGCAGGCCTGAGGTAGAGGGTGGTAAGGGGTGGTTGGTGCGGCGGTGGAAGCGGCGGAGGGCAACGATAGTGCAAAATAGAGGGGAAATGATGAAGGGGAAGAAAATGGGGAGGAGGAGATCGGGGAGGTAAGGAGGCTAAAAAATGGGGCAGGAAATGGGCTATTGAGGAGAAGAAAAAGGAGAGGGAGAGGCAGTGGGAGTAGATGGTCGGTCGAGTGGTAGGTTGTAGGTGGCAGGGAAGTGCCGGGGTGGTAGGAAAAGGAGAAGAAGAGGGGGAAAATAGGGCATGTGGGGAGGGTATGTAGGGGCTAGTCTGGTTCAAAAATGGGAAGGAAAGGACGGGGCGAGAGAGAGAGAGAGTGGCAGTGGTGGCAGATGGTGGTCAGGCATGGCAGTTACAAGGCGACAAGGGGTAGGTCAGGCATGGACGACAGAGACAGGAGGGAAGGAGAAGGGGCATGTCGGGCTTGGGAAAAAAAGAAGGTTGGGTCGGTCGGTCGGGGGAAATGGAGAAAAGAAAAGAAGGCTGGGCCGGTCGATGCGGGCAGGGGAGGAAGGAAAGAAAGGCAGGGGCTAGGCTGCATGCAGGAGTATGAGAGGAGGGAAGGGAGTGGGCCGGAGGCCTAGGCACGAGGAGGAAGATAGGTCGGGTGCTGGCGGCCCGAAGGAGGAAAAAGGAAAAAGAAAGAAAGGAGGAAAAAGGAGAAAGAATAGAAAAAGGAAATAAAGGAAAACGAAAAATAGGGAAAATAGATAAAATAATTTATGAAAAAATAGGATGTAATATTTTTGGGAATTAAATTTAATATAATTAAATATTAGGGTATAAAAGGATAATTTTAGTAAAATATTGGTTTAAAAAATTATTTAAATAAAAAGAGTATGATAAAATAATAAAATATTTATTTTAATTTATTAAATATTCCTATCCACTTTTATCTACTCAAAAATCCATAAAATAATTATATTAAATAATTTTAAAATCTAATTTATCCCAAATAAAAGTTATTTATTAAATTATAGGTTTTTAAAATTTCGGGGGATTACACTTACACTCCGCTCTAAGGTGTTATTCCTCATCCAAGTACTCCTAGAAGTTCTCCCAATAGGGTGCTCATCTTTTTCTCTTCCTTTTGATATAGTTATGGCTCTCAATTGGATTTTTTTTTGTTATACGCTCCTTGCGCTTGGATTGTTTCGGGCTCATCTACTGTTGGACAACATTCCGTTGTGTTTTCCATAGAAACTATATGCTTTTTTTGGATATAAGGGAGCTCGACATGTTTTTAGAAATTATAAAAATTAAAAACAACATTAATTCATAATATAAGATATAAGTAACCATTAATAAACTTTTCCACATAGATACTTACATTACATGATTCCTCACTCTTATACCATCCATTCAGCCAACAACGTACATAAAAATATAAAAATTTGATATATGTTACAATTATTGTAAAGTTATATTAAAAATTATGTATATTTTATTATAAATCTAAAATTTAATTTCAATAAGCATAATTTTTTAAGAACATTAAATCAACTATATATAAAAGAATAATGGGGAGGTTGCAAGCTTATAATGGACATGCATAAAGAGCTATCGTATTCGCCGAAATCCGAGACACTATGTTCAGTTGAAATGATAAAACCTTAAAATTTGAGAGGAATTAAATAACCTTCCTCCGAATTGAGCCAAAAGTTGAGTGTTTCCTTCTTCTTCTATTTTTTTTGTTTGTGTATATGAGCGTGAATTAAATGTCTCCCTAAAACAAAATTGAATCTAGGAATCTAAAATCAATGCCTAAGATAGGATTTAATGCATCAATTTTTGGTTTATCAAACCCTATTCACATAAATTCTTAAGCATATTGATAGCCACTGGTTCCCAAATAAGTAAATACTATGAGCTTAAAATGATTGAAATAATTTTTGCAAACACTTTTTGCCTAAATTATTTGACATATGAACTAAAATGAAATCCAAAATTCAACTTCTGAAAAATTATGTTGTAACATGATTGGCCTCTCACCGATTGGTTTCCAAACAACACATGCCAATAAGCCATTCTTTATTGGTAATTATGGTTGAGCTTCAATCAACATTGAGCATAATTAGCACACAACATTACTAAATACTAATACTATGTAAGAGTGTCCCAAATCACCATCCCTTTCCTTGATCTCAAAGAATAGTCCATTGAGTCATTGACACCTAGATTTGAACTAACTAAATTTGGCATTGTCGGCTAACTCGAATGGTGGCCCTTCCTTTCCCAAAAAATTAATTCACACTAAACAAAATTAGAGCTAAATAAAAAATTAATTCACAGCAAATAGCTAAAGCTAAACAATGTCGACTAACTTAGTGAATCGACTCTAAATTTCAGAGAATAGAGATCAATGACTAACAAATTCAACAAAAATCCAACAATGCTCAACTAAGAAATAATATAAGAAATTAATTCTCTTCAGTCTTCACCACCATCTACACTAACAAAGAAAAATGGATGAAGAAGACCAAAATCAGAAGAGTAAGAGCTTATAGTGTTCGATTGCTTAGGAACCGACATGCAGGATGAGGAGGATAAGGGAGTCATTGTCGTCACTACCAATGGTTAGTTGTTTGTGGCACATAGGAGTCGTTGATGGTTGGTTGTGACACACCGTCAAACTATGGTTGAAGGCAAGCATAAGGGTTGAATTCTGAAGGAGGTTGTTGACATGTAGTTGTGGTGTTGCCTACTGGTTAGGAGGGGATGTGGGATTAAGTGACAAGAAAGATAGAGAAGAGAGGAGGAAGACGGGTCTGGAACTGGAAGATGGAGACAAATAGAAGAGAAATATAGAGAATAAGGAACTAGAACAATCGAACTCAAAGATGAGTTAGACGATACAATTCTTGGTCTCTCGCACATAGGACCATTAACAAACTAAGCCGGCTTATGAGTATTTTAGCTCGGCTAGTTAAAGGATTGGCTTGGCTTGCTTGTTTAGATAAAAAAGCTTAAAAATTAGGTTCGAGTTGGCTTTATTATTAAACAAGCCAAGCTTGAGCATAATAAATTTGGGCTCGAGCTCATTTATAGTGTAAAAGCTTGTGAGCTCGACTCGTTTACTACAAAAGCTTGCGACTTAGCTCATTAAAAGCTCGGATCGTTTATAAATAAGCCAAGCTTAAGATTTATTTTTAGGTTTATTTATTAAACAAGCCAAGCCTAAGGATACCCCGGCTCGACTCTGCTCGTTAGTTACACACTCACACAGTTACTCAGGGCCCAACCCACAAACGAAGAAAATTAGAGAAATGAGTGATAGAGTAAGTACAAGCAACCCGTGAGAAATGAATTTTGGGTCTATTATGGTCTTAACAAGATTTTTTGGGTTTGTATTAGGGATGACAACGGGGCGGGTACGGATCGGGTACCCCTTATCCATACCCGAACCCGATAAGAAATTTGATAACCATATCTGTACCCGTACCCGCATGGATATCCGTTACTGTACTCATATTTGTATCCGACGGATAATCCGTTACCCGACGGATAATCCGTTACCCGACGGATATCGTTACCCGACGGATATTGTTACCCGACGGATATCCGTCGGGTACATCAAACCCGCTATCCGACGGATTAAAATTGCCCGTTTATCCGTTTTTGTACCCGTTTACCTGTTATAATATATATAATTTACCTACAAAATTATTTTTTGATATTAAAAAATAAAAAATATATATAAAAAATCCAAGTTAAATGTAAAATGACAATTTAATTTCTAACTATAACTTATTCTTATATAAAAAGTTAAGGATAAAATGGTTAATATATAACGGGTAAACGGGTATAGATATGGGTAATGGATATCCGTCAGATACGGATATGGATACCCCGTACCCGTATCCGTACCCGAATCCGCCGGTTTTTTTTCACCATTACCCATATCCGTATCCATATCCGTTTATCATTATCCATTTCGATATCCATCGGACAAAATCCGTCGGGTTTCGGGTATTATCCGCCCCGTTGCCATCCCTAGTTTGTATCGGTTGGATCGAATGCCCAAAAACTTGGAATATGAAGAATGAGGATCAGAACAGATACAATACAGTTCAAACCAGGACTTGCATTTCCTGTCTTGTTTGATCTACGTTTTCAATCCAGAATGAATTATGCACACCCCTAGATAAAGTATCCAAGATGTATAGTAGAAGACATTATAATGAAGGAAAATAATTTCATCTTCCCAATGGAATTTACTATGTGTAACATGGAGGAAGACTGTGATGTACCTCTTATCGTAGGGAGACCATTCTTATCCACATGAAGAGCCTTTCTTTATGTTTATGAGGGCAAATTGATTTTAAGGGTTCAAGAAGAACTAGTCACCTTTAATGTATTTGAAAGCATGAAATACCCCTGTGGAGAAATGACTTGCTTAGATGTTGATGTTATTGATAAATGTGTTAGTGAGTAGTTTTAGGTGAATTGAACTAAAGATCCATTAGAGGCTTGTCTCACCAATGGAATCATCGAGTGTGAAGAGGATGCAAAACTTTTGAATACATTCTAATATTTTGTGGCAACTCCTTTATATTCTAGACTTACAAGACAACCACTTAGAGGCTTGAATCGAGAGGAATACAAGAAGTTGGAGCCTCCTATTGAAGAGCCACCTACACCACTATCACCTCCCAAATACTAAATATTTGGTCTATGAGCTCCATTTTTTCCTTTCTTTTCTTCTACATTGAGGTTAATTTGTCTATTAGGTATGGGAGAGTTTAGGTTGTATATATGCGTTTTTCCTGCTTTGTTTGTGTTTTATGTGTCTTCTATTTGTTGTTTTTGGTGTATGGTCTGTGTTTGATTCTTTTCAGTACCATGTGTTCAATTTTTTTAGCATTATTATTATTGTCTTTTTATTGTATCATTTCTTTTTTATTTGATTTGAAAATAAATAATAATAATAATAATAATAATAATAATAATAATAATAATAATAATAATAATATGGGAATTATGTAACATCCTATTTTTCTATAATCCTAATTAGCATGTAATTAGACTCATAATTTGTTTATAAAATTGTTAACATTATTTTTCAGGCCATTAATATTAAATTCAAGACTTCCATAATTTATTTTAGTCATTTGCAAATACTTATTTTTTGTGATTATTCTAATTTAGTGTGTTGCCTATATGTCACAATTTGATTATAGTGGTGCAGATGAGCCATCTGTAACACCCCCAAAATTCACTACTGAAAAATTTCATTAATTAAAAGGAAATTAGTGGAAGCAAATTAATAAAACGTGAACTTTGGGAGTATTACCACCACACTTAGTATCAGACCGGTTCACTTATACCGTTCCAGTACCAAGTGCTAAGGCTTAGAAAAATAAAATACAATTTGAAAGAAGTTCAACATACATAAATCAGAGTAGCGCATCAAATCATTTACCAGAATAAAATCCACCAGTGGTGGTTACAATAACAACATAACATTAAAACCAAGAATTTAAAGAGAAAGAGAAAATCCTAACGGTACCGGATAGTTCCTTACTCTCTTTCTCGCTGCCCACTCGAGTAGCACCTGAAAAGACCTGCAAGGGCATTGCCTATTGAATAGGCAGGGGGCCCACGAAGGGAATCCTTTCAGTACTACGGTATTACGGTATTGAGTAACCCTTTAATACCACACTTTAAAACAGGCCCGCAATGCAACACATAATGTAAGCTATATACGTATGTAATGAAAGATGCATACATAACGAACACATATATAACAAGTTATAAGTCACGATCAATACCTTTGGGCCTTAAGCCATATCATAGTGTAAAACCAATACATTCGGGCCTTAAACCATTATTCCGCCATCATTCAATCAATCTCATATTTTATATCCATGTGAGTGCGAGAACCCCACTATTATAGCCGGTGGACTGAAAAGTATATACTCAGGGCAGAACGCTCCTGACCACTATTATTTGCGGGTGGACCGGTCTCCAACGCAAGACGCTCCTAGCTACTATTATTTGCCGGTGAACCGGTCTGGCTCCGACTCACATGGTGTTCCACTATAAGTGATTAGTATTTTTCCATAACTTTATTCACATATATAACTGGTTTTATTGAGCTCGGGACCCCCACTATTATTGCCGGTGGACCGGAATATATATATATATATATCATCCAGGGCACAACGCTCCTGGGCCACTATTATATCCGGTGGACCGATACTCAATATCACTTGCCACGACAACACGCTTCTGGGCCACTATTATATCCGGTGGATCGGTACTCATAATCATAAGTCATCTGGGACCGGCTCATTAATATTCCACTTTCATACTTAGTGTTTTTCCTTTCTTTAATTAGCACAACAATTATATTTAATTGCCTCGGATGGGAGATCAATAACCCGGGACACAAAGGTACACCGGTCGTACTGGTGCATACAAGCTACTCAGTACCCTTCAACCACGAACCCAAGGACGCAAAGGTACCCTAGTCGTACTAGTGCATAAAGCTAACTCAGTACCCTACCGACAAGGACACCTAATCCATAAGTATGCATACCCCCTAACTAGGTCCGTAGAGCTAGAAAGAGTAAGATATAGGGCCTGGATGGGGCACAAAGGCACACTAGCAAATACTAGAATAATCGTGGACTAAACCACGTCTTTAGGATAGTGACCCCTAAAGAGTCACCATTCCCGATCTCGAGGTCTTTCACTTTAAGTATTAGTGTCTTAATTAAAGTGATCACGAAAAGCACAATGATCGGATACTTATTCACTTTCAATCGTTCTGATATCATTAGCCATTTCTTATTCAGGCGGTTATCCAAGATAATATAGAGAAATTATTAAGGACGTACTAATTATCAAATACTCTTATTTGGCTAATCATCATTATTTAAATCATATTATGAAATTCCACTGTCACAATGACATGTTAGGTACAAATTACTTATTTACCCCTTACTTATATAATTGCTAAGTCATCCCTTCCTTACTTGATAAATTACCATATTACCCTTTAGGTTGCATAATTACCAAATTACCCCTTATCCAATTTAGGTTACCAAGTTATCTCCTACACTTTTTAGTTCACCATTCACCCCTCATAATTGCTACACTTACATATCTCCCATTTGGTTGGTTAGATTACCATTTTGCCCTTTTCTTTTATTACAATGGACAACTTGCCCTTGAATTGGATAAATTACTAAATTACCCATCTTGCTATCACGATTACCGATTTACCCCTTTAGTAGGTAAATAATTACTAACTTACCATTTGGTCGGTTAAATTACCAAATTACCCTTCTCCGTTATCATAATTACTGAATTGCCCCTTTAGTTGGATAAATTACCAAATCACCCATATCCTTTATCAAAATTACCAAATTACCCTTCTCAATTATTATCATTGCCATTTTACCCTTCTTAATTATCATAATTACCATTTTACCCTTTTCAATTATCATAAATCCCAAATTACCCTTCTTCATAATTACAATTATTAATTTACCCTTCTTCATAATTATAATTACCATAATGCCCTTCAATTGGTTAATTTACCAAATTACCCTTCTCTAGTATCATAATTATCCAATTGCCCTTCTATAATCATAATTTAATTACCAAATTATCCTTCGTCGTTATCATAATTACCAAGTTACCCTTTTTTCTTACAAAATTACCAAAATACCCTTTTCACTTATAAAATTTCCACTCAACCCCTTTATTTACCATTTTTATGAATTTACCATCACTACATAAAATAATGATATTAGTACTTCATTCTTATCATCTAAGTCCACCAACTTGTCATTATTCAACATAGTACTCATTAGCAACTACATATATTAGATCACATACTTCACAAGCATATCATTAAAATACCCTTAGACAATAATATTATTCATGCATTAGCAACATAATACATCATAAACAAGCATTTAACATTTCCATCAATAATCAACCTCCTTCCTTAATTATCATACCTACACATGGCACAAAGGCTGTCATAATTTTCCTTTTATTTTTTTCAATCAATATAAACAACCATCTATATATCATGCTAGGCACACAAAACATGCATAAAATCATACCAAAATCCCTAATGTGCTAGCATACGTTTTTCCATGTATTTAAGTGAGGATTAACGATTACCTTAATCCCGCAAAAATCAAATCTTACTGGTATCCCAGTTAAAGATTCAAGCTTTGATTAGCAAAACCAATACCTAAAAATAATGTCAAAACTTATCATATTAGGAGTAATAAAAACCAAAGTATAAAAATTTATAAAACTTAATTAATGAAAAACTTAACTTAAAATGCTATTATACCTTCAAAATTTTATATTAAAATACTAAAGCAGGCAGCAGCTCAAGCTTTAATTAGAAACTTAACACCTAAAAATAATATTAATCATTATCATGTTAGGAATAAGAAATTAAAAGGATAAAACTTTATAAAAAATTTATTTAATAATAAAACACTTTAGTTAACCATTAATATACCTCAAATTTATCCAAATAAATTTCAAAATGAAGGGGGGAGCTCACGCTGCATGAACAACGTGAGTCTCATGCGAAAATGAGAGGAGAAGGGTTCGAAGGGGGGGTGAGATAGGCAAAATTAGTTATTTTCGAGTTGGGGTCTTTGGGCTAGAAAAGAGGGTAGATGGGGGAGGTTTCAAGGCAAGGGAATGGTGCAGGAGTGGAGAGGGGGTGTAGGTGGAGGCTAAGGATGGTTTCATGGTGGCATAGGGCGGCGGAGACGGCGGCGACGAGGCGGCGAAGTTGGCTGCCGAGGTGGGGGTTGAGAAGGAAGGAAAAGAGGAGGGAAAAATGAAGGGTTAAGGGGGCTGTTTTTGACCAACTAATGCATGGTGGTGGTAGAGGGGGTTGCAGGGTGTCGAACGGTGGGTTGGGTGGCGGTAGAGGTGGCCGGACGGCGGCGAACGGGGAGGTTGCAGGTGGCTTGGCGATAAGGGGAAAAATGGGGAGAAAAAGGAAGAGGTGGAGAAGGGAGGAAGTGCAGGGGCTCGAAGGTGGCTTGGGGGGTCTCGTGGTGGCGCAGGGTGGTAGTAGGTGGTGGAAAAAGGCGGCGCAGGGGCTGGGTGCAGTGATGCCAGCGACGGTGATAAAAAACCTGGGAAAAGAATGGGAGGAGGAGAAAGTGAGAGAAGAGGATCGCGGAAAGGAGAAGAGGCTCGAAATTATGGGGAATGAAGGGTTGGGGAGATGAAGGAAAAGAAGAGGGAGAATAGAGGGGCAGTGGCCGGTCGGCGAGAGGACGAAGGGTGGCAGGTGGTGGTCGGTTGGCTGGGGAAAGGGAGGGAAGAAGAAGGAAAGGGAGAGAGGCACGCGGGCTGTGGTACAGGAGTCAGTTTGGCTCGAAAAAGGAAAGAAAATGACGGGGGAAGAGAGAGAGGGAGAGGGAGCAGGTGCAGTGGCAGGTGGCGGCAGTTGCAGGGCTGGCATGGACGACGGGAGCAGGTCGAGCAGAGGTAGAAGAAGAGGGAAGAAGAAGGCTGGGCGAGCGGCTGGACCGGCGCAGGAAAGAAGGGGAGTCGACCGGTCCAGGGGAAAAAAAAGAAAAGAGGGGCGGGCTGGGTGTGCCGTGCGTGGGAGAAGGAGGAGCTGGGGGAGAACGGGCCTCACCCAAGCGCACATGGGGGAGGGGAAGGGTTGGTCTGGGTGCGGTGGCCCAAAGCCAGGAAGAAGGGGAAAAAAAGAAATAGGGGAAAGGAGAAAGAAAAGAAAAAGTGGGTAAAATGGAAAATTTTAAAATAATTAAATTTATAAAATAATAGGATGTAATATTTTTGATAATCAGTTTATTTAATAATTTAATTTAAGATAATTAAATATATGGGCTTAAAAATGATCATTATAGTAAAATACTAGTTTGGAAATTTATTTATATAAAAGAATATGATAAATAGCAAAATATTTATTTTTAATTTATTAAATACTCTTATACAAATTTACATACTCTAAAATCCATAAAATAATTAAATTAAATAATTTTAAAAGCTAATTTATTTCAAATAAAAGTTATTTATTAAAATATAGGTTTTCGAAATTTTTGAGGGATTACACCATCTCTTAGTGAGAGTATTGTGCAACCTTTATAGTGTATTCAAAATATGATGCATGTTCGAGATAAGTAATATCATCATCAATTGCTAATGGATTTGGTTGAGCATATTTATCAACATTTTGGTTCAGGTAATTATTAATGTCTTGTTTGTTAATCTTTTTTTTTGGTGAGTGAATGATGTATGTGGATTTTCATTATAATATTATGTATTTTTAATGCAATACTATCTTTTATATTTTGCTTCATTCAGTATTTTATCCTTCAAGTTGTATTGTATTTCATGGTATTCTCTAAATTTTATTCTACCATTATCATTATACTTTAATCACACAAAAAGTGTTGTAATTTTAATAAAAGAGATTGCTTAAAACACAACTCAAGATCAAATTCGTATGAACACATAAATTTTTAAATTAAAAATTTTATATTAGGTAATTTTAATAATTAATAATTATTTTAATCAATTTTAAAGTGCATTGTTATAATAATTTAAAAAAAAAGAATAATACCAATTTTGAATATAGAATTAATAATAATGAATTTCTCCAAAAGTATATTTATGTTAACAATATTCATAATAAAAAAATTATTTTATTATTATTTTAGAAATAATATATGTATATTAAAAAATTGTTCAAATTTTTCATCATTAAAAATAATAAATATTATAGTTTTATTCCAAGATAATTTATATTGAAATGAGTAATAGAAATAAGAATTAATTTTTTTAGATGAAGTTGGTGGGGTATGGGTTATTAGAATCATATTATTATTATTATTATTATTATTATTATTATTATTATTATTATTATTATTATTATCATTATTATTATATTGGGAGACATGAATGTGGAGGTAGATAAATGTGAGAGGCAAATTGTAACGCCTCCATTGTTTTGTCTTAAAATTTTTATTTTAAGAGTTATTTGCGGAATCTAAAATAATAAAAATACAGGGTGTTACCGCTATACTTGGTATAAGTCCAGTTTTCTTTACTATTCTCATACCAAATGTTAAAGCTAAAATGATATTCTACTTAAAGTAATAACATAAGTATGATAAATGGAATAGAGATTACAATGTAGGTTAAGAATATTCTAAGAATACGAAAACGGGTAATGATTACAAAGCATATTAACATCATTATGATAATACAAACAATCAACGACTACAAAATTCAAACGAGAGAAAACACATACAGACATAAGAATCTAGGAATATCTGGATAAAAAGACACCAAATAGGACACTGGATAGTACTAACTCTCACCCCAAAATACTATCTTTCAGCTAATCTTACATGCTAACTTACAAAGTTACAATTATACATTGAATAAGTAGAGGATCATAAAATGGAACTTATTAGTACAACAATATTGAGTAACCCACTATAAAAAATTAACATGAAAAGATTACATGAAGCACATAGAAGTTATCATGAAAGAACATGGTATAAAAATACTAAAATTCACATGCACTGACTAAAATAAGATAACCATATTAGATAAACATATATCACTAGGGACACATGACCCTCATACCACTTCATTTAGATCAAAAATGAAACTTACCAACCAAGTACTCAAGGGATGCTTTTTGAATTAATGATTAGAACTAATCTCAAGCCAATAATCATAACTGCCAATAAATTTCGTAATATCACAAGTAGGGTACAAAGGCAACTATTGACCATAAATAGGCACAAAGTCTATTGGCGAACCATAGGTATATAAGAAGGATAATACCAAACCAATCCAAAAATCATTCAAACCAACAATAATTATTTCCATTTTTATATTTCTCAAGGGGAGAATATATCAACTCAGATACACTAAAATGCATTGGTCATACCAGCGCACAAGACAACACAATATCTTACCGACTATCGACTTAAGGACACTAAGGTACTCTAGCAGTAGTGAAACACAAAAAAGTACAATACTTCACCCACAAGGATACCTAATACATAAGTATGCATACTAGTACGAATCCAAAATTGACCAGGGGCTAAATAGAGTAAGATATAAGACCTAGGTGGGGCACTCAAACACACCAGCAAAAATCCAAAATCAACTTTGGGCTAAACCACATCTTTAGGTTAACTACCCCTAAAGAGACACCATTCCTAATTTCAAGGCTATTCACTTTAAATATTAATATTTTATTAAGGTGACCATGAGATCACATAATAAACACATATCCAATTTCCACACTTATTTATCCAATTTTAAGTATCCATGACAAATATAATCAAATTCAACACTAAGGTCAATTGAATAATCTACTAAGGTTATCCTTGGTTCAAGTATTCACATTTAGGTTCATTAGATAAAAAATGACCAAAATGCCCTTGAGACCATAACTACTAAGTTAGTTATTTCATTTTAAATACTAATTAAATACTAAATTCATTTTATTTAATAATTTATCATGAAAGTGATAAAATAAAATAAACTAAATATTTAGCATGAAAATAAATTATCAGGCACATCAAATGACCATTTTTCCCTTACACATGATTTAATAAGGAAAATCTGAACATGCTTTCCTAAAACATCAAATCATATAATTCCATACTCAAAATCAAATAATATATATTTAGGCATACTTATATAAATAAATTAAACATGGTACAAACAAAATTTAACACTCCAAATTTTACTAATGAAAAATATCATTTTTAGTGGAAATACAATACTAAAATATCTAGATGTTACCACCATAATTGACATAAGTCTACCTTATATCACCATTCTTATGTGAATCACAAAGCAAAGTGATTAAAAGGTAAACCATGATGAATTGAAAATAAGAGAAGTTTCATAAACATAAATATGAATTGGAGATTAACTTCGAGTACAATATCTAAAAATAAAGACAAAAGGGATACTGAGGATCTAACAGTCTAAAATGATATCTGGGTAAACTGCTATTCGGATAACACGACTCTATGCTCAAAATTCTCAGTACAACAAATCACTCTACCCCTTACAAAGCATTATAGACTGGAAAATCATTCAGTGGGTTCTCATTGACCTATACATAAGCATCAAAGTTATCTACACATGGGAATGAGTAACACCCATAAAAAAGATGGTTAGTATTTAGCGTATTGAGTAAGGTGACAATACATTCGAGTAATGGATGCATACAATTGCATGCATTCACAGTAGAAAAAAAGCACACATGTGAGATACATAAAATGATACAATATAGTTACCGATTAATGCCTCATTAATAGATATAACAAATTCCATTATTTTATTTATATTCAAGTCAGGAACCCCACCATTCTTAAACTGGGGATTAGTTTGAAGTAGCTCTTGCGGACAACACACCTAAGATGCTATTATCATTTGGTGGAATGGACCCAACACCTTTCAAGATAAAATGCACCTGAACCACTATTTTTAAACTAGTGGAACTGTTTGATGTACTTCTTAGGGACAACACACCTAAGCTACTATTATTGTCCTGTGGAACAAACCCAATATCTATATACTAATTATGTACTTTTTCACTTTAAATCATTGATGTATTATCCATCAGTTACTTATGTCAAATCGTATTATTATTCATGTTGATTTTAGGGCTCCACTAGTCTCAATTTGGTGGAACGGGTTGATGCACATCTCAAGATAATATACTCCTGAGCCGCTATTATCATCTAGTGGAATTGACTCATAAAACATCTCGGACCGAATCATGTGATTTTCACTTTAAATGATTAATATCTTATTAATGATTGATTTTGTAGGTACAAATCACAATTAAAGTAGGTAAAGAACAATCACATAGACAACAAGGTCATTCTCAAAGGTTAGGATCCTTATACTTCCCCAAAAACCTTAATTTCTCATTTTAGGCATAACTTCTTTTCTATTACTCTCTTATCCACCAAACTTAGTATATATTCCTCAAATATTATGAATTTTATTAATATATATGAAATTCAAGGCCTAAATCTAATTTCCTACACATGCGATAATAACCTTATCTCAAAAGTTACTATTTACAAGGCTCATAAAACCCTAGTTTCACAAGTATGTGATAACTTTTCTTATAAGGCTCATATAGCTACCAAATTTAATATACATTCCTAAAACACGAATGTTAACAACATAGCTGAAATTCATGGTCTAACTCTAACATTTCACATATACGATAATAACCTCCTTGTTTTAGGATTATAATTCCCAAAGTAAGCCATTTTCTCATCTTATTAATATTAGGTATATTTTAAATAATATAACACATTAAAATACCAAAATTTTCATACTAAACCCATATTGACCAAAATGCCCTTGTAGGTAACCAAAAACACTCATTTCATAAAGACTTTACATGTTTCGATATCGTTGTTTCCAAATCCTCCATTTATCACCATATATTATATATATTATTTTCTCACTTATCATACTCTATTAATCCCATATTACAGCCATATATCACATTAATCATCTTAGGGTTTTTCCATGTAACAAATTAACATAGGGATATCACCTGCTTCTCAACCCACACATTTCCCATCATACAACATCGTATTATCATATCATAGCATGCATTAACAAAACGAATTTATCCACATAATAATTAACATGATGATACACATAGTCAAACATAATACTTAGTACAAAAACCCTAAACTACCAGTAGTATCATTATAGAGTAAGACTGAAATGGCCCAAAAATATTTATTTTGAGAAGTGTTATTAAATAAGGATTTATTAGGGAATTAAATTAATTCATTAATTTTGTTGGAATAGGAGGAAATTATTTAAGAAAAATTAAGAGGAAATTTACAAATATTTTTATAAGGGAAAATTTGGGCATTTTGCTAATTAAAAAGGAATTTAGGAAAAATCTTTTAAAAACCCTAAATTAGCCTAAAAAAGAAATTTAATATTGTTTTATTTAAATATTTATATTTTAAATACCTAAAATATTCTAATTAATTTAATTGACCCCAGCCTACTTAAATTTTTCTTTTCCCTTTTTTTCTTTCTTTTCTTTCTTTTTTCTTCTTCCTTCTGATTGGGCCTGTCGCGGCCTAATGTCTCCTTTCTTCTTTTTCTATCCCGTGGCCCAACCTCCCGTTCTTTTCTTTTCTTCCATCGGTAGCCAAAACACTGCATGTTAGTTCTCTTCCCCCTGGAACGCCGCGTTCCATTTAAAATCTTTATAATGGGTGCAGACTGACCCGGTTCTCCCCTCTTTTTCTTTTCTTTCTTTTCCTCCCAACCACCCGGTTTACCTTCTTCTTCCTCCTTCATCCTCTATTGTTGACCTACAGCTCCATCGACTCCGAAAATGGCGCTGGCGGCCACGCTTGACTTGATCGGCCGTTTCCCCTTTCTTTCTCTTCCCCTTGAATCTCATATTAGCCTAACCTAACCCGCTTTCCTTTTTCTTCACGCAAAATCCTCCTTTTTCCTGTGCAAAAATTCGACCCCGACCTAAATTTGTGTCAGCCAATTAACGTCGCCGGCTACCCCAAACCCAACCTGTATTATCCTCCTCCCGACCTTTAGAACCCTACCTTCTCCTCCAAACTTTATAAATACCTCTTGTTTGGTTGATTTTGAAACTTTTTTCCCAAAACCCTAAGAACCTACCCTGCGTACCACCATGACTTTAGATGACCTTTCCTGCGCTGTCAGCTAACTACGTCGCCATCTCTACTTACCTAAGTCTTCCCTTTGCTGCCCTCTAACTAACTGAGCCACCCATCTCCTTCGATTCTGCTTGCACGAGCTACCACAGTCGTGTAAAGTTCCTTGCTCGACCATCCAAAATTTTATACCTGAAACCTCTCACGCCGTCGTCCACCACCACATCTGCCGCTATCACTGCCTTCTGCACCACCCAAAAGCTACTACCAATATTCCTCCACCTAGCCATACCCTTATTTTATCTTTTTGCTTTCTCCTCCCATCTCTTTCTTCTTCTCTTCATTTCGGCTGCCACCTCTATCGCCGTGCGCCGCCACCACTTGCTACGCCACCACCCTCACTTTACTCATCTCAGCCTAGGAAACCACCGACACCTCAACCACCACCCTCATTCTCCACCTTTTCTTCTCAAGCTTCAACTTTTTCCTTTTCTATCCTCTTTTTTGGCCACCGCTGCCGCCGCTGTGTACCACCGTTGGTGCCACCTATCACCGCCGACTCAAGGTGAAACCCTGGACCATCTCAGCCCTTCTCCCCTATTTATTTAAGTTTATTCTATTTTATTTTAATTTTTAGCATTTATTCGATTATTATTATTATTATTATTGGGCTTAATATTAATGATATCATTTCTTGGCAGGGTCGAGAGTAGGTATAAATTATTTAAGCTATTAGTTTTGAATTATTATTATTATTATTAGTATTATTATAAGTTTTATTATTATTATTATTATTATTATTATTATTTTAATATTATCTATCTAAAGGGGGCCAAAGCCCTATTTTATTTTAATGGTGCGCATACTCCTATTTTTATTATTAATATTACTATTTCTACCATTATTATTAATAATAATATTATTATTATCTTTATTATTATTAATATTATTATAAGTAATATGTGTTAATAATAATAATATTATTATTAAATGGCGCCTTCATTATTTTGAGGTAGGGTCGAAAACCCTACCTTATATTATTAAGGCTTAAGTTATTATTATTATTATCATCATCATCATCATCATTATCATTATTAGCATTATTTTGGTGGAGGGTAGAAGCCCTTATACCACCAACAGTTTTGAATAATATTAACATTATTATTAGCATTTTTTAGTATTATTTCGTGTAGTTATTATTAGTATAATGGAATTTTATTTGAAAACCTAGTCTTGGGATAATTTAGTAAATAATAGTATTTTTAGGAGGGAACCTAATTCTAGTTTTTTCCTCATAATATGTTAGACCAGTCAAAGCCCTAAAGAGGTATAGGAGTGTGCACCAAGACTGGTGACGTTTTAGGTAAGGGAGTACTAAGGTTGTTTGTGTATTATGTGTTTTATATGCCATGAACGCCATGTGATATGAACTATAATGTATTTTATGTATATTTGTATAACTGTCATATATGTAGCATGGTATGGAGTTGAGGTAAGATCGTGCATTAAATTGTGGCATGCGTATTATGTGTATGGGTTGTGTTATTATTGTGGTATAGTGTGGCCCATAAGACATGTATGATAGGTTTTGTAAAATAATGATGGGGAGTGTAATAATGTGGAGTTGGGGTTTGCATGGAGTTAGGGTTTGCATGGTGTTAGGGTTTGCATGGTGTTAGGGTTTGCATGGTGTTATGGTTTGCATGGAGTTGGGGTTTGCATGGAAGTAGGGTTTGCGTAGAGTTAGGGTTTGCATGGAAGTAGGGTTTGCATGGGATTTAGGGTTTGCATGAGTGTTAGGGTATGCTATGGTTAACTTTAGTGGTGGTGGTTAACTAGGGTTGGAGTGGTTAACTAGAGTTGGAGGATAAAAATAGTAGAAGCCAGTCGTGCATGTCTAGGTGAAAGCTTCTGAATAAGATACTTAAAAAATTAATCATGTAAAGTGGAAGAGATTGAGTTGGGCCTAGATCGATCCACCGGTATAATAGGGGCTAGGTATTGCGGTATCCTAGAGACCGATCCACCGGCATATAATTGTGGTATGGTATGTTACCCTAGGCGACTGCTCCACCGACTATAATAGTGGGAGATCCCGAGCTTAATAAACCGAACCCTATAGTTTGCTAAGACGTAAAAGATACTAATACTTACAGTGGAACATCATATGAGAAGGGGTGAGACCGATCCACCTACGTAGAATAGTGGTAGGGTATGTTACCCTAGTGACCAGTTCACCGGCTAAAATAGTGGCTAGGCGCTGGAGTACCTTGGAGATCGATCCACTAGCTAAAATAGTGGGGTTCCAGTACTCGTGTGGACTTGATAAAGAATATGGTGTGAATCAATTTTCGATAAGAGATTAATTAAAAAAATTAATCTGGATTATTTAGGCCTTTATGTGTGGGCTTGATCATTTATAAGCTGTATAATACTCTGTATGACCTTATATATTATATGCGTGGCTTTGGATGTGTAAGTTGAATATTATCCTGCATGATTTTATGTGCTTGTGTGTTGGCCTTAGTTCTCGGTTACCTTACTCAGTACGTAGCGTACTGATCACCCTTTTCATGGGTGCTGCTTATTCTCACAAGCAAAAGGCCCGTCTGACGCGTTGCAGGTAGGTGATGCCTTCTTTGATGCCATTGATGTCTATGGGACATTAGGTGGGGCCAAGTGATGATTTGGGCTGGATTGGGTCCTGGAGTGGCGTGACCGTTTTTTCCATTATGAGATTATTATTTCTTTTCTCTTTTAACTATGTTTGAAACTCCGGAAACAATTTTAATATTGTAGCTATTTTCTTTTCTGAAGAACTATCTCTTGTATTTCATATTATGTAAAACTTATGCGTACTCTGATTATTGTTTTGTGAACTTTAATTTGGATAAAAGAGTAATATATAAGAAGTTATGCCTAAAATGAGAAATTAGGATTTTTAAGGAAGTATAAAGATCTTAACCCTTAAAATGACCTTTTTATCTATGTGATTATGATTTACTTTCTTTAATTGAGTTTTGTACATATAAAAGCAATCATGAATAATATATTAATTATTTAAAGTAAAAGATTACGTGAGTTGGGCTGATGTGTTTTATGGGTTTGTTCTACCAGAAAATAATAGTGGCTTAGGAGTATTTTGCTTTGAGAGGTGCATCATTACATTCTATAGGATTAAGAATAGTATGACCCTCAATTCAACATGAATGATAATATGATTTGAGATAAGTAATTAATGGATAAGCCATTAATGATTTAAAGTGGAAGAGTATATGAGTCAGGACCAAGGTATTGGGTTTGTTTCGCCGGACGATAATAGTGGGCCATGTGTGTTGTCCCTAATTGGTGCTTCAAACCATTCTACTAGTTTAAGAATAGTGGCTTAGGTGTGTTTTATCCTGAGAGGTATTGGGTCCATTCCACTGAACAATAATAGTGGCTCAGGTGTGTTGTTCCTGTGAGGTGCTTCACACTATTCCATCAGTTTAATAATAGCAGAGTCCTTAAATTCAATGTAAATAAAAGAATATAATTTTTTATATCTAATAATGAGGCTTGTATCAATAATTATCTTGTATTATTTTATGTATCTCGCATATATGTTTACTTTTTGCTATGAATGCATGTAATTGTCTATATCCCTTGCTTGATTGTATTGTCACCTTACTCAGTAAGTAATGTACTAACCATATTTTTCATGGGTGTTGTGCATTCCCATGAGTAGATTACCCTGACGTCTATATGCAGAGGTCTATAAGGAACCATTGAACGATTTTGCAGCCTATGATACTTTGTATAGGGTAAAGTGATTTGTTGTACTAGGGATTTTAAGCGTAGAGTCTTGTTATCTGGACGGTAGTTTACCATAATATCTTTTTTCACTCTTAGATCCATGATATTCCTTTATATGTATTTTTGTATATTGTACTCAGAGTTAATCTACAAATCATATTTAAATTTATGAAAGCACTGTTGTTTTCTATTTAATATGATTTACATTTTAATCATTTTGTATTGTGATTGATGTAAGAATGGTGAAGTAAGATAAACTTAGGTCAATTACGCTGGTAACACCCAATTATTTTGATATTATTCTTCTACTAAAATTATAAATTTTTAATAGTAAAATTTAGGGTGTTATAAGGTCGAAGATGGGGGTGAACTTTGGTGGATGTGGTTGATTAAAGGGTGTGAATTGTGGTGGAAATGGCCGAAGGCGGGGAATGTGTTGCGGTGATTGTTTCCAAAGGAAAGGTTAGGAATAGTGGAGTTTGCTGCAACTAGGGGCTTGGTTTTGCTATGCTAAGGGGGAGGAGAAAAGTGGAGGGTTGAGATGATGATGGCTGCTGGTGGAGGATGTGTTGTGGTGAGTTTGGTTAATGGTATGGGTGATAGAATGGTGAAGTTTATTGTTGTTAGGGGTGAGGGAATCATAAAGGCTACTGGTGGGGTGTTGGTGTGTTATTTTAGTGTTGATGAGGAGAAGAGAGAAGAGGATCATAAGGTTGTGATGGTGGTGTGAAATTTTGAACAAAAATTGAGGAAGGAAAAGGGATGGTGGAGGCATTAAATGTGTTCTATACAGACACAAATGCACAAGTAGATAGCAGAGGAGTTGTGAAGATCGATCAGACATGGGCTACAATGACTAGATCACACAAGGAGTGGCAGAGGCATAGTCACACAAAAGAATAAAAAGGAAGTAGGAGAAGGGAAGAAGAAACCGGTCGGGGGAAAAGTAAAGGATAAAGAGAGAAAAAAGAATATGCATAAGTGAAAATAAAATAAAATTTAGGTTTATAATTAGAATTAGGTTAACATAATTTTAGATTAGGGTCTTGGTACAATTTATTTAGCAACTTTCTAGGTTTAGGATTAGGTTAAAGTATTAAGAATTTGAGATAGAGATTAGGATAATGTAAAATATTAAATTTTTGAAATTAGAATTAGGTTATGATATTCATCATTCGGGATTAGGGTTAACTAATATTTATAGTCTTACACAAAAAGTCCAAAATACTTCTAGGACATACAATAATAATAATCATGCCAAGAATACACCAAACATGCTCAACCTATGATATTACACGCATATATAATACATACTTTATTTCTGACATTAAACCTAATTTAACATGATTTTGTACAAATATAATGTTGCACAACTTAACATGATCCACTTTACCAAATTTTGTATTAGTATTATTAGGTAAATAATTATAATGTAACAAACATGGTTAACATAATTTATACATCAAAACTCTAATATGCTATCATGTGATATTTAACACTTTTGTAAAGCACATGGGTTGCCTAATTTTCCAGCAAAAGGCACAAATTATAAGCAATTTGATAAAGTTATTAGGCTCCACTAATCATCTTCTTTTACCTATAAATAAAACCAAAAAATCATATATTAATATCTAACTCTTAACATAATAGTATAATATATTAAATAAATAATAATAAGAATACACTACCACTATCGAGAATTGGTTGGAGATAGAGGAAAGGCAAAACTCACGCAACCAAGTGGTGTGTTTGGGAAATGGTGATGATGGATGTGTGAGGGTAGTGTTATGGCCGGTGGGGTAAGGCGATGATGCCAAGTAGGGAAAACAAGGATGAGGGTTGACAAGAAGGCATGGCTAGAAGGTAAGAGTTGGGTGATGTGTGGAGACTTGGCACATCACCATAAGGTTGCGAGGATGGGTAGTGTTGCATGGGCTAGACTATGTGACGAGTTGCCGCAAGAGGGCAGGGGTTGTGAAGGAATGGTGGGAGGTGGGTTGAGTTAAAGGGCAATGAATGAGGTGGTTCTGTAACACCCCCAAATTTCACTCCTGAAAATTCTTTTTTTGAAAGAATAAAGCGGAAGCTAGGAGCAAATTTGGGAAATGTTACCGCCACATCTAACACAAGATAAATGTCAACCATCTATCTCATGTTAGATGCAAGGCTAAAAACCTGTTAAACAATTAAATCCGAACTTTAAAAGCATGACAATGTTACAAGAATTTAAAAGTCAATTACAAAACCCTTGGAAATTTAAATACAACACTTGTAACTTTCAAAGATGAATACAATTAAACAAAACAAATCCCGAAGGATAAATATCCGGACTGCCTACTCACTCAAGTCAAGCCTTCCACCCCAATTTAGTAACCGATCAAAACTTGCATCAAAGGTCTGCTCCCCACCATCGGTGGATCATCATAGGACCCATTCAACCAGTGTAGTATCAGTACGGGTCCAATACTGAGTAAGTCTCACTACCCTATCTTATGAGAGAGACGTAAACGATAACATCAAATACATGTTAAATTATGATACAATACGTTGATACAATATCATACATACTCACAAACCACAGCAGCAATCTTGCCATACACCTATAGTAACATATGAAACATATATAACATCCCATTTAAACATATAAGCGTAGTATAACCAAAATATAAAGTGAGTCATGCGCCTCAAGTAGGAATAATCCATATTATTGGAAACTCAACGCGTGTCATAATCACGAAATCAGCATGTAGTAATACAAATAATAAAAGCTGGCCATAGTCCAATTAGACTTATTCGCTTTGAGTCTTTATTAAAAGTAGTCATTTCACACCACAATCTTTATTAATCCACGTGAGTGCGGGTACCCCACTATTATAGCCGGTGGACCGGAATATATAAACTCAGGGCAGAACGCTCATGACCACTATTATTTGCCGGTGGACCGATCTCCAGGGCAGAATGCTCCTGGCCACTATTATTTGCCGGTGGACCGGTTTGGCCCCGACTCGCATGGTGTTTCACTGTCAGTGCTTGTGAATCATTCTTTATTCTTATCAATAATATATTCATTCCCACATATTCTTTAATAGTCTATGTGAGTGCGGGAACCCCACTATTATAGCCGGTGGACCGAAAAGTATACACTCAGGGCAGAACGCTCCTGACCACTATTATTTGCCGGTGGACCGGTCTCCAAGGCAGAACGCTCCTGGCCACTATTATTTGCCGGTGGACCGGTCTGGCCCCGACTCACACGGTGTTCCACTGTAAGTATTTAGTATCTTTCTCATGTCTTATAAATTTTACATTTGGTTTGCTGAGCGCGGTAACCCCCACTATTATAGCCGGTGGACCAGAAATCATACAGGGCGAAACACTCCTAACCACTATTGTTCGCCGGTGGTACGGTCTCCAGGGCACCCCGGCTCCTGGCCACTATTATTCGCCGGTGGACCGGTCTGGGCCCGGCTCAGCATCTTCCTCTTTAAGTGATTAGTATCTTAACGTATCTTATTGAAATTGTTTTACCCTTGACATGCATGGCTAACTATATCCACATTTATCCTCCCAGGAGGGCCCGTCCCATATCTTGGAACTCGTGCACCCCTTATCACACCTCGATATCCATTTCCCTCTATAATAACACATGATAAAACCAACTCCCAAGGGTGTGGGTTAAGACCCAACACCTCGTGGCATCAGACTCCACCCGTTATCTCCCTCTAGGGTTTTCCCTTAGAAACCCTAATTGGACCTATGTGGCCTAACTTTCTCTCACATACACTAACATTACTCCATTTATCACCCCACACCTCATCTCATTTAGATCAAATCCCAAATCATATCTCTTTACCCATCGATTCCACCTGTGACCCTAAAACCCTAGTTGGCTACTTCAACCCTATTACCTTTCTTCTCCCACAAGTAACCTCTCCTTTTTACCCAATACTTCTTCTCTCCCATAACACCCATAATCGTTCCTCATAACATAAACTCTCACTCTCAACCAGCACCTCACTCACCGTTAATCATTTTTACTTTTGCCTTTTCCAGATTACTAATTCTTCCCAAACCCTAATCGGGTCCCTTATACTCCCTTTTAGCAACTCACTTCCCATTTGTTTCTTTTTGCCCTTTTATCTCCATGTCATAATAATAATAATAATAATAACCACCCTAGCATGCATGTCCTAGAGGGTTACATCATATCACAGTACATCATAATCACCACATATGGATATCACATTCATGTCGTAAGAAAACGCATACCACATACCTTAACTTGAAGCTGCGCTACGCATAAAACACATTAAGGACAACCATGCGATACACAACCAGATATGGTACATATACAAAACATCTAAGACATGCAAGTCACATAACAAATAGGGACCTTAGCCACATCCTTACGAAATACCCATAAGTAGAGGTAAGTAGAGAACTTACCTGGATCCGAAGCTAGCTAAGCGAGATAAGAGGAAGAGAGAGATCACTAACTCGTGGATCCACGATAAGGCTTTCCTAGATCCGATAGAAATCGAAAACTAAATTAGAAACTATCCTATCAATCAATAATTCCAATTATTATAATTAAATAAATACAAACAACACAAATGATCTTTCGATAAATCAATTCCAGATGATTAATTTTCAAAATTAGGGTTTTAAAGCCCATGACATAAACTCAAGTAATTCAAATCAATTAATTCTAATTAAAGGTATTAGAATACAATTAGGATCATTTCAACTACTTTTATAAATTTAATTTTAGCAAAACAACTATACAAATAACCAATCTCATAATCTCACTTAAAATATAGGTTTTTAGGCTCGAAAATGCAATTCGGTAAAATTCCATAAATTTAACCAAATTGAATGTTTAGAAATGCAATTAAACACATTTTATAACATATCAAATAATCAATTGCTCAAAACCAATAAAAGAAATACGCAATTTAGCACAATTAGGATTTTTGAGCCCGGAACGCAAACCCGATCAATTATTGCCAAAACATATCAATTGACGGTTCGAAAATGTAATTAAATATATTCTAATGTAATTTATATAGTCAATTGAATAAAATAACCCGATTACAAAATTCAATTTAAACCCGCGAGAGTTTTGACCTAAAAATTCAATTCCGATAAATTACGCACAATTTTCCCAAATCAACACTTCTAATATAAAATTAAATATATTTTAAACGATATTATAAAATCAATTGAGTAAAACGACTCAATTACGCAACCCAATTTCATTACACTCGAATTTCGACCTAGGAATCAAATTCCGATAAAACCTACATACATTTCTCAAATTGACGGTTCCAAAATGAAATTGGATACATTTTAAAACATATTGTATAATCAATTTGTCCGAAATCGCAAAAACGGACGGATCCAAAAAATTCGGGCATAATCCGGCCAAAAATCCAATTTTTCCGAAATCTCAACATAACAATACAATTAACCTATCCAAATCATTCTTACAGCATATACATACATAAACAAACAATCAATTTATCTTTTTATAAGCTAGTTCATACCCAATTAATCAAAACAAGGGTTAGGGTTTTCGGAAATTTATACCGAATGAAATCAACACAATCGGGACAAGAAAATGCCGGAGAAGCTTCGTCGGGGAACGAGGGTGGCTCGCCGGTGGTCGGCGACGCTTGCCGCGGCCGGACGGCGGCAGAACTAGCGTGGCTCGTTGTTGTCTCCGCTGCAGTTCGATGCTGCTGCGCGGCTGTGGCGCTGCGTCGGTTACAGCTGCTGCGGTTGCTGCTTGCTGTGGCTTCTGCGCGGCGCCGCCAGCGGTGGTCGGTCGGCGGCAGCTGGAGGTCAGCTAGCAAGGAGGAGGAGGTGAGGGAGGCTAGAGCCTTGGGGCGCAGGGAATAGGAGTCACGAACAGGAGAGTCGGGGAGAGAAGAGAAAAAGGGAAAGGAAGAGGGGGGGTCGGCCGACGGGTTGGAGGTTTTTTTTATTTTTTTATTTATTTTTAAATACATATATAAAATAAACAACTAAAAATTTAAAAACTATTATTGGGAGATTTTATCTAAAATTCATTAAATGAAAATTATTTCGTAAGGTTCCGAAGGCTTAAAATCGATATAAAAGCTACATAAAGAATTTCGGAAACATTTTCGGAAAAACTTACCAACGTACGTAAAAAATTATATTATTTATAGAAATACATTATAAGACCCCCAAAATAATGTTTAAAAACATATAATAAAATATTTAAGTAAAATTCTAACAAACCGAGACTAATGTAAATAATTTCCAAAATCGGTTTTCCGTAAATCAAAAAGCATAAAACAGAAGAAAATTAATTCCATAAAGAAATTCATAAATAAACTCCGAATATCTTTTTAATTTAAAACTTCCTAAAAATTGTTAAAAATTCCCGGAATGAGAAAATTTAAAGTCGGAAATATTTTCTACGGATAAATTCATTAAAATAAATTTAACTATTTAAACAGATATTCTATAACTTAAATAATATATTTCGTTAACGAAATATAACTTCAAAACAAGGCTGTAATCACATGACGAAGTTATAATCGAAAATAAATTTAAAATATTAAAAATTAAAATACGAGAAAGAACGGGAATATATATTTTTAACCGAGACTCGAACTCATAAGAATATAATAAAATCATTGTCGTTAACGAATTTATCTAGAATGGTTCGCAACGACAATAATTAATTAAATTCAAATATGAATTCGAAATCATCGATAAATCCATAAAACGAATCAAAATTAAAATAATTAAATTTTTATATCAAATTATGCTAATAAAATCATTTAGCTTAATAAACTTGAATTTTATAAATACGGGGTATTATAGGTTCAAATGGGGGAAAGCTACACCAACGAAGGTCAATGAGGAGGAAATTGTGTTTTGTGATTAGGATGATGGGTGATGATGGTGGAGGCTAGGAAAAGTGGTGATGGGAGAATGGTGGTGCTGGTGATGGTCGACGATGGAGGATGGTGTGAAGGGTGGCTAGAGAAAGTAGTACCAAAGGAGAGGTTAGTTGTTCTAGTTGTTGGATGCGAGTTGTTGACGGGGAAAAGGAACCAAAGGGGGTGTGGTGGATGAGGCAAGGAAGGTGAAGATGGATAAAAAACCTAAAGTAGGGTGACGAGAGGAAGAAGAAGGAGAAGGAAGGAGATGGTTAGGTGATGGGTTGGTTTGAACAAAATGGAGGAGAGTAGGATGAGTAATATACAACTGGTTGTGATGGTTTGCGAAAGAAACCGAAGCAAGTAAGAGTGGGTTGTACATGAGAAATGGAGGGAGACATAAGTGAGTGCTTGGTGGAGGGATGGCACAACAGAGTGGTTAGGCTTGGAGTATAATTAGAATTATTTATATTTTAGGTTTATTTTGATTAAGTTAAGGTTTCTAATTAGGTAAAATAAATTAGAGAAATTAACCAGTTACAGGTGGGGTTTAAGAAAAAGGGAAATGGTAAAATTAATTAAGATAATTTCTTTAAGAACTTATATGGGTTACGAATTAAATATTAACAATAAAATAATTAAGCCAAGGTTTTAGGGTTATATTTCAAACAAAAGATTAAACATCTGAAAATAAATATTAAAATTTTTTGGGGTATTACACAAATTAAGAGATAAATATTATTTAGTGTGTTGGAGATTATGATGGAATGCAAAAAAGAGACAAGGTTGCAGACGATCTAAGAAAAAATTAATATGTTTGTAGTTTTTGAAACTGAATACTGTTATTGTTAGTAGTTTAATGATTTATTAGTTAGAGGTAGACCAATGGTTTGTATTAGTCCAATTAGTGGTTCAAATTGGTTTAGTAATTATAAAAAATATATCTTTAATTTGAAATAAAATATGCAATATACTTAGTTAATATATTAAATAAGTCTTATTTAATTTTACCTAAATTATACACCTTTCATCAACTAATTAAAACATCAAACCCCTAAACAAGGTAAATATCTATTACTTATTCAAAACTCCAATAGTTAGTTTTGAAAACCTATTTTGTTGGCAACTAAAGATGTAAAATGGAGGGAGTTAATTTGTTTTATCAACTCATTCATTTCTAATATATTTCCACACCTTATATAAATCATTTTTAGATCTCAAGAACCTATAATATCTCTCTCACTCAATATTCTCCACATCCACATCCCCTTTTCATCCTATTTTCATCTTAGACTTAATTTTAGAAACTAACTAGCTGCAAAATAAAAGGTGCAAGGATTGAAGATCTATTGAAAATTAGAATTAAGCTAATAATAAAAGACTATGCTCTTAAGTAGGAAAAAGGCAAAGAAATTAAAAGTCATACCTACAATTGGAAGATGGAACAACAACGACGAGGCGAGGAACTATGAGGGATGAGTAGCGAGTGATAGAGGGCAGACAATGAATGACAACATCTAATAAGGGACATGCAACAAATGGCAACAACTAGGCAACTAACTATGCTTGTTACATAAGGTTGAGTTAAGTGAAGCATTGAAAAATGCGTATGATCGAGCAAGATTGGGCAACGACATAGTATTTTATGTTGTTTTTTTTTGCTCAACGAGTCGCCTATAACATTTCGACTAGTAAGACCATTGTTTACTGACCGGTTTGTCCAACAGATTAGTTTGGTTTGCTTTTTTAAATTATAAATATTACAAACAAACAAACCTAAATTAACTTGTACTTTATCATCTACCTCAAGTTGGTTTGCTTTCAAAAATAAATAAATATCTAGATAATTACATATTGAATTACATTCATATAAAATTTACTTTAAATTCAACATAATATTTTTAAAATTTTACCTTATTTTAAGCTAAAATATTCTTAACATTTTTAGTGGCATTGAATTTCTCGTTCTTATGAGTATATAACTTTAGAGAACCTTTTAGCCTCTAATAATGATTGTTTGAAATTTATATTAAATTAAATAAATTTACTCTACAAATAAAATAAAATCAACTGCAATAGTTGACGGTAACAACATTCTCAAATGCTGCCTCAATTGTGTGCATGGTAATTTTTTTAAAATTATGAAAAATGTTAGTAAATTTTATGAATAAATAGTCTTTGATTATAGGGAGCTACAAACTAGCTTTGAATAAATATTTCCGCCATGATCGTTAAAAGGATCATTTTGTTAAAAGGGCAAACGGCCTTGACTGTATCTGAATTCTGAGGTTATAAGGTTTATCATCATCTCAAAGGTCTATATCCGAGGGCTGTTTTGGTCAGCTCAACCTCATACTTTCCTCTCTCTTTGTCCCTGCTGAGAGGAAGAAAATAACACAAATAAACGAAATAGAAAAGCTCTCGCACTCCTCCCTCTACAGATCAGCTAGCTGGAGCAGCAGCTCCTTTGCTTCAGCAGTGAGCAGTGAGCAGTGAGCAGTGAGCACTGAGCACTAGAAAGCTGCTTGCTTCCTTATTTCCATTTCAATATTTTTTTATCTGTGTTCCTTTTGCTCTTCTAGAATCTTGTAGAATTCAACACTCTCTTCTGTCTCTGGTTTGTTTCCTCCTCTCTCTCTCTTTCCTTTCTTAAAAATCTAGGGTTTATTTTTATAATCTGACTAGAAAAATGCTGTGTTTGATGTTTCAGATCATATGCCCAGATCTTGTCAATAGTCATCAATTGACCCAGCTGATTTGACCCACAATATTTGTGACATAAACGGCAAACCGGAGGTACATATACGCATCTCCCCTCATTCATTTACTAAATTTGAAGAGGTCGGAAGCGAATGGATATGAGGTATTGTTGTGCGTACTTTTGTAGTACAAGGAGCTTTCATTTTTTAGATTTTTCTCGCTGGTATTGAGATTGAAGCTGAAATGGGGATTGGTTTGATTTCTTTTTCATCTGGATTTTCGGTTTTCAAGTCAAAGGGTCTGTATTTGTTCTGTAATATTTTGTGTAGAGTAGAACGATACCCTCAATTTGGGATAGTAGCCAAATCTGGTGTTCGTGTTCTCCGGGTCTCCTTTGATTTGATTTTCTTTCCTTCTCTTGCTCGGTTAAATTTTTATTTTTGGAGCTCACCGTTGTGAACAAGGTTTTGATTTTCTATTCAGGACGTGTGAAAGGAATTTTCTTTTGTGTATCGAAACTTATTTAATGTGTGGATGAGAACGAAAACTGGATATTGGAATTGACTTCCGTTGATTGATGTGTACGGGTGTTGTCCTCTTGGGGGACTAGGTTTGTCGCTTGAGGAAACCAATAGCTGCTTACTTCAGCCAGGGAAGGTATGATTAAACAGATACTGGGCAGGCTTCCGAAGAAGCCATCTAAGTCTGCTGATGCCCGTGATGCTCTTTCTTCGAGCAATCCTACCAGTTCTAGAACAAGTGATCTAGTAGTTGGTTATAAGTCAGGGACCATAAACAACGCATCACAGAATTCAGGAGTTGTTCATGGAAGTAGAACAGCCCTGGTGGAGGATACAAAAGCAGCGGAAAGTTTATTGCCAACAAACTCCTATGAAGCACTGCCTACTTTTAGGGAAGTTCCTAGCACCGAGAAACTGAATTTGTTTATGAAGAAGCTCAAGCTTTGTTGTACCGTGTTTGATTTTATTGATCCCTCCAAGAATGTGAAAGAGAAGGAGATCAAGAGACAGACATTGCTTGAACTTGTGGATTATGTTAGCTCTGCCAATGGGAAGTTCACTGAGAATGTGATGCAGGAAGTGATCAAAATGGTATCTGTGAACCTGTTTAGGCCACTCAATGCTCAGTCCCGTGAAAACAAGGCCTTAGAAGCGTATGACGTGGACGAGGAGGAACCTTTGATGGACCTGGCATGGCCTCACTTGCAGATTGTGTATGAGTTCTTTTTGAGGTTTGTGGCATCACCCGAGACAGATGCAAAGCTGGCCAAGAGGTATATTGATCACACTTTTCTTCTCAGGTTGTTGGATCTCTTTGATTCAGAGGATCCTAGAGAAAGGGAGTATTTGAAGACAATTCTACATCGCATATATGGTAAATTTATGGTACATCGCCCATTTATGAGGAAATCCATAAACAACATATTTTATAGATTTATCTTTGAAACAGAGAAGTTTAACGGGATTGCTGAGCTTTTAGAGGTTTTGGGCAGCATCATCAACGGTTTTGCCTTGCCTCTGAAAGAGGAGCACAAGATATTCCTTGTGCGTGTCCTTATCCCTCTTCACAAACCCAAATGCTTACCCATGTACCATCAGCAGCTATCGTACTGCATCACTCAGTTTGTGGAGAAAGATAGCAAGCTTGCTGATACCGTGATAAGGGGTTTACTGAAATACTGGCCAATTACGAATAGTTCAAAAGAGGTCATGTTCCTAAGTGAGCTGGAAGAGGTCTTAGAAGCTATTCAACTGCCAGAATTTCAGCGATGTATGGTACCCTTGTTTCATCGCATTGCTCACTGTTTGAGCAGTTTCCACTTCCAGGTAAATTTGATTGATCTTTCTGAATGTTTCATGGGTCATAAAAAAGCATTTTCTCATGATTCAAGGCGGCCTTCTGGGGACCATTTCATTCCATCAAAAGCTGAGTATTTCCAAAATATGATGGTCCTTCCAGAAATTTATGGATAGATCCACATGCGTGACATGATTTATGGTTTGTTAAGGTTTCTGTCCAGAGTCTAGGCTGTGATTGTGACTAGGAATTGCGCAATATGTGGCCCAGTTGTGCTGAAGCACTTGACCTGAATCGTACATGCTTTTTATTCAGGTTGCTGCATTATCAATTTATTTTGAGACAAACAATTAAGGAATTTATTTCTTGGAACAAGTTTTGTGGTTGTTCTAGATTAGGAGAAAATAGGCATGGGTCTGGTGCTGCTCTACCTGGTCTTTAGTCTCCTGCATGTGATTTAAAAAAAGTTATTAGTGAAGTAATCTTCTCCTACAGATTTTCTATTTGTGTTTGCACCATGGGATCAGTCTCCCTCTTTCCTCTCCTTTCTAAATGGGTTGGTTGACTGTCTCATCATCCTATAATATTTTTTTTTCTCTTCTTTTCTGGGGCATGTTGCTGTGTGGAATGGTGAACAGATCCTGGCAAGTTCAAGTGGTTATGACGTGCTGGTCTTGAACATTTCCTTTCTTATTTGTCCTGTCTATCATCTTTAAAGGGCCAGCTCCTTGAATTTCTGATTTGGTGTATCCGTTCTTTGTTTGCTTTGCGATCCATTCTTGATAAAATCATATCTTGTGCTGTTTTTTGATCTGTGAGTGCTACTATTGCATCCAAAGTCTTATGAATAAGGACTTGGGCTGCATTTCATTGATAGTACCACTTCTAAGTTTTAAGCTGTACTGGCTCAATTTTTTCCAACTTGCCTACAGCTTAATCAATTCCTTCTTATCTGCATCTCAAGACTCCAAACCTTGCTTACATCTCCTTGTCATATCTTATAATTAGGTTTTAGGTGTGAACTTACGCTCTTTGCATTCATTGTTACAGCTCCACCTAATTTGATCATGACATTTGCTCCTCTAATGTGTTTGAACCTTGAAGGCAGATCTCTGTGTTTGGCGTGGCCATCAATGATTTGCAAATTTAGAGTCTAGGGTCTTTGATATCTTCTGTATGGTACTTTGATTTGCCTGTTCAATTATCATTTATAGGATTTTCGGATAGTGAATTCCTTGTGGAAGGTAGTTATTTAACCGTGATGAACTGGCAAACAATATCTAAATCTGTGAAGTGATTTGGTAATTTTAGAATAATATTTGATGATTTTGGGAACAATGATCTGAACTGGCAAACTCAACCTTGCCTTTGCAGGTTGCAGAGCGGGCATTATACCTATGGAACAACGATCACATTGAGAGCTTGATCAGACAAAATCGCAAAGTTATACTGCCCATAATCTTTCCTGCCGTGGAGAGAAATGGCCGTAACCATTGGAATCAGGTTGTTCAGAGCTTGACACTGAATATACGCAAGATCTTCAATGATGTTGATCCTGAGCTTGTAGAAGAATGTATGCACAAGTTCCAGGAAGATGAAGAGAAGCAAGAAGAGGTAAAAGCAAAACGGGAAGCCCTATGGAAGTGCTTAGAGGATATGGCTGTCACCAAATCCTGTGGCACAGAAGTTCCTCTGTCTCCCCAAAACACAGCTCAGCAAACTGCCTCTAGCTAGAACAAAGGATTGGTTGTGGTTCAATGATATTCACTCTTTGATTGATGGGTTTGCTGCTGGATGGGTCGTACAATGGCAATTTTCTTGTGGAAGTGTGTTGATCCTTGCTGGTTTTACTCCCGTCTGTTGCTTGTGGGGCTTGTATGGTCAGCTTCATGTCAAGATATGCCCCCTAATGCATTAAGCAAATCGAATGCAAAGTAGAAGAAACGACTGCGGTCTGAAGTTCTATGAGGCAGTTGGAGAGTCTAGCTTGATAGCCAGCTCTCCTGATGGTCATTACATTGAACAAACAACCTGCAGGTACTTTGTACTGTTGGAGCCCTTGTATTTTTTGTTTAATTATTTGATGTTAATTAAATATTCTAGTGTGTGCATCATATATATATATATGTACATCTTTTTCAGTTCCAGGACCGAAATGCATCGGTTTGTGCAGATCCTGTTTCCTCTTAAGTCTTTCTCGCTTGGTTTAGTGGCAGATTTTTTATTTTATATTGATAGTAATATCTAGTAAGCTTGCTGTCCTTTGTGAGTTTTTTCTTTTGCCCTTTGTGGCAGACGACTGCTGCACGCACATAGATTTGCATAAAATGCAAAATCATGAATGAATGAATGAATGCACCCCTATTGGTTTATGAAACCAAAGCAGGTATTATCCCATCTCGAGTGGTTGCCTATACGTGGCGCAACTGCATATCTATCGATGATTCGATGTTGACGTTTCCTGCTAAGATTTCCTGGGTATACTGCACTATAAATAAAAGTGAGGGTATCTCTTTTCCTTTTGTTTTTGGTGCCGAGCCTCTTGGGGTGAGTACCCCTGAATGGTTGCAATTTATTTGGTCTTTTCTTGCTGGCTATTGATAATTCTGCTTTCTATGCTCTTTGGCTTTTCCCACATTCTTAAGAAGTCGGGAACTTCTCTAGAGCTGATAGGGTAAGAACCTGTGTTGCACCTTTTTGATTCTGTAAGGTTTCGTTTTGATGAAAGATTTTTAAGAGTAATTTTATTTTAATAGAGAATTTATGAACTTCTTTAATATACAAATTTTATTTGAGTATCCTAAAATAAAATTTAAATATATATATTTTTAAAAAGTTTTAAAAAATCATATTACAAATTCCACCGAATAAAATTGTAGCGCATTTAGTCTTAAAAAATATAATTATAAATTAATATTACTTTAAAATTTTTCTCATTTGTAAAGTTTTTTCATTTGAAGGAATCCTAAGTGAACGAGGAGCGGCGGCGGTTTAAATCAATACGGTGTGTCCTTGCTGCACCTCTGTGCTAAGACATGTGCTACTGTTGCTGTCGACTGAACTTGCGTTGTGGTGGGATTCGAAATGGAATTTATGCTGTTTATTTTATCATAGAGATAGTCATAGGACGAGTCATTGCCTTTTTTGTTTTGTTTTTTTTTTTTTTTTATAAAAACTTTCCTTGTTGCAACGTGATCTGACCGACTCTGTTTTGGTGGATAAGTGTAACGCAAGTAGGCTTCAAAATTCAAAATTTATAAAGTACTCTGGTCTACCTTGCATTGATGTGGATTTTTATTCGCTCTTTATATCATTCCTTGGTGGCTGTCTTTTCATACTTTATTTTACCCCATTTTTTCCCCACTAAAGCGAAAACCTAAAGCGAGAAGCTGCAAATAAAAGTCTGCAACTTGCGTATTTTCTTTTCAATTTCCTTGCATTTGAGAAAAAGTCATGAGATGATTGACAGAGTAATTAGTACCGCTCTGCCCTTGCCATTTTGTTGTAGGCGATCGTCCATAGTTAATTATCCTTCCTAGTCTTGTTAATTAGGGACATCAAAGACATTTCACGGATTCAGTGATTATATACTGGAGAAAAATGATTATTTTATTTGGTGAGGAGTTCTGATATTTTCGTGGAGTTGTAGGCTTCTGAGCTTGTTTCTATGTGGAGAGAGGGACACTTGTTTTGCTGGAAATATTGCCTAAATTCATTTTGCTGGAAATATTGCCTAAATTCATGTCCATGACCGCATGCCATGCAGTGAGATACTTTGGCCACATTTAGCTACGGCCGCGACTGGAGCCCACTTATTCCAGTTTTTTCCTCTTCATTTCCTTCATGACTCGTGTAAATGTTAGAACTTATCTGTGACCTATTGAACCAACTCACCATCCAATTGAAAGGCGAGTACCTCAGATTTGATAGTTCACTTAATTGTCAGAGCAAGGAGTGGTTTTTGTACCACCTGTAGTGTGATGAAAGAAATAAGAAATGATAAAGAGAGTTGCTGACACCTTAAGTAAAACATTTCGTTTCATTGTTGATCTTACATTTACTAGCTTAGTTTCTCTATGAAGACTACCTTGGAAGGGGGATGTGATGAAAGTAGATAACAGATGAAAAAAAGAAAATGATGAATAGTATTTTTTTTTTTTTTTTTATATGAAAAAAAAATCAATCTTTTCCCCTTTCCAAAAGCCTTAGAAGATGAGCATTTTATATTATCTTAAAAATTACGAGAAGCCAAACCCTTTGTTTATCACACAATGCAGCTAATGAATCATCACAGAGCAGCTATTTGGGTCAAGTAGCATAAACTTGCAGCTCCTCGTCAACTTCAAGCTTAGCCATTTCCTCATTCTCCAAGGTGATCCAAGTCTCAATTCCATCACCGGACCATGAGTCCATGAAAACAATTAGATTCTTAAAAACTTGTGCCACTGTGCTCGCCCATATAGGCTTACCCCATCCGAAATCAGCTTCGTACAGAGGAAACCTACACAGACTAGTGAAACTAAAGGTAACCATATCCCCTTTGGTGAACATATCACGACTGCCTCTCAGAAACCTCAGGTACTCGTCACCTTCTTGGAATCTCCTGATATAGTCATCATCTATCTCCTGTATAGCGTGCCTCACTTGCTCCACAATCCGGTATCCATCTTCCGACGATTTCAGGGGTAGCCGTGTTACTGCTAGCCCGAACATGTTCCCAAAGTGAGATTCTGGTAATGGAGGGCACATTCGGGGTCGAAGGTTCACTGTGTGTAGGGTTAGGTAAAGCTTATTCAGCCCTGATGTGGCTGTAGTAGCAGCGACGATTCTGTTCCATACAAAGGCAGATACAGCCTCAATTCTTGTGGGAGGCTTTGGATCTTCGGTATCTAAACCATTTGCGTACCTATCCTGGAGTGCTGAAATCTTTGACTTGCTGAAGGCAAACCTTTTGGTAACAATCTTCTCTTTCACGATCCCAACGTTTGGCTCATATCCGCCCAACTCTTTTGGCGGGAAAAGTTTAGACCCATCAAACTCGGGATAGACTAAAGCTCCTTCGTCTCCACGAGCAGTTGCTGCCCAACTCTTGACGAATGTAAGGTAGGAAAAACCATCTGCAACTTTGTGGGAAATGCATGTACCAACAGCCATTCCACCACAGTCGAAGAAGTTGACTTGGACTGCAAAGAGCTCATCAACATCATCAAGCCGACGAGGAAGCAATTTGTCTAATTCACTTGGAACGGGATTACTTATGACCTCCGAAAGCTCGCATTTCACCTGGGCTTGCAAGAACTCCACACCTTCATCATTACAATCCACATATGACTTCTCCTTGAGCCGACCGGCTAAGGGATAAAATCGGGTCAAGGATTCCGACAAGGATTTCTTGAGCAGATCAGACCTTTCATCTATACTAGGCTTTATATTATGGCAATCATCGGCTTCGTAGTAAAGCAGAAGAGGCATGTTGACTGGTGGAGCAATTTGGTCTAGAAAGGAGAGGTCATAATGGCCGAGGTCACTTGGTGTCGGAGAAGATGGCTTGACAGACTCCCGAGATATCACTTCGACTTCAAGCTTCATTCTTGCTAGGATAATGTACCTGATCCTTTGGTTGCAACACCGGATATTTCTATTTTTTTTTTTTTTGGGATTATGTCAGTTTCTTGGCAACTTAATGACTATTGATGATGAGAATATATGTATTCTAAAGGTGATGGAAGACCAATCATCTACCCCGACTGAAACCTGATATAGGGAAAACATCAAATTTTAATACATATAGGGTGCAAGAATAATGTAAAATGCAATAAAATTTCGAGGCAGAAAAGAACTTATGGGTGTCACGTACATTGCAAGAACAATATATATATGAGCTCTAGGTCATTATGCCATTATTACCATTTTTGTACTTATTTCAACTAATCAATTTGGGAAGCATTCTCTTTGTCCAATTTTTGTTTTTCTAAATTTTAAAAAATCTGACAAAAATTAATGTGTTTTTATTGTAATTATTATTAATATTTTTTTACATGTTTATAATAAGGCATAAATATATATTGAAAGGCAAATTGTTTTTAATACTAGCCAAGAACGAACCTTAGTCCATTGTGACGTCCAAAGCATCTAATACTGCTCGAGCTAAGTGCTCGTGGTGAACGTGTATATATATATATATAGTAGTTTTCTTAGTTTTGCAAATTGCTATACCTCTCTTTATAGTGATGATGGAGAGATCACAATAATGGCTAAGGTATGGTAACATTTAGGGAAACTTAGAGATGTAAATAAAAATTGAGACCCTATATGGATTTATATATGAATGTTTGTATGACACTTGCATACATATATACATACTCATGTATAATGCACGATAAAATTTAGGGTCCTCATCATTTGGGGATCCGAATACTTTAGGGTTGGCCTTGACGAGGTCATTTTGAGAGTCAAAGAAGATGGGTTGTGTGACTCTCCTATATATCAATCAATTCTTGCAAACATAATCTTAGCAAATTGGCTCATGGTGTGATGCACATACACCACTTGAGTGGCAAAGAAGGTAAGTTTTTTACCTAGCTAAGAAAAATTGGATCACCAATTAAGTTATTGTCAAATGTTAATAGCGAAGGAAGAATAAAAACAAATATTTCTTATATAAATGTTTGGCTAGTTAAATTGGTTTTATAATAAATGATCTCTTATAATATATATTTCAATTACCTTTTGCATTAAATTATGACTTATAAAGTGTATGTTTAATGTTGATGTTGTGATATATTATGTCAGGATTGACATAATATACCGTATTGAAAATTATTTTTTCAAAAGAGTCTATTTTTATATAAAATAATTTTTGACAGGTGTGATGCTTAGAATAAATGTATCAAAAACACAATCTTAAAATTGCTCACCAATATTATGTTGATAGGAAAATCATATGACTTAGCCAATAAAGTGTAAAGGAAGAAAGAAGATCAATACTTATGTTGCGCAATGGTTGCATGGTATTGTTGACATGTCATATAATTTTGTACTTCTTCCTTTATGTATATCTTTCACTATAATCTATCTAAAATTTCACCAATATTTAACATATCTTTCACCGTTATTTTTTGAAAAATTTCACCATTGATATAATTATATTTTAGTAGTTCTGCACATATATTTCCCCATAACTAATGAAAAAATCTCAATACATTATATCTACTTAAATTTTAACAATTCTTTCATAAAATCCAAAATTTCACCATTGTTGTCAATACTTTTCGTCACCGAATATATGAAATTTCATCAATATTTAGGATATCTTTCACTATCATCTCATGAAAATTTTCAACATTACTCTAATTATATTTTACCAGTTCTTTGCATATCTTTCACCATAATTACATATGTATTTTACATACCGAAATTATACATATTTTCCACTACAAGTACTTAAACTTAACAATTGGTTTGCACAATATGATCTTTGACCATCAAGCTCAATATCTTTCATGGTTGTCTACCTATAATTTCATCAATGTTTAATATGTCTTTTACCACCATATTAAAAAAAACGAACATTGATCTAATTATATTTCACTAGTTTTACACATTTTTCATTGCAGCTACATATATATATTTCTCCAAAGTTTTGCCTATCTTTCACCACTACCACTTTCCTTCTAATTTTTCCCACTTCAAAAGGTAACTCTTATTTGTGGATCGCAGTTTTGGTGAAACATATGATGTGTATAAATTGATCTAATCATGCATCTAATATATTTAAGGAACTATTAGTTGATCTAGTTGCTCAATCTTCAAGCAAAATCAATCTAATCATGTGTCTTATGGATTACATTAGTTCCCCAAAATGTTGATTTTAGAAAGAAGAAGAAGAAGAAACACATAAAAAACACATTCTTTTGGAATTTTAACAAACACCTGGTTGAAGAAGAAGAAGAAGAAGAAGAAGAAGAAGAAGAAGAAGAAGAAGAAGAAGAAGAAGAAGCCGGTGAAGAGAAGTTCACGAGTATGATGGTGTAGTTTTAGATTATGTTCTTCACTATCAATTGAAAAAGAAGTAGTGTTATCAATTTCAATTTTTTTCATTATCTAGAATAATTGAAAAATTGAAAAAAAATAACTACATTATTATAGGCATATGGTAGAGATGGGATAGAAGATTGAAATTGTCACATAAACCGACCATCTTATTCGTTATGTTTAGATATTTTTGTATCCTATAATAATAATAATTTTGTATTTATGTAGTCTCAATTTGAGTTTTATGTTGATAGAAAAGGTTAGGATAAATCCTACTTAGGTACAATGACATTTATCATAAATCTATGTAGTTATCATGTGGTTCAAACAATTTTATTTTGCTGTCATGTATTTTGATTTTTTGTTTCACTTTGGTATCATATTGTTAATGATTTTACTTTTATATGACTAAAATGATGAATTTTTTAATATTGAAAATTTTTTAGAAGTGAATTTTAAAATTTTGAATATTTGAGTTTTTTTTTTTCATTTTCTAGATTTTTAAAGAATTTTATAACATTTTCATTTTTTAAAAAGTTCTAGAAAATACCAAAAAATATACATTTACAATTTCCTTTTTTTTGAGTTCATTTTAAAAAATATTTCATATTAAAAAAACATATCATTTGAGTCATATAAACAAAAAATATTAATAGGATGGTATTAAAGTGAAATAAAAAATTGAAACACATAGTACCTAAATGAGACTATTTATAACACATAATGCCTAAATAGAATTGGGTTAAATGTAATAGTAACTAAGTGAAATTAACCAAAAATTTATTATGTGGTCTCTCTTCAAGTCCAATTTAGTCTATAAAAACTCAAAAATTTAATTTGTTTATAAGATATAACATTTTTGATTTATTCCAATTAGAAAATTAGTATTTTTAAATTTTAATAAGGGTATAAATGTTTGAAGTTTGTTCTAATTGTATATTTCTATTAACATAATGTTTTTTTTGACATAATAAATTGAGATGAGTTAAAGGACACCTCTACGCCTAATGGAAACTGATCTAGATGCATTACAATAAGTTGCACGATAATAGCCACTAGTCTATTAAAACAATATTGTTCTTAAATAAATATGATATTTCATGCACTATATTTATTTATATATAATTATATAGATATACAATTTTAATTTATATTTATATATAAGTACCTAAATATTTTAATTTATGTTTTTCATCTTTTTTAGTTTCATCGTTAATTTGTAATTCTAATATTTTTTTCTCCATATTTTTATGTTTTGTTGAAAGCATAAACTAGAATGTAAGTTAGATAACACATATAAGATTACATTTTCGATATGAAATTGAGGTAATTACCTTAAAATTAGCATTAAAGAGTAAAATAAAAGAAAAATAACTACAAAATTTGACAATGAATAAGTGCACATTTTTTTTAAAGTTGCAATAGAAATGGATACTTGTAAAAATTAAATGGAATAGAAAACACAAATATTTTTATATATATAAAGTAATAACTAGATAGTGTATTAGGTAATTCACAATGACTAAAATTACATATGACGAGTAAGAGCCTTTGGATAAATGGGGAATGAAAAACCAAATGAGACTTTTAGATTTATGGTGAATCAATTCTCAACTTTTTAGATTATACTTATATTTGAGATACGTATATTTTCATAAATATATTGATATACCTTTCTCTTATTTATTTAATTTATTTATTTTTCATTTTTTACAAGCTTGATAATATTAGTGAGCAATACATTAGTGAATGAACATCAAATTTTCAATAGGTATTTTCTTTTAAAAGAATTATATCATGAGCAAAGATTGGATTGCGATCGCCTATAATCTAGGTATCTCTTTTGTCAAAGAAGTCATAGTATAGTATGGTACGGTATAACCACATTAATACCATTGAAATTAAAATAATGTTTCATAACAAATTTGACGATGCTTAGCACAATGTTTTTTCTTTTTTTGGGTAAGAGTTATTGTTATTGTTTTACATTCACCATATTTCGACAGCTATTGAGACCGACCGGAGTCCATGCATGTCATTTGCTATGATGAAAGATGTAATGACAATTTTGTGCTAGTTTATTACTTCTTCCATGAACCGCACATATATTTTCAATATGTGTATTAGTTGTTGTACAATGATTACTCAATTATTTGTCCCTTTTAATATGATTCAAGTTAAAATGATTAAATAAGTAACATACATTCAAACAAATTTCTTATAATATAAGGTATAAAAACAAATAGGTCAACACATTATGATAATAATGGTTAATAAATGAGTAATGAATAGGTAAATGTATAAAATGTTACTTTTATTATTAATTATAATAAAATTAATCACATAAGTAATTGTAAAGTTTCTTATATAATAAATCTTGTAATGAATTTAAACTTCATCGTCATTCTAAAACCATTAAAATAAACATGAACTCAAATTAGACTACACAACAGAAATGGATAACATGTTAATTATAATTAGTTTTTAATCATTCAAATTTCTCATAGTAATGCTGACCAATAAATTACATTTACACAAATTTTTATTTAATGATTAACCTTTGCTCTCATATGAACACCAAATAGTTATAGCTTTCAAGAAAAATAACTTTTATTCATTCACAATTTGTAGCCCTTAAATAAAACGGTAACTAATTTGACAACATTCACTGAATGGTAAATTTAATTAAAAAAATAAAGATAAAAATGGAAAATAAAATTTTAATTTTTTATATAAAAATTTAATGATAGAATGACTTTGTTTTTGATACGGAGGGAGTATTTAGTTATTCAATATAGAAATAACATTCTATTCACATATTTTTAGAGCCGTAAATAAGTTAAGCCAGTTGAGTATTCGACTTACCTATGCTCGTTAAAAACTAGATTTGATTTGTTTGTTTAATTAAATGAGCCATGTATGAGCCTTACTTTTGAACTTATTTATTAAACATGCCAATCTCGAATTCGAAAAAGTAAAGCTTAATTTATTTTTTGGCTTTAATTCTTAAGCCTAATTCGGTTCGGTTCGGCTTGAAACATTTACGGCCCTATAGCTTTTCTCTGGTCTTCGTTATTATTAGTTTTGATATTTTTTCTATTGTAGTAAAGCTGGTATATAAATTCATAGTAACGAGGACAAAAAATATTGATCAATACAATGAGGTAACTGTACAATTCTCTCATAATAGTTAGGATTAACTTTGTAGTCATGAAAAATAGCTTCGACTCATATCAAAGTTCACTCATCCTAGAAAATTAAAGCAATATTTTGTAATATGTAATGTATATATTATTTATTTATGAATATTTGATATTAATGATTATTGTTATTTGTTTATCTTAAATTTGAAAAATCAAAGATATAGCCACAATACAACAAGATTTATTCAATATATTTTAAGATCCTTACATATATTTTTCTTTATCTAAATATACCATGATTTGCACCGGATTGAGTATGAGCTATAATGACCATCCATGTGATTTGATATTCGTTGATTGGATCAAGTATTTGACTTCATTCGATTTTTTTTAAAATTAAAAGCAAATTAATTTGGTAAATAAAATGTTAAATAAATAGAATATTTGATTCTATAAAGATAAATAATAACTAATAAGTAAAAATATGTATATTTAAAATAAAATTATAAACATTAATATTTTGTGGTCATAAAAAATTATAAAATTTTATTTATAATTTTAAATTAATTATATAAATTTTGTTTTAAAATAAAAGTCTTCTTTGATAAAGTAAAAATATAATTTTTTATATTTTTCCTAAATTTTTTCTTTATTTTTGTCTGTATCTATTATTATGTTGTATCGGACATAATTAAAATATAAATGATATATGCTTGTTTGGAGTTACTTATCAAAAGTAATTATATAAGATAACTATTTATATTGAAAAAAAATTCAGCTTAAAAAATTCTAAAATAAATAATTATTTTAAATAATTAATTTAATAATTAACTTTAAATATAATATAATTAACGTCTTTCTGGATGCTTTCTTGTCCTTGATAACAGTGCTGGCTGGCTGGCCGGCTGAACACCCGCCTAGAAGGAGATAGAAATTGGAAACCCAACTAGTAAACTTTTTAAGGTGGCAAATAGAAAAGACGGAGTTTGGTTTGAAATTTTGTCGTCGGCGGTAGATTTGAAGATGTTGATGGTAGGCCCTAATCGTTTTTTAAAAGCTCTGATGTATTCTTTCTTACTGATGTTTCTGCCATACCTCTCTTCATTACAGGAAGCTATTCGTAATCACAGAGAGATTGACGTTTTTGTTGTATTAATTTCTTGCTGTTGTAATAGCTTTTAAATTATATTTCGTTTCATGAGTTTAATTCTCTTTTGGTCCGACGTACCTTGGAAGCTTATGTTTTTGGGTTACTGCTGTTCAAAGTTTTTGTCAATGGTTATTTAACCAAATTTCAGCACCCTAAGTCCCTAACCCCACAAAAAAAAAAAAATAAAAAACAACAACACTGTAACTACTGGAATATAGAAACAGAACGGTTGAGATTTAACTATACATGCACGATAGGCAAAAGGTTTATAAAACAGAGACTGCGCATGTATGTATGTGTTCTTTAACATCTACTATTGTTATCTACATAGATATATGCATGTATGTATATGTATGTACGTATGTTTACCTTCCAAGTTGATGCCTTCAACTTCCAAGCAAAAAGCATGTATTTGGGAGCATGTATCGCATGGGATCTGGCTGTACGCTTAACTTCCAAATTGGAGCAGGCAGCTGAACAACTGCGACAGGTACAGTTTGTATGGGAGCAATCACCAGCCTAATTTAAATACGGACGTTAATTTGCCCATGACTGCTCATTCTCAACGCAATCAATTTTTTTAAAACCAGAATCTGATTAATTAATGCTAAGCCGTTGTTTACTTCCACGGGTGCCCTATCGTTAATTTTTATTATCTAATGATTGGTGCCAGGTAGGCTGTTGGTTGTATTCAAGGTACCGGAATATAATGAGTACGTTATATCGATAGTCAAATTTGAATGCCCTTAAAATAATTAGCATCAACTTCTCATTTTTATTTTTCAAAGCATCGACGTACTGCTATATATATATATATATTTTTATTATAATCACAACTTGATGAATTATGTTTTTCAGTTTCGCAAGTATCTCTGATTTCTTCCCTCTAATGATTGGTTTTTGTTTAAATTGGTCAAATAGTACTCCTTTATTTCACAATATAGGTCACAATGGGCACATGGATTAAGGAAATGATAAGATCGAAGAAGTAGATCGCCGATCATTTATACGATCTTAATAATAAAGAGCATAGAACGATATAGCATTTCATATTCGGAAGTATCAGTAATGTGGCTTATATTATGAAACGGAGAGAAATAGCACTCTATTGATTGGTTGGATGGATGGCATGCATGAACACGCAGATAGGCACCAAAAATTTTAAAATATATGAATAATATTTGTTAGCTGTTGATTCTTATTAAGATGACTTTTTTTATAGGCAAATTATACTTAGATATTATAACATTGACCTAATTATCTTGTATTTTAAATAATTTCATTTAGGTAGCACTTTTTTTCCCCCCGGTAACATCTTATTAATATTTTTATTTTTATATGACTAAGTTAATAATTTTTTTAAAATATGAATTAAACAAATTTGAAAATTTGAATATTTATTCATTTTTTGGAATGTTGTAGATTATCTTTTTTTTTTGGGATTTATAAGATTTCAATATTTTCCCTTTTAAAAAAATCAATAAATTTTCAATTTTTTTAAATATTCTTTCTTTATTCAAATTAGAAAATATTTAATATTAGTTTTTTTTATCATATTATTCTTATAATAATAAGATTGTATTAGAGTAAAACAACAAATTAAAACACATGACATCTTAATGAAATTATTTAAAACATGTGTTATCTAAGTAAAATTAGGCCAAATGTCATGACACTTAAGTAAAACTTATTCCTTTTATTTTTAACTTTGTTGTTTGGCCAAAAGGGCTAAATAAGGTGTACCATGTTGCTTGGCTTTAGGGATAGGCAATATAAATGCTCATACAAATATTCTTCAAATGACACTTGCTAAAGCCTTTTTTTTAATGTTTTTTTTTTGTCATCATCACCATCGTAATGACACTAGCTTATTTGTAAAACTACCGATCAAGATCTTAAGATTCTATTATCCAAAATTCAACAAACGATCTATGATTCTTGGTAGAATATTAGAGTAGTAGAATAGTGAAAGGATTTTACATATGTGAGATTAGTCGAATCTTATGATCTTAGACATAATCTTAGAATATTGAGTATTATTTTTCATGCATTTACTTTAAAATCTATTTCCCCCCTATTCTTACTATATTTTTTCCTTAACTCTCAATCTTAACTCTATTATTTGGTACATAATATATATTGATCACAACCTAAAATGAAGGAAACACAAGCATAGTATTAATGAAGTCGAGTTTTGAAAAAAAAAATACTTACAAAAAGTTCCAACTCCATATGCAGAGTAAAAAAAAAAAATATTAAACATGTGATGTTATTTGTTTATTAATTTCTATTTAGTTCATAATTTTTTTTTGTAGAGTTTTAGTTTTTTTTTTATATTATATAGTCTATATAACAACATATTTTTTTATGCACGTGATCAATAATTTATGTTGCTTGTTACATGATAGGACTTAATTAGTGTCCAAATAAGAGCTTAATAATGAATTTATTTTTTTTGGTATTTTTTGACTTAATTATGGAATTTTGTAGCATACAAGTACATTACATCATATTTTTGGAGTATTTGTAACATCTTACAATTTACAATTTGATTCTACAATTAGATTGTGAAGATCCCAATCAATTCTAGGTAAAATCTTAATTCTAACAACCTTGACACTAGTTTCTTTTACTGCGCTTAAATCTTGAAGACAAATCTCTCTGCTTGGTTTGGCAATTAAGGATTTCAAATTTAATCTAGGGTCATTGATATCTTATGCATAGTACTTTGATTTGGCTCTGTAAAAGAAGAGCTTGATCTTTTATTAGATTTTCTGATAGCCTTTTCAGTACCATGGGGATGCTCGCTATTTGCTTTAATCGCAATAAAATGGACAACAATATCTAATTATGTGAAGCCATTTGGTAGTCGTTCTTAATATAATGTTTGATAAATTTGGGAATAATGATTTGAATTGGCAAACTCAATCTTTCCTTTTTGGGTTGTGGTGCAGGCATTATTAGCTATGAAACAATTATCACATTGAGAACTTGATCAGACAAAACCACAAAGTAATACTGCCTATAAATTTCCTTGCCTTGGATAGAAATAGCCTTAACCATTGAATGTATGCAAGATCATCAATGATGTTGATCCTGAGCTCGTAGAAGAGCGTTTGCACAAGTTCCAGGAAGATGAAGAGAAGGTAGAAGAGGAAAAAGCAAAACAGGAAGCCATATGGAAGTTCTTAAAGGAAATGCCTGCCACTAAATCCTGTGTCATAGAAGTGCCTTTGTCTCCCCAAAACACAACTCATCAAACCACCTCGAGCTAGAACAAAGGGTTCGGTGGTGATGCGGTCATCTTCACTCTTTGTTTGATGGGTCTGCTACTAGATGGGTCGTACAATGGCACTTTCTTTGTGGTAGTGTGTTTGATGCTTGCTAGGTTTACTCCCATCTGTTGCTTGTGGGGCTTGGATGGTCAGCTTCAGATCAAGATATGACTCCAAATGCATTGAGCAAATGTAAAGCAAATCAGAAGAATCAGTTATGGTCTGAAGTTCTATGACGGAGTTGGAGAGTCAGGCGTTTATTGATAACCAGCTTTTCTGATGGTCATTACAATGAACAAACAATCTGAAGGTACTTTGTACCGTTGGACCCCGTGTATTATTTTTTATTATTTGATGCTAATTAAATCATCTAGCGTGTGCTGTATATATATATATTCTTTTTCAGTTCCAGGTTTGAATCCATTGGTATGTGTTAATCGTGTTTCCTCTTCAAGTGTTTCTGGTTGTTTGTTCTCTGTTTTCTGGCAGTAATTTTTTTGATAGTGAGGGAAATTCTAATAAGCTTGCTGTTCTATTCTCAATTTTTACGTCGTTGGGATCATGAGGAGCTGATCACAGTCAGACGACAAATGAATGCACATAGATGTGCATAATATGCAAGATCATGAATGAATGGATGAATGCATCCATGTGTGTTCATCAAACCAACCCACACATTATTCCATTTGCAATGCCTTACCACATGTGGCCTAACCACAATAGTGCATATCAATGGCGGATGTTTCCTGCTAAGAATTTCGGGGTATATTGCCGATCACTGCTCTGGGTCCTAGGAAGTGCGCTATAATCGTGAGGAGATTTCTTGCCCATTTTTGGCATTGAACCTATTGTGGTGATTACCCCTGAATAGGTGCAAATTATTTGGCTGTTCCCACATTCTTAAACTGATTTTGTATGTGAACCGGAGAGGGGGTGGGGGGCGGGGGATGGTTGCGATTGGTGGTGGTTTGAATCAATATGGTGTCTGTGCCAAAATATATGCTACTGTTTTTGCCAACTGAACTTGCATTGTTGTTGGATTCTGAAGGATGAGTATTTGCCTTATTATCCCCCTTTGTTGCAACGTGATCTCTTGGCGGACAAGAGAGAAATAAGGAGAGTATTCCGGCCCACTTTGCATTGACATGGATTGTTATTGGCTATTTTTTATCATTCATCGAAGGAGAGTACACTGGAGTTGATATTTCATTTATTGAAGAGCAAGAAGTAGTTGCTGTTCCATTTTTGCATTGGTTGCATGTATAAATCTGTCAGGTTATGAAAGAAATAATGGAAATGATATGAACAAAGAGAGTTGCTCGTATCTTTAAATAAGATACTAGTTGCTCGTATCTTAAATAAATCCTTCATATCATTGTTCACATTACATTTATTAGCATACTTTTGCGAGGAAGAAGATTGGGGTGGGGGGGGGGATGACGGGTATCGTCATCATCATCATTATCAATCAATATTTCCCTTTACAACGACATAAAAAATTGAGCAGTTTATCTTTAAGAGAAACCACACACTTTATTCATCACACCATTATGCTAATTAATCATCACAGAATATCTGCTTCAGTCAAGTTTCCTAAACTTTCAGCTCCTCGTCAAGTTCAAACTTAGCCATATCTTCCTCCTCTAAGGTGACCCAAGCCTCTATCCCATCACCAGACCATGAATCCATGAACACAACCAGGTTCTTAAAAACTTGAGCAACAGAGCTCACCCATATAGGTTTACCCCATCCGAAATCAGCTTCGTACAGAGGAAACCTACAGAGACTAGTGAAACTAAAGGTAATCATATCCCCTTTGTTGAACTTATCAAGACTACCTCTTAGAAAGCTCAAGTACTCATCACCTTCCTGGAATCTCATGATATAATCAGCATCTATCTCCCGTATAGCCTGCCTCACTTGCTCCACAACCTGGTATCCATCTTCCGATGATTTTAGGGGTAGCCGTGTTACTGCTAGCCCGAACATGTTCCCAAAGTGAGACTCTGGCAATGGAGGGCACATTCGGGGTCGAAGGTTTACTGTATGCAGGGTTAGGTAAAGCGTATTAGGCCTTGATGTGGCTGTAGTAGTGGTGACGATTCTGTTCCACACAAAGGCAGATACAGCCTCAATTCTTGTGGGAGGTTTTGTATCTTCGGTATTCAAACCATTTGCGTACTTGTCTCTGAGTGCTGAAATCTTTGACTTGCTGAAGGCAAACCTTTTGGTAACAATCTTCTCTTTCACAATCCCAACGTTTGGCTCATACCCGCATAAATCTCTTGGCGGGAAAAGTTTAGACCCATCAAACTCGGGATAGACTAAAGCTCCTTCATCTCCACGAGCGGTTGCTGCCCAGCTCTTGACGAATGTAAAATATGAAAAGCCATCTGCAACTTTGTGGGAAATGCAAGCACCAACGGCCATTCCACCACAGTCGAAGAAGTTAACTTGGACTGCAAAGAGCAATTCAACATCATCAAGTCGACGAGGAAGTAATTTGTCTAATTCACTGGGAACGGGATTACTGATGACCTCCGAAAGCTTGCATTTCACCTGGGCTTGCAAGAACTCCACACCTTCATCATTACAATCCACATATAACTTCTCCTTGAGCCGACCGGCTAAAGGGTAGAATCGGGTCAAGGATTCCGACAAGGATTTCTTGAGCAGATCAGACCTTTCATCTATACTGGGCTTTATATTATGGCAATCATCGGCTTCGTAGTAAAGCACAAGAGGCATGTTGACTGGTGGAGCAATTTGGTCCAGAAAGGAGAGGTCATAATGGCCGAGGTCACTTGGTGTTGGAGAAGATGGCTTGACAGATTCCCGAGATATCACTTCGACTTCAAGCTTCATTCTTGCAAGGATAATGTACCTGTTCCTGTGTTTGTAGCACTTAACAACTACTGATGATGAGAAGATGTGTACATTAAAGGTGATGGAAGACCAATCATATACTCCGACTGAAACAGATGCGTACACTAAAATAGGGAAACGCATCAAATTTTGATACACAGAGGGTGCAAGAATAATATAAAATGCACTAAAATTTCAAGGTAGAAAATAACAGATGTGTGTCACGTACACTGCAAGAACAATATATATGAATTATAAATCACTGTGACATTATTCTCTCCATTTTTGTACTTATTTCAACCAACCCATTTGGGACACACTCTTCGTTCAATTTTTGTTTTTCTGATTTAAAAAACAAATTCTAACAAAAATTAATGTGTTTTGCTGTAATTATTATTATTTTATAAGCCATAACATTAGTTATTCTCCTTGTTTCTAATACAGTTATATATAAAATCCTAGTCTATTGTGATGCCTAAAGCGTTTGATACCGCTTGAGCTACGCGCTAGCGGTGAATATATTTTTATACTTGCATGCAATTGACAATCATTTCATAGAGAATCAAGTGTTTGCCCGACCAAACTATCAAATATTTTATTCAAGAAGTCGACCATATATAATAGTCGGAAATATAAATTAGCAAATTACTGAATATGTTCAATTAAACTTTTTTTCCAATTAAGTTAATTATATTTTTCTTGTATTCATTAGGCTAATTTTTCAATTTAACTTTTTAACTATACTCAATCTTTACATGGTTTTATTAAAAATTAGAATTAGTATCTTTTTTTAAAATTAGGTTGTTTTCTAAGTTAAATTTTGGTAAAAAGGGTATAATAAAAATATTAAATATAAAAATTGACCTAAAGTAAATTAATATGATAGACTTAATCCGAAAAATATAAGTATAAATGTACCTAATATGTAATTGATTCAATATAAATCCCACGTGATATGACAGCATGTCTAGCACAACTGATATTAATGCTACAGTGTTTCGTTCAATTGACGTTAAAAATATAGGTAACCCTTTAAAATATACATAAATCCCACGTGGCCGTATTTCCATACATGCTATTCAAACACAACAAATATATTCCCTCAAAATCAAGGGATTTTAAAAGTTGAGTAGTCCTCTTCCTTACACAGATTGCTATAACTCTCTTTATAGTGACGATGGATAAATCACAATAATGGCAAAGATGTGGTTCGCCCTGACTTTTAGGGGACTCTAGAGATGGAAATAAAATTGAGACCCTATATGGCCTTATATATGAATGTATGTATGATACATGCATACATATATATATGCAAACTCATATATAATGCATGATAAAATTTAGGGTCCTAATTATTTGGGGGTAGGAGGATGGAGCCTAATTTGCCTACACTTCAGGCTGGCCTTGAACGAGGTCATTTTGAGAGTCAAAGAAGATGGCTTGAGCGACTCTCATATATCAATCGATTCTTGCAAACATAATCTTAGCAACTTCAAATGTATCGTGTTAGCATGCAAAAATTATCCTCATAGAAACAATAATGCAGAATATATAAGGCAAAGGCTATATTATAATAATATTAAAAAAAATAATCTAAATGGACAGAAAAACAATTTATACAAAAGGACACCTTCAGAATGCAGATAATTTAAAGATATTTTTTTTACAACGTTTCATATATAGAAGAACCAATATATTCATAAACAGTTCTTCATTGTAGGATATTTAAAAATTCAAAAAACACTGTAACTGGAATATAGAAACAGAATGGTTGAGATCTAACTATACATGATGGGCAAAAGGTATATAAAACATAGATTGCACATTCATATATATGTTCTTAACGTCTAATATTATGTATATGTATGCATGTATATGTACCTTCCAAGTTGATGTCTTCAACTTCCAAGCTAAAAGTATGAATTTGGGAGTATGTATCGCATGGAATTTGGTTGTGTGTTTGCCTTCCAAATTGGAGCAGCTGTACAACAGGTACAATTTGCGTAGGAGCAATAACCGGACTAATTTAAATACAGATATGAATTGGCCCGTGACTGTGCATTTGCAATGCAATTCAAATATTTTAAATCAGAATTTGATTAATTTATATTTTCTTTGCTTCCAAGGGTGGCCTATTATTATTTTTATTCTCTACTATTAGTGTCGAGTAGACTGCTGGTTGTTTTCAAGGTACTGTACTGCACAAATAAAATGTATATTGGAGAAATCACGTCTATATTCATATTTGAATGCAGTTATAATAATTAGCATGGACTTCTCATTTTCATTTTTCAATGCATTGAAATATTTTTAATCACAACTTGTTAAACAAGTATGCTCTTTAGCTTCATAAGTAACTGATTTCTTCCCTCTAATGATTGATTTTGGATATATTGGTTAAATCGTAATAATCCGTTTCATAATATAGATCACATGGACACATAGATTATAAAATAATAAATTTGAGAAAATAGATCATAATAATAACTAATATACGATCACATAAATTTATGTTGGAGCTTTGACCGCTAATCATTCATACCGTTGATAAAAAATGCAGTTACTATACTATACTATACAACATATTGTACGGTGTAATACCATGCGACATGGGTCATATCATTAGTGTTTAAGTAATATTTCATTGATATTCAACTCTTATTTCACCGAAGTAATAGCAATTTTTCACCAACCTTAATATTTCATTGTTATTAAAATCATATTTCATTACATTTAAGTTGTTCTTCCACCAATAATTCACTAATCTTTCACCACTAATGTACCAATTTTTCGTCAGAAATTTGATGTTTTATTGTTATTTTGTTTAAAATTGATCTTTCACTACTAATTTACCAATCTTTCACTACTAATGTATTGATCTTTTATCACTAATGTAATGATCTTTCACAAAAAAAAAAATTCATTTTTCATCATTATTCAACTTAATACTAATCTTTCACAATTAATGCACTAATTTTTTACCATTGAAATGCGCCAAAAATATTTATTTTAAGAGGTATAATTAAATAAGAAATTATTAGGGAATCAATTTAATTAATTATTTTATTTGAAATGGGAAGGATTTATGTAGGGAAAATTAATAAGTAATTTACAAATATTTTTTATAAGGGAAAATTTGGGCTTTTTGCTAATTAAAAAGGAATTTAGGAAAAATCTTTTAAAAACCCTAAATTAACCCAAAAAGAAAAATTTAATTTTATTTAAATTTTTTTATTTAAATACCCAAAATATTCTAATTAATTTATTTGACCCCAACCTACTTAAACTTTTCTTTTCCCTTTTTCTTTTTCTTTCTTTTTCTTTCCTTTTCTTTCATTTCCTTTCTTTTCTTTTCTTCTTCTTTCTGATTGGGCTTGTTGCAGCCCAATCTCTTTTTTTCCTTCCTCCCTTCCGCGGTCCATCCACCACTTCTTTTCTTTCCTTCCTTCGGCAGCTGAAACGTTGCATTCTGCGTCTTTTCTCCCTGGAACGTCGCGTTCCATTTAAAACCATTATAATTGTTGGCAACTGACCCGATTCTTCTTCTTTTTCTTTTCTTTCTTTTTCCCCCAGTTGCCTGGTTTGCCTCCTTCTTCCTCCTTCCTCCTCCTCCATCGACCTGCACCTTCGAAGCTCCGAAAATGGCGCCACCAACCATTCTTGACTTGACCAGCCGTTTCCCCTCTCTTTATCTCCCCCTTGAATCGCAGTTCAACCTAGCCTAATCCACTTTCCTTTTTCTTTGCGTACAATTCTCCTTTTCCTATGCGAAAGGTCGACTCCAACCTAAATTTGTGTCGGCCGATTGACGCCGCCGGCTACCCCAAGCCCTACCTGCCAACCCCCAGAACCCTACATTTTCCTTTAAACTCTATAAATACCCCTTGTTTGTGTGATTTCGAAACTTTTCCCCCGAAACCCTAAGAGCCTACCCTGTGCACCACCGAGACTTTAGACGACCTTTCCTCCGCCGTCAGCCAACTTTGCCCCCATCTCTGCCTACCAAAGTCTTCCCTACATTGCCCTCTAACTAACTGAGCCACCCATCTCCCTCGATTCTTCTTGCACCAGCCACCACAGCCGTGCGAAAATCCCTGCCCATCAAGCCAAGTTTTTACACCCACAACCCCTTGAGCCACCGTTCGCCACCACCTCCGCCACTATCACTACCTCTTACACCATCCAAAAGCTGCTACTAATCTTACTCCACCTTGCTATAACATTCTTTTCTCCTCTCTCCTTGTCCTCCCCTATCTTTCTTATTCTCTTCCTTTCGGCCGCCACCTCTACCGTCGTGTGCCTTCGCCACTTGCTGCGCCACCACCCTCAATTTACTCCTCTTAGCCTAGGCTACCACCAACACCTCAACTTCCACCCTCATTCTCCACCTTTTCTTCTTAAATCTCAACTTTTTCCTTTTCTAACCTCTTTTCCGGCCGCCGTCGCCGCCACCGTGCACCACTGCTGGTGCCACCCATCTCCGCCAACTTAAGGTGAAACCCTAGACCCTCTTAGCCCTTCTCCCATATTTATTTAAGTTTATTCTATTTTATTTCAATTTTTAGTATTTATTCTATTATTATTATTATTATTATTATTATTATTGGGTTAAATATTGATGTTATATTTTCTTGGTAGGGTCGAGAGTAGTTATAAATTATTTAAGTTGTTAGTTTCAAATTATGGGTATTAATAGTATTATTATAAGTTTTATTATCATTAATAATAATAATATTATTAGTATTATTATTTTATTATTACTATTATTTAACTAAGGGGGGCCGAAGCCCAATTTTATGTTAATGATGCACATACTCCTATTTTATTATTAATATTACTATTTATACTATAATAATAATAATAATATTATTATTATTATTATTATTATTATTATTATTATTATTATTATTATCATTATTATTAAATGGTACCTTCACTATTTTGAGGAAGGGTCAAAACCCTACCTTGTATTATTTCGGCTTAAGTTATTACTATTACTCTTACTCTTACTCTTACTATTATTATTATTATTATTATTATTATTATTATTATTATTATTATTATTATTATTATTATTATATTATTATTATTATTAGCATTATTTTGGTGGAGGGTAGAAACCCTTATATCACCATCCATTTTGAATTACATTAATATTATTATTAGTATTTTTAGCAGTATTTCGTATAGTTATTATTAGTATAGTATGATTTTATTTAAAAACCTAGTCTTAGGGTAAATTAGTAAATAATAATATTTTTAGGAGGGAATCTAATTCTAGTTTTTCCCTCATAATAGGTGAAATCAGTCAAAGCCCTCAAGAGGTATAGGAGCGTACTCCAAGACCAGTAACGTTTTAGGTAAGGGAGTACTAAGACCGTTTGTGTATTATGTGCTTTATATGCCATGTGATGTGAACTATAATATATTTTATGTGTATTTGTATAACTATCATATGTGCAACATGATATAGAGTTAAGGTAGGATCGTGCATTAAATTGTGGCATGAGTATTATGTGTATGGGTTGTGATATTATTGTGGTATGGTGTGGCTCATAAGACATGCATGATAGGGTTTGTAAAATAATGATGGGAGCATCTTAATGTTTTGCATGGAGTTAATGTTTGCATGGTGTTAGGATTTGCATGGAGTTAGGGTTTGCATGGGTTTGTATGGAGTTAATGTTTTCATGGTGTTCGGGTTTGCATGGAACTGGGGTTGGCGTGGAGTTAATGTTTGCATGGAGTTAGGGTTTGCATGTTGTTAGGGTTTGCATGGAGTTGGGGGTTGTGTGGAGTTAGGGTTTGCATGGAGCTAGGGTTTGCATGGAAGTAGGCTTTGTATGGAGTTAGGGTTTGCATGGAAGTAGGCTTTGTATGGAGTTAGGGTTTGCATGGGTGTTAGGGTATGCTATGGTTGTGGTGGTCAACTAGGGTTTGGAGGATAAGAATAGTAAGAGTTAATCATGCATGTCTTGGCGAAAGTTTTTGAATAAAATACTTAAGACACTAATCATTTAAAGTGAAAGACTATTAAGCCGGTCCAAATCGATACACCGATTAGAAATAGTGGTGTGGACCTGATGTCCCACAAGTGACCGATCCACGGGCAAAAAATAGTGGTGTGGACTATTGCCTAGCAAGTGACCGACTCATCGGCAATAATAGTGGGGTGACCTTGAACTCAATAAACACAAACCAGAGTTTGCTAAGACACTTAAAAGATACTAATTACTTATAGTGGAACACTATGTGAGGAGGAACCAAACTGATCCACAGGTTAGAAATAGTGGTGTGGACTATTGTCCCGCAAGTGACTGGCCCACCGGCTAAAATAGTGGGGTGTTCCTATACTTGCATGGATTTGATAAAAGACACGGTATGATCAATTTACGATAAGAGATTAATTAAATAATTAATCTGGACTATTTGGGCCTTTATGTGTGAGCTTGATCATTATAAGTTGTATAATACTCTACACGATTTTATGTATTATATGTGTGGGTTTAAAATTATAAGTTAAATATTATCCTGCATGATTTTATGTGCTTGTATATTGGCCTTAGTGCTCAGTTACTTTATTCAGTACGTAGCGTACTGATCACCCCTTTTACGGTGCTGCTCATTCCCACTAGCAGAAGGCCCTTCTGACATGTTGCGGGTAAGTGATGCCTTCTTTGATGCCATTGATGTCTATGAGACATCAGGTGGGGCCGAGTGATGATTTGGGTTGGATCGGGTCCTAGAGTGGCGTGACCATTTATATTTATGAGATTATTATTCTTGTTCTCTTTTAATTATGTTTGAAGCTTCAGAAACAAATTTATTATTGTAGCTATTTTTCTTCTCTGAAGAACTATCTCTAGTATTTTGAATTAGTAAAATTTATGCATACTCTGATTATCGATTTGTGAACTTTAATTTATGTATTAATGTGTGATGATGGAAATGTTTTTCTTAGCCTTAGCACTTGGTACTAGAACGGTAGGAGTGAACCGGTCTGGTACTAAGTGTGGCAGTAGTATCCTCAGAATTTACGAGTTTTAGAATTAAAGGTCTTATATATAAAAAAAATCTGTGTAAATTTTGGAGTGTTACAACCACCACTGATCTTTTACCGCTAATATATTTATTTTTCACCAGCAAGTTATTCTTTTATTATTATTTTACTTAAAATTGATCTTTCACCTCTAATGTACTAATCTTTCACTACAAATATATTGATCTTTACCATTAATATAATGATCTTTCACTAATAAGTTGATATTTTATCATTATTCTACTTAAAACTAATCTTTCACTATTAGTGTACTGATCTTCTACTATTAATGTATTTATCTTTCACCAACAAGTTGATCTTTTACTATTATTTGAGTTAAAACTGATCTTTCACCACTAGTGTCCGGATCTTTTACCAATGAGATAAAATTTCATCATTATTCTACTTAAAACTAATCTCTTACCATTAATGTACTAACTTTTCACCATTTTTAAATAAAAAATATATTAATATGAATATTTATTTATAATTTTTTTAGAAATATTATGGAATAGTTTTTTTTAATAAACTATAATTAAAATAAATTAATTAGGAAAAAATTAAAAAAAGGTATTGTAGCATATGTTGCACAGCACAACATGTTTCACAATATAAGTTTCCTAAAAAGTGTGCAATTAATTTAAACATTTTTTTTGTGAGTTCACATCCCTTTTATGTGGTCATTTTTTTATTTGACAAAATTAACCCTCTCATTTTACATATATTCATCTTCTTTTTTCTTTCTTATCATCCTTCAATCTTTAATCCTAAATATTCAACATTTCAATCTTCAATACACAGCTGCTAATATCAAATTCACTAATTAACCCCCATTCAGTAATCAAAAGATACATGAAATTATATTTTGGAACATCTTTTTTTTTGTTTTATTTTTGTGTGTGTGTGTAAATTTTATATCCTAAAAATTAACCACCTGTATCTCCCTCCTACTAATGAGCAAGCCACTTGTATACCCACACCTTCAATAGGTAAGTCACCCGAATAACACCTCTCCTAATGAGTCAATCAATCATTAGTAAGACAAATTGATGGGTCTTTCACTAGTAGAGATCCCTGAATCGAGTCAACCACTTGGATCCCACATCCCCACTAATAATAATAACAATATATTAATATGTGATAATAATAATTGGCATGAATACTTATTCATAATTAATGATTATTATTATTATTATTATTATTAATCATTAATAATTAATATTAATAATAATGAAATGATATTACTACTAATTAATAATAATAATAAAAAATAATAATATTAAAAATAATTAATAATAATATAAAAGTATTGATATTATTACTAATTATTATTAACAATAATGATATTAATAACAATTAATATTAAAAATAATGATATCACTAATAATAAATAATATTAATAATAAATATTTTATTAATATATTTTTAATAATCATTATATAATATATAATGATTAATATATAAAAATATATTATTATCTTTGATTCTTATTAATATAATAAAAATTATTGTTCACTAATAATAATATGAATAATTAAGTATTCATAATAATACATAACATTAATAATGAATTATATTTAATAATTATTTTTTAATAGTACTTGAAATAAATATTAATTATTATTAATAATATCTATATTTTTAATAATAATATGTAAATAATTTATAATTAAGAAGAATAATAATAATTATATTATTAATTTTTATTAATATTAATTATAAATAAATTTTTTAATAATAATGTATTACTTATTAATAATAATAATAAATTTCATAATAAATCATATTAAATATTATATTATTATGAATATCTTATTATTTATATTTAATAATTATAATAATAGCTAAAATGAATAATTACTAATTATTATTCATATTAATAAATAAAATTAATAATGGATAATATTTAAAATTTTTAAATATAAATTATATTATTATTATTTATTTATAATATTATTAATATTTATTTTTATTTTTATTTTTATAATACTAATAATAATAATTGTGTTAATAATGTTAATGATAAATATAATTATTAAAGTTAATAAAAAGATAATAAAGATTCTAATTAATATTATTATATTAATTATTTTAATTTATATATTATTTTTATATTGTTATTTTTATATTCATTGAAATAATAATAATTATATTGATTATAATATCCATACAAATATTGATATAATAATTTTTTAGTAAAGGACCGTGGTAATTATAAAGTTTCTAGCTTTAGAGCAAACACCAAACAACAAATAATTTAAATTAATTATAATATTCATACAATGTCTTATGTTCGTCATGTTACTCACATGACCAAGAGCTTGATTTCGTTGTGCTCCTTGGCAAGTGGTTATAGGTGTGTCATTGAGAATGCTAGATTAAAGGTTGCTAAAGGGGTTGTGGTGGAGATTGTTGGCAAGTGGATTGGGACATTATATGAGCTTTTTGGCACAACTATTGGGGTTACACTTGAAGCAACATTTAGAGTGTGTGACTCAGATGTTGTCGACCTTGATTTGATGCGGCTGAGACATAGCAGTGTCATTGGCACGACTTGGGGGGTCCTTATATTGTGACCCGATTACATCTAAATCTGTTATCTTCTATGAGTTTGAATTTCTTCTTAACAAGAAGGTGGAGCAAGAGATTTTGCTAGGTGCTTCAGACAATGTGTAGGTTGCTATTGATCTAAATGGTACAGATTCTTCTGGTGAGGAGAAATCTGGGTAGCAAGTGGAATAAGTGAACATTGCTTTAAGTATATCTGGTTATGCGCTTTATACTATGAGTATTATTGGTATGTAGGAGCCAGTGTTAGCCTTAAAGGTTATTTTGGGTGTTGATTCTGCCTTGTACTTTTCTACTGGTTTTTCTGAAGAGATATAATCTCTTTGGTGGACTTAGACATTGGTATGTGATGTTTCACTGTTTATTATTTTGTTGTGTGCTTATTCTTTACTTGTCATTGAAATACCCCAGAACCCTAAATTAGGAAATCATGGCCGAAAAGGGAATTATTAGAAAATTTATTTAAGATAAAATACTTTTATTGGAAAGAAAAGGGGAATTAATTAGGATAAATCAAGAAGGAATTTATAAGTATTCTAAGTAGGAGGGCTTTTGGTATTTTAAGATAATTAAGGGTTTTATTTTAGAAATTAATCAAGTAAATTATTTTATTTAAAATAAGAGGGATAAAATAGCTTCAATTAGTATAAACCTTATAAATAATTTAATTGGAAGAAAATTTGGGTATTTTTCCTAATTAGTATGAAGGTTAAGTAAATTTATCTAAAATAGCCTAAACTAAGCAAAAAAGGAATTTATTTAATATTTTATAAATATTAATATTCTAAATAGTCCAAAAATATTCTAAAGAATTTATGCAAAATCCAAAACCCAAATTAAAGCCTTCTTTTTCCTTTTTCTTTTTTTCTTTTCCTTATTTTTCCTTTTTCTACCTTCCCCGCCGAAGTTGGGCCTCGCTCGGCCCAACGCCACCCTCCTTCCTTCTCCTCGCCCGCGGACCAGCGAGCCCAGCCGCCCGTGGGACAAAACGCCGCGTTTCGACGCTAAAGTCGCTGAAACACCGCGTCGCCACAAGGGAATAAATAACCGTTACCAGACCGACGCGAACGTCGCGTTTTGCCTTAAAATCACCCAAAACGCCGCATTTCGTTAATGGGGGGGAATAACCGCCGCCGCCCAGCCGGTTCCCCCTTCCTTTTTCCTTTTTCCGCTGGACCGCCGGTCTGGCCTCTTCTTCTTCTTCTTCTTCCCTGTGCCGTCGTCATTCGCCGCCTGCAACACGAAATCCTGCCGGAGAAGAAAGGCCTGCAACGATAGCTCCAACTCCGGTCATTTTGCCCCTCTTCCCCCTGTTGATTTCCCCGTGGATGTGACCAAACGGCACAGCCCTTCTCCCGCACGAAAATTCCCCATTTCCCGGGCAATCATGGTCTGAAAATTTTCAGACCGTACGCCGACCAACTACGCCGGACAACCTACCCTAACCCTACCCTATAACCTCCACTTCGAAGCTTGTCATTTTCCGTTCAATTTGGCCTATAAATAGCCCTCCTCACCGCCTTCACTGGGTTCGACAACTGGGAACCCAAACAGAGCAAAGACGCGCGCCGCCCTGCCTTCAGACGTCCTTTGCTCCGCCGACAGCCACCCCTACTTCCTACCCTTGCCACCACGATCCTCCCTGCACCTCCCTCTACACAACCAACCACCTTAGACTCCCTGCCTTGCGCCGCACATGCCGCCTTGGCCGTGCGAAAATTCCTCCCCAAAAACGACCCTTCCAGCCCTGAGCCACCTTCGCGCTGCCGCCGCCGGCTGTACCGCCACTTGCAGCACCTTCACCACCCCCCAAAACACCAGGACTTCTTGATCTACCACCCTACACCTCCACTCTCCCCTAGTCTCTCCTCCTTTAGCCTCCATAGCCACCTTTCCCAATTCTTCCTCCTTCGTCGCCGCCGCCGCGCCGCCGCCTGTGCCACTACCCCAGCCAGGTGGTCCAACTCCCTAAACCCTAGACCTGGAATAATAGAAGTGGTTAATAAGTTTTAATATTATTACTAACTATTATTTTTAATGTTATTATAATTATCATTAGTCTAATTATTATTAATACTATTAATATAATTACTAATAGTACTACCCTGATTACTATTATTATTATTGTTAGCAGGTCCTAATGTCATCCCTAAGAACTTCTAATTAATGGTATTAAATAATACAAGACCCTATTAAGTTATTATTATTACTAATATTACTAGTATTACTATTATTATCCTTACTATTATCATCACTATTATTACTACTATTATCATTATTCTTGTTATTATGGTTATTACTCTTACTACTCTTACTGTTATTATAGAGATTATTATCGTTATTATTATTATTATTATTATTATTATTATTATTATTATTACTATTATTAATATTATTATCATTATTATCATTATTATTATTATTATTAGCATTATTATTGCTATCTTTATGTTCGCCATATCCAAAACCCTAACCGTATTTACCATCGTATTATCCTTAATGTTATTATTATTATTATTATTATTATTATTATTATTATTA